>CM068718.1:3815633-4415633 GCA_035079005.1 Fraxinus americana | reverse complement strand
AAAGTAATTATAAGATCGCCTTATGATTTGAAGGGTTCATATGTATTGCATGAACATGATTTATGAGCTTATTGTTATGGACCTTACTTTTTGTTTTTGGTCATCAAGTTAAGCTAAATGCCTGATATACATAAGAAATCGACCATCGAGATGGGTCTCTTGATCACATGAATATGAAATGATGGGTTGCCATTATAGATCCAAGTTATGATAAAAAAGGCGGACATTGTAGGTATGACGTATCTTACACTTGATTGATAGTACAAACTATATATATGAAAGTCGAGGTTTATAAAAAAAATTGGTGCATTATAATTTAACCCCTATTTGACCCCAATTAAATTAAAATTTGTTTATCTCTCTCTCTCACCCTCTCTCTTCTTATCAGCCACACATTTTCCAATAAAATAATATTACATATAAACCTAAACAAATTTCATCTTTTTCAACCACACATTCTCTAAAAAATTAGGGGCCGTTCTCTTTGTGTTTCAGTTTTGTGTTTTGAGTTTTGAATTCATTTTGTGTTTTGTGTTTTGAGTGCCTGTTTTGAAATTTCTGAAAATGCGTTCTTTTTACTATTTTGAAAAATTGTTTTTGAAAACATAAAAATGGAAAACGCGTTTACTTTGAAGTTTTGAGAATTTTTTTAATAATATTTTATTCAAGAAATCCAATTATTCAAAAAAATTTAATTGTTTAATGTTAATATAATATTAAATAACATATAAATTTTGAAATTAGTGAATCTTGAAATATTTTTTTCTAGATATGAAAAATACAACCTAAATTAAATTTGCCAAGACTTGTTATTGTTCTTATACGTAACTTGTGACAAGAATTAACTAGCATCAAGTCACAATCAAACGTAATCAAGTTGCAAAAAAGTGGAGCAATAATCTCATATTGACATGGTAATAAATATTTTAAAATCAATCTTATCGAATTCATGTTAGTTTTCACAATTCTTTGTCAAATCCAATTTTCACCGTCTAAACATGTAAAACCCATCCTTTAGCTGCCATGTCATATGTTACTATAATTGCAGACATCCTCCTCTTTCTCAAGTCATGCTTGCCGTGAACAATGTAATGCAATGGATAAGATTACTCCTTCCAAGTGGTACATAATTTTAGACACAAACATCTGTCAAATTACTTGATGGGAAACTTTTTAACCAAACTCAGTTCATCATTGCATCAATAAGATAGTCCAAAGCAAAAAAAAATTAGATGCCTGGGAGGCTGGGACACAGGTGTATCAAACACAGTGCTACTCATGCATAACGACTTCTCTACTATGGTAAAATCTAACAAGATGTGTTAATTGACAATCAAAGTGTCAAAAATTAATCACTAACCAACATCAAGCTGATTGTTGCAAGAATTAGAGAAATTGTGATACAAAAAAGGGACACGATTACAGATCCTATACTTGGGAAGAACTTGGGAAAAGGCAAATGCACCAAAATTATGTAAAGACAATATTGAAGTTCAACTAGAACCAACACCCAAAAACAAACATAGAATGGAAAATCACAGTTGCTAAAATCTCACTAATTCTTCTCTTCCTTTTCAGCCTCAGCAGCCCTCTTGGCCCTGAGTCCAACATGGCGCTTGTTAGTTCGTTCTGAACGCAGCTTATCATATGCTGACTGAGCAAGGTGATAACCTGTTCAATAGCCAAATAAGTTATAGATTCTATGGATCACAAGGTATTAAACCTCATTGTGCGTAACCAAAGGAAAAATGCAGTATAGAGAGGATTCTAGACCTGATTCAACTGCTTCAGACATTCTTTTGATGACCGATCATCAGAAACAACCCTGACTTCCTTTATTGCACACATTTGTCCATTTTCACTATCAATTTAGACAATCAATTAAGTTATCACAATATAACTAACAAAAAAAGATCATAAGATTGATCTAAAACAATTTATTTGGTATCAGGGCTGCATGACAAAGCATTACAGCCAAACAAGCTGCAAATTTTTATAATGCCAGAACAAAACTCGTTCATCAAAATTTCCATTTTCGGTACAATTTTTAGCATGATACAACATGTAGTGGAAGCCTCATTACCAGTTAAATCCAAGGTAAACATGACCAAAGGTGCCTCTTCCTAGAAGCCTCCCTTTCCTCCATTTTGATGAAATACTACTTGAGCTCTCAACTCTCCCAGGGCTTCTTGGGGTTGGCAGCGAAGAGCTGGTCGAGGAATCAGGTGGAAGGGGCAGCCTATGACATTCACTATTTCCTTCTTCCAATTTCCTTCATAATGTACAGATATAACATTCAATCACAATTTTAATTTCAAATCCAACGGTTAAACAATTGAATTAGAGAATGTAAGATGCACAATTCGACAGAGGAAAAACTAAAAGGGAGCACAACAAAAGTATGATCCAATTTTCATTTAAAATATTATGGAAAGGAAGTAAAATTGGTTAACTAAACAAATTAAATCTCAATTTCACTCAAAGGAATGCCAATTTCAAGAAAGAACAAAGCAAAAAATTCATTCCAGAGGAAAGCCCTCTTTTCTGGGCTAAGAGTCATCAAATTTTCAATTCTGATATATAGTAAGCCAAAATATTGCACACAAACAATTGATCAATCAATTAACCTGCAACGGCCACAATAGATAAAATGGACCAAAAAGGCAATCAATAATCCCCACCAATTGCAGCACTAAAACCCCAAAAAATCCGATCTTTATTAACAAAGAATCAAAGAAGACTAACCACCTCCACCTCCAGCACGACCTCCAACTCCACCTCGACCTCCAGCCCCAGCTCCACTTGAATTTCCAGCGCCAGCTCCACCTCGACCTCCAGCCCCAGCTCCACCTCGACCTCCAGCCCCACCTCCACCACCAGCTCCACCAATCGCCCCCACCTCCAGCACCAGTGACTACTAACTATTCCCCAACCCGCCTCAATTTCGCACCAATCAAATGAAGAAACAAACGGAAAATCGGACCCAACAACTCAAAAATTGAATACTCGCGAATAACTATAGATTATTACAAGCAAAGAAACAAAAACCTTGAGTTGGAGATGCGAAATCTGGATTCCAACTGAAACCCGTCGTTGCAGTGTACGATTCGGCTTGACCGAAACAAAGTTCTCCAAAATTGTTCGATCATGTGTAGCACCCTTCCTCCCGTCGTTGCAGCCTTCGATGTGGTTGTGATTTTGCTGCTGTTGTTCGATTTACAGAGAGAGTTGAGTGAGGGAGTTGTGAGAGAGGGAGAGAGGTAGCAGCGTGATTTGTGAGAGAGAGGGTTTGGGCCGTTTCGCGTGTTTTCAGATTTTACCTTGTTTTTCCAAAAATTTTACAAAACAATGTTTTTGTTGTTTTCCGTTTTCAGTTATAATTTTTTTTTCATTTTCCAAAACGCGTTTTCGAAAATAAGATAGAGAACGCGTTTTCGTTGTTTTGAGAAATTAAAAACAGAAAATGGCTGGAAAATGACAAAGAGAACAGGGCCTTAATGTTTTCCTCATTAAAATGTGAAATTATGGAGGCCAAATAGAGGTTTAGTCTGTAAGTGGCTCAAATTAATGTAGTGTATGACATTCATCGCTTGTGATTTCATACATTATGCACTACCACACTCTACTCACTCAAATGTGGTTGTTCATTCTCTTATATGTTTATCTTTTCAGATTACGAACAATGATTTTGTAAGATTTCATGTGAAGCTCTTGGATGATTGTAGAGAGTCGATACGTTGGAAATGACCGAAGTGGACAAGTCTATCAAAATGTGAAAAGTTAATATCCGAAAACGTGATCTCATAGTATTAGATTTTTATAACAAGTTTATGATTCTTGAATAATGTTTTATGACTTCTTGCTTGATAAGAGCTTGAAATCATTTTTTCATATAACTTCTGCTCTTTACAGAATAATAATAGTATGAGTAAATAATTTTTATTTTATTTTTGTCATATACAGATCAAAAGTTTCAAGGGGGTCATTGAACTTTACAGAATAATAAATAGTTACTGAATTTTGCAAAAAATTTCTAGGGGATCACTGAACTTCAAAACTTCCCTAAATAATTACTCAACTTTACAAAAATTTTCTAGGGGGTCACTGAACCATTGATGTATGGGGTCCCAATTTGCAAAGTTCGGTGACCTCAAGAGAATTTTTGGTAAAGTTCAGTAACTATTTAGGAAAATTTTGAAATCCATTGACCCCCTAGAACTATTTGCAAAGTTCAATGACTATTTAGGAAAGTTTTGAAGTTCGACGACCTCTTGAAAACTTTTGGCAAAGTTCAGTTACTATTTAGGGAATTAACTCCATAAATTTCAATACATGTGTATTAAAAATATAAATATAAGGGAGAATTGTAGCTACAATCCAATCTTTCTTTCGATAAAGTTATTCGTACTTTTGCCTTTACGTGTTGGTTTACGCTGTAACGTGTAAAGGGCCATTTTTTTTTCAACCAAAAAAGAACAGAGCTTGCCACTTCAATTATTGGGCCGAGTTTTACGTTTGGAGCGGTCAACACAAAACCTGCTAATCAGAAGAGATGGAATTCAGTCCGGGTTATTAAAAAAAAAAAAAGGTCAAAATATTGCCTGCGATTTCTCTGGCCCCAAAAATTGAAACCTACCGCCCGTTGAAGAAGGTGTTACCTGCGTAACAAAGAGTTCATTTTGAAGCTATCGCCGGCTTCATCTATTCGAATAGATGACAGACAAAGGTAGATGAAGTTTGTAAACATTTTTTTGTTGTGGTTTAAGTTGATTTCTACTTAAATATGTTATGGATTCAAGAAAATGGTTGATCCATCACTGAGCACTGTAAAAATCGTAAATTTTTCTCTGTTAATTTTGTGATTTCTCAATAATTGATTTGTGTTGCTTATCTACGTCATGGAAAATGGCCCCATTCTTCTTTTGATTCATAACACATTTAAAGAGCACTTCTTTCTATACTTCAGTCATTTTCTATTCTTTGGAGTTTCATTTGATTTGCAATTTATCAAAGTAATAATTGCTCAAGGCAGAATAGTTTTAACAACCCTACTTCGTAACTTTCATTGGCTACAAAAATTATTATTTCAAAACTAATTTAGTTGTAAGTAAATTTTTTAAGCTTAGCCAAACATGATAAATGAGTAATTAAAACATGATTTCCATAATCATCACCAAACTCAAGACTGATACGGTCTCGAGTCTACCAAGCAAAACTACCATTATGACTTTGTTCTCTTTCTTTTATTATTTTTGTAATGTGTTATTTCATTTATTAATTACAGTAATCTGAGTTATTAATCTAATTTTTTGGGAATTGTTGATTTATCTAAATTTCTTTATCTGCAATTTGTGAAACCTAGATGCATATGAAATTATAAAGTAAAGAAGAATGATGATTTCAATTCAATATTTGTTCCGTGAATTACTTGTAACATTCTATTTTATTTTTTTTCACTTTAGGCAAAAAAATATTTGGAAGATGTTGACGACATCGTTCTATTAGAAGATGAAAATGACAACATTTTGGATAGTGCAAACTTCGTCGATGTGAGTACGAAATTCAATGATGAAAAAGAAATGTTTAATTTTTACAAAAAAAATTTCGTACGACGTAGGATTTCCAGTTAGGAAAATAAATTCGCAAAAGAAATCTGCAGATGCATGTGGAAAATGGAGAATTAACACAGTCAATCTCATTCACAATCCTAAAACAAGTCTTTCAAAGTCTAGGTTGTATAGTTGCAACCGAGAATTGAACTGAGAACTGAGTGCCCATGTTAAACGGCGGCTTGAAGTGAATGATATAGTAGGGATTTCGTTGCACAAAAGTTACAACTCCGTAGTTGTAGAAGTAAGGGGCATGAGAATATAACTTACGTGGAAAAAGATTGTTGAAACTATGTTGAACAAGTGAGGTGGTTAAGACTCAGAAAAGGAGATGCTGCTGCAATACAAGCTTATTTTTCGAACATGCAAGCAAGGTGCTCAGGTTTTTACTTCAGTATGGATTTAGATGAAGAGTTTAGGCTAAAGAATTTTTTTGGGCAGATAATAGGAGTAGGCAAGCATATAAGGAGTTTGGTGATATTGTGACATTTGATACAACATACATAACTAATTAATAAAACATGTTGTTTACTCTTTTTGTTGGAGTTAATCATCTTGGACAATCAATAATCTTTGGTTGTGGGTTGGTGTCGAACGAAAATACATAAACATTTGTGTGACTTTTCAAGACTTGGCTTGAGTGTATGCATCGGCATGCTCCTATTAGGATTATTACCGATCAAGACAGAGCAATGCAGAATGTAATTCAGATCATGTTTCGGAACACGAAACACAGATGTTGTTTATGGCACATAATGAAAAAGTTGTCAGAGAAATATGGATACCACGTCAAAAAGGGTGAGATCTTTTCTTCTATACACGTACTGGTATATGATTCTCAAACTGTTGACGCATTTGAAGAAGGTTGGAGAGCGATGGTGAACAAATATTCCTTGCATGATAATGAGTGGTTGTCGGGAATGTATGCGACCATAGGCCGGTGGGTACCATGTTTTTTTAATATGCAACTTCTGGGCGGGAATGTCAACAACTTAGCGTAGTGAGAGTATGCATGCATTCTTCGATGGTTATGTGCACTCGAAGACATCGCTGAAATAATTTGTGGAACAATACGAGAGAGCATTGAGGAATAAGGTAGAGAGGGAGTTTCAAGCGGATTTTAAATCATTCTCACAAATGGTACCATCTGCAACGAAGTATGAGTTGGAGAAACAATTTCAACAAGTTTACACCATTTCAAAATTTCGGAAAGCTCATGATGAATTCATTGGGAAGGTTTATTGCGACCTCATATCTTCGTCGGAGGACTTTTTGGGCACAACCTATGAGGTTCTGGAGGATGTCATACTATCGGGTTAAGAAGCATAAGTTTTTCGTGACATTTGAAGGATAGAAATGCGACATTGTTTGCAGTTGCCACTTGTTCAAGTTTCGAGGTGTAATTTGCAGGCACGCGATCTCTGTACTTCTCCGTAATAACGTTACAGCCTTACCGGACACCTATATATTACGGAAATGGGGATGAGATGTTCGTAGAGCCCACCCCAGGGTCGTAGTGAACTATGATGGTTTGAGTAACACCTTGCCCAGTTGAAATATGACAAGCTGTGTCAGTCACTTGCGGACATGGCTACAGTTGACGATCATCGATTCCACGAGGTACTGGAGTGGATAGAATCCAAAAAACTCTCATTTAGTATGAGTAATCACATGTCCCAACATGTATTTCAAATATCGTTAGATGGTAGAACGTCGAAACAAAATAGCAATTTAGGTATACAAGATCCAAAATGTTCGAAGAGAAAAGGCGCGCCTAAGAAACTTCAAAACAAAAGCCTTTTGGAATTAGCATCCAGTAACGTAAAGGTATGTGACCATTTTTTTTAATAATACAATGCGTATGTATAGTTATTATCTGTTGATTATGCAGTCACATTCGACTTCAACCAAGGGAAGGAAACGGAAAGCAGGCCCAAGTAAATTAGGAGAGGTCATGATCAATTACTGAATTCACAGCTTCTAATGGTTCGTCTATTTCAATTCACCAATGTATTTGATTTCCACATTTTAGTTAAATCACGAAATTAGTGTAGGGTGATGGCGACGGTCATGTATCTACACAACAAGGAATGTCTCCAAATTTCTTTCCATCAGGTTCATTATTCAATGGTTAAGGTATGCGGTTAAACATAATGAATTTATTCTAAGTCATACTCTAGTTTGCTTAATAAATTCATTATTTGACTGTAGAAAATGCAATGTCGTACTATAATCCAAATGCACCTCACCAACGTGGCGGGAACATTTGATTTTGGATGAACAACATTGATGCAGTTATATTGTAACGACTCAGGTCCCACTTAACGGGCTGTCCTGGCCGTTAGATCGACGACGTACTATCCTCACTGTACCAACATGAGTCTTTTCAGCATGCTTTGTCCTCACTCACACGCTCCTCGAGAAAACTTCCCAGGGGGGTCACCCATCATAGAATTGCTCCAAGCCAAGCACGCTTAACTGTGGAGTTTCCAACGATGGACTTCCGGAAAAGAAGGTGCACCTTGTTGGTATGAGTAGTACCTATCAAATCTCTTAAACTTTCTTGGTCTGGGGTATTACAATCACCCCCCGTTAGACTCACGACGTCCTCGTCGCGCTTGATCCATCTGAGGATCTGTTGCCAGGCGTTGGGATTCTAGAGGTGGCTCCTACGAGTTCAAGAGGTGGCTCCCGTCCTATGGCGTAGCACTTTGTCCCGCATAGCACTTAGTTCCCGATTTCCGACTGGCAAACGGCTCTGATACCATTTGTAACGACCCGGGTCCCACTTAACGGGTTGTCCTGGCAACAGATCCTCAGATGGATCAAGCGCGACGAGGACGTCGCGAGTCTAACGGGGGGTGATTGTAATACCCCAGACCAAGAAAGTTTAAGAGATTTGATAGGTACTACTCATACCAACAAGGTGCACCTTCTTTTCCGGAAGTCCATCGTTGGAAACTCCACAGTTAAGCATGCTTGGCTTGGAGCAATTCTATGATGGGTGACCCCCCTGGGAATTTTTTTCGGGGAGCGTGCGAGTGAGGACAAAGCATGCTGAAAAGACCCATGTTGGTACAGTGAGGACAGTACGTCGTCGATCTAACGGTCAGGACAGCCCATTAAGTGGGACCCGGGTCGTTACATATATTCTCATGGTAATAATAGATGATAATTTTACAGTGGAAAATGCAAGTGTCAAATGTGGATATCCGATGAAGATTTGTATGCTTCACCCGAATGTTGTTCTCTGGTCATTCACAACATCGTCAATTTTGTGAATTTTTCTGATTTTTTGTGAACTCAAGATGATGTTGTATATGTGACACTAGTAACTTCCCTTTCTATATATCAATGTAGTTTATAAAATTATGCATGCTCTTCTTCTTTGTATATGTGACAGCAGTAACTTCCTTTTCTATATATTAATGTGGTTTCTGAAAGTATGCATATCTTATTGGCGTATTCAGTTAGCATCGGTACACGAAAATCGGTGAACTGGAAACAATAAGATGTTTTCTATCACATTAACATTTCTGAGATAGAAATAGTGAATGAAAATTATAGATTCTTCCCAAGCATATATTACACTAACATTCTTCACTTCACCAACTACACAACATAACATATACTACAGATCAAAAGTGGTAGGGAACCACATAGCCAACAACATAATTACTACTCATGCAGGTCCTTTCCCTTTCTTATTCACTTCCGCACTTTCGTTGGTCTTGTGTATTGTCACGTTCAACGAAATCTCAATATTTTTTTCATCGGCTATCAGACAAAAGGATTCGAACAAGCTAGAGAACTGTTGAACTTCTTCGACTAGCTCGTGATCATTTGAGTTCACGGTAACGCTACTCGATCCGCAATTGGATTCTCCTTTGTCGACCCATTCCCAATATTTACAATTAGCACTGCAGCAATTGAACATTCTACCCTTGTTCTTTGTGTTCTTCTCGACCTCAAAGCACTTCACAATGCCAATTTTACACCAGGGGCATCGCCGATTTTTCGAGCAATCAGCAAACAAGTGACCCTTCTCTCGATAGCGATGACAAAGTCCAGAGTTCTTTCCTGGCATGCTGCACACGAACAAACCAGATATGATGCTACATTACAACACATCCACAAAGCACCGTAAAATCTTCAAAAATATGTATTACTCGAATAAATCAAAATCAAGTAAAATGGATAACAAATACATCATGCTTACATGATGTTTGTTGAGAAATTCTGCCAGAGTCGATGGATGGTGTCGGAGATTGAAGATATTGCTGCACACGATAGAGTTTCGATCTTATGGCTTAAAAAAAATTACCAACTGTGTGATTAACCTACGGTGGGAAACCCAAACATGGAGACGGTTGCTACATTAACCATCGGCTTCTTATTCCAGTTGAGAGATGAAGGAGTGATGGAGTTCGAATGAGTTTTGCGCCACAAAAGGTTTTTTCTGATTTGGGAATGGGACCAATTGGGAATAGTGGGTGCTTTATATAATGGGTTGGTTCAAGTTTGACCCATATTTGTTGGTTTTGCTTTTTTTAATTGTTTTTGGAATAATCAGGCATTTGACACGTCACCGTGTCAAGCATCGTATAAACCGACAGGTATGACTAGCGCTATTGTCTTTCTTTTTCGAGTTATGCTACATGTACAAAGTTGGATTACAAAGTTGGTTGACAAAATAATATCTACATCAATCATTTTAAAAACAGATTTTTAAATTATTTGAAATCAACGGTCTGGATTCTGTCAACACACTTTGTAACCCAACTTTTTGTAACTCAATGTTAAACAAATAGCTTTACTGTTCTTTTTCTCACAGACCTTACCTAGACTTTTAGGTTGCACCACCCACAATGTCAAACCTTTGAAAAGGATAAAGAGTAAACATATTTCACAAAAAGGGTAACACATACTTCGAAAAAAATTATAATAATAAAATTATAGTAATTAAATCAAAAAGTAAGGGTGTGTTTGAGCCATATTATTTTGGAATAGCAGATTAATGGAGAATGTGTGGTTGAAAAAGAAGGAAAAGTTATTGATGTGATGAAAAATATTATTTTATTGAAAAATGTGTAGTTGAAAATGAATGGAAGAATGAGAATGAGAATGAAAATGAAAATGAAAATGAAAATTTTAATGTTGCTCAAACAGGGACTAAAAACCAAACCAAAACCCATTTCATTCACCTCCCATACAACCCCTTACTTCTTTCCCAAAACAACTGCAACCAGTGGTCGGCTGCCACCTCCACCTACTCAACGCCGAGATCATCATCACCTCAAACATAGGCACCACAGTTCACACAGTCTCTAATATTTAAATCACCTTCACTATCCCAATCGAACTTTCACGCCATCGCCATCACCATCGCCATCGCATCATACCCAACAAATTCTACAGTAGTCATCACTGGCACCTTCGCCATCTTCGTTATTGCCTTTCCTCATCATCACCACTTTCATTCACTAGCACCTCCACTTACACAACAGTGGCGAAAACCTCAAAATCAAATTTGATTTCAAAATCAGTTTCGATTTTTCTAATCTGAAACAAGAATATGAAATCACTATAGCAATCAAAGCTAAAAAAAAACTAGACATAATTGAAATGAGTGTTTTAACTTTGGGAACTCAGATATGATGATGTGTTGGTTAAAGAGATAATAATGTAGATAGAGGTGGCGTTGTTATGGTCGGTGGTTGTGTAATTTAGGTGTGTTATATGTGTTTGAGGCGACGGTGGGTGGGTGACGATGGTTTTGGGGTAATGGATAAGGGGTTGGATGTGGGTGGGAAAGGAGATGGGTTTTGGTTTTTTATTTATTTATCATATTTGGTTTTTTTGTGAAATATGTAAATTTACCGTTTTACACTTTCAAATATTGATAAAATAAACTATACTAGCGTTAACAAACGGTCAAATGGATGGAAATATTCCATTTATCCTTTTGGTGCAAATATTCCAAAGGTTTGGAATTGTGACCGCAATTCCCCCTAAATATAATGTCATACCACCAATCACGAATAAAATTATGGTTTATATTATTAAATTAACTATAAATTTTTATTCAAAGTATGGACGTTGCAATTATTGCTGAATATATACATGTATCATGTAGGCTAAAAATATAAGAAAATAATTCTATAGGCACATAATGATTTAATTTTGGAAACAAGATATTCAAAGCTCTTAAGCACCTCTCATGTAGCTTGTTGAGATGAGTGAGAACGAAGGCGATAGGGAGAAGCAAATATGTTGGTAGCAGTCTAGGCCCTTGTTTGCCCCCCATTATATCACATTCCATTACATTAATTTTTTTTCTCTCTTCATCTCAACCATCCATTCATCAAATAAAATAATAATACACACAAATCAAAAACTTTTCAACCACACATCTCCCATCAATCACTATTCTAAAAATTATCTACCCCCAAAAATTTAAATTAATGGGGGGCAAACAGGGGCTAGATGAGGGGAAGAGGAAAAAATGGAAATGGTGATGGGGTTGGGCATGCTTGGAAGCTAACCCTTGTTTGAAGCAATTTGCCCTTGGTGAGTGGGAAGATGGTACACCGACGAAAGAAGAGAGTGAGAGATGTTTAGAATTTTTTGAATTCAAAATCAAAATTCCAACATGCAAGAAGGGTTTGAACCCTGCATAGGCTAAGGACTTGTTTAAGTCTCGTTACATGGGAAAAATGTATTTTCAAATAGTGAATTGATAGAGAATGTGTGGTTAAAAAATTAGAAATAGTTTTAAATTTACGTTTAATATTATTTTATTAAAAAATATATTGTTAAAAATAAAAAAGAAAATATGTATTCTGGAAAAAATAGAATCAAACAAGGCCTAAATTATCCTTCGTACGCATTCATCCACATAACCAAAGGGTGGTTTACACGCTCCTTTTAAACGACTGGGCTTCATCCCGTCAAATATGTAGACATTTCTGTCAAATTAAACGCCATCGTAACATCAAATGTATCACAGTCCATTGCCGGAAAAAGCCACAACCCCTCGTTTCTTCGCCGCCGTCCTCCGCCTATCACCGCCCCATTTCTCTCAGATCACCGCCATCTTTATAATTTGGCAAGAATTCATGGGAAATTCGTGAACAATTCTGCCAAATCGATGTTAAACCCCCAAATTTCCCAACTTTAAAAAATTCAGAGATGCCGGAAAGATATTTCCTGACTGAACGATTTTCTTGTTGAGAATTTGAATTTGAATAGTGAATTGTAATTAATTATGAGGTCGACATCGATTTGCCCGGAGAATTCCACCGCCGCTCCTCAATCGACGTCCAATTTCCAGCCGATCCTTCCTCATGTGGGGCCCACTCCCCATGCGAATTCTAAACAAAGGTTAAATTTTTAAGTCTGATTTCACCGAAATCTTGCGCCTTCTTGAATGCAAAGATCTGGAATTTGATTGCTTTTGAGTGATTTTATCTATTTTTAAGCTGAATTTTGGATCTTTTGTTTAGCTCAAGCGCAATTGAAGTTAAGTTCAACATATAAGGAAACGACAGATAGGATTTGTTGCTTAAACACATAAGTGATAAATAACTTCCATATGTGGCTGCAAATAATGATTTTAATGCCAATGTAAAATTTACTGGTGTATTTTAAATAAGTTTTATTGATCCTAGCTTGTGTAGGAAGTTACTGCATTTGGTGTTGAAGGGCATGATGTTGCTAGCTTTGTTTGATCACGTGAGTGTGAAACTTCAAATTAATTTAGTTTTTAATAACTGCAGATGTGGATGGATTTGGTGTTTGCAAGCATCAAATTTTAGTTTACTATTTTGACTTTTTTACTGGAATGGCGTCAATTTTATGTTTTCTAGCTTAGGGTTCACGGAGTTTTTGTGGTCTCGCTGTGCTTTCAATTTAGTAGATGTGGTCTTATTGGGAATTTTTAGTGATATCTGTTCTTTAGTGTTGTTGGATAGCACGATTTAACAATCTTATACATGTCTAGTCTTTCCATAAACTGATAAGGTATTGGTTTTGTTGCTGTTTCCAAAATTTGAAAGATGTTGCTGAGTTGCATTGCTCTTTCTCTTTGTTTGCTAAAGAGTAAGAAAATCTGAACAAATGATCAGATGAGAGAGTGCCATAACTTGAACTATGTTGCAATTATTAGGCTGATTTGCATTGGATTTTAGTTCTGGGACGTGCTGACAAATTAGACACTTGTGCATGAACACACTTGCTGATTGCTTCACTTGTTATTTGCACCAATATAATAATATGTATTTGCCGTCAGAGAGGAACAAAATTTTGAAAATTCACATTTTTTTGGTGTGAATGGTTGCTGACTGGATATAATATGCTATACTTGTAGTAATGTATTTCAACTGTTAGCTCGGAGGGAGGTGTCTCCACGCACAAAGCGATCCCCCAGAAGCTTCTGGGGAGACACTTCAAGATGTCAGCTTGAATCCTCTGGATTAAAATGTGAAGCTGCAAAAGACGCAAGACAAGAACTTCTTTCATGGTATCTGTCATGTCGACTGCACTATTTTGTAGTATCTTAATGATGTTTCACGTTGTTGCTACATAAACTAGTTGATTTCTTGAAATCTTTTATTCTAAATACTACAGGGTAGAGGCACAGTCATTGCTACATTTATCAGCCAATTATTGTTCACTGTTACCTCCACCCAGGTCAACCATCGCAGCAGCTTTTAGTCCTGATGGGACAACACTTGCTTCTACCCAGTAATTATCCTTCCCCCCGCTCTCTCTTGTGCATACAAACACACCAACTTTTTAATTTTAAAATCATACCGAGTTCTTTTGAGTTAGATTTTGCAAAAAAATTATTATGTTCTATGTCTACAGTGGAGACCATACTGTAAAAATAATCGACTGCCAAACTGGAAAATGCTTAAAGGTGTTGAGTGGTCATCGGAGGACACCTTGGGTGGTAAGCTCTCTTCTGAAAATTTAAATATTAATTTCATCAGTTCGTCTATGATACTACCATGAAGGGATGATTTGGTAGCTCTTCTTGGGAGGTCAGTTTGACTCTTAATCCCATAGAGGTAAATAAATGGGAAGTTAGAGAAGAAGAGAAATAAGAAGGTAGCATATACATAGACTAATGTGTATTATTTAATTTCACCATGTCAATAAATTCTTATAAAATTCTTTTCACTTCTGACTGATGATGTAGAAATTTATCCAACCTTCTATTCTGTAGAATATGTAGCTTAATGTTCTATTGAGAAGGTGTTACAAAGTGTTAGACCTCTATTGCTTCTTGTGATCTGCCTCTGACAATAAATTTTGCATGTAACAGATAATTGCTTGTTTGCATCATTTTGTTTATGTTACTCTTCACCAATTCATTTGATGTGTCATTGTTTCTTTGTTTTTTGCCACGGCTATGGGCTTCTGCAGGTTAGGTTCCATCCACTCCATCCTGAAATTCTTGCAAGTGGAAGTTTAGACCATGAAGTTCGGTTGTGGGATGCAAACACTGCTGAGTGTATAGGATCTTGTGACTTCTGTAATTACATTTGACATTCTGAGTTTCAGAAATATTTTATATCTATATTAATGTTTTAAATTCGGTTAATTTTGGCTATTGATTTTCCTTCTTGCAGACCGTCCTATAGCTTCTATTGCCTTCCACGCAGAAGGAGAAATTTTGGCTGTGGCTTCAGGCCACAAGGTTAGAAATTTGGACATATCATTGAAGAGTTTAGCTTTGCATGGCTACACTGTTGTTGACATTTTAGCACGTTGCAGCTCTTCATATGGCACTACAACAGGAAAGGGGATGCTTTTTCACCAACAATTATACTTAAGACTCGCCGTTCACTCAGGGCTGTGCATTTCCATCCACATGCTGCGCCATTTCTTCTAACTGCCGAGGTATTACTTTGCATGCTGTCAAGTTTCTTTCTCTTGGTGCAATTTACAGTGTCGATCTTTACAGGTCAATGATCTCGACTCATCGGACCCCTCAATGATGCTTGCAACTTCTCCTGGCTACTTGCGCTACCCTCCTCCTATAATATATTTGGCAGATGCTCACACAGCTCATCGATCTAATTCAGGAAATGAGCCCATTATGTCTATACCCTCTTTGATTTGGCCTCCAATTGGCCGAGTTGATGCGAGGTTACCTTCCCAGCATACTGGTGCGGTCATGAGCTCTGGCGTTCCACAACAGAGTGTGCATTCTTCTTCCTCCATACGGCTTCTCACATATTCAACTCCATCTGGACAGTATGAACTAGTGTTGTCTCCAATTGAATCTAATAGCTCTCCTCTGCGAGAAGGGTCACAAACTAATTCTTTAACGACAGAAATGGAAATTGCTGTTTCTCAGACTGCAGTGGATGCAATGGATACAGATGTTCACCCTGATGAGATAAACAATCAACTTTTTCCATTTGGTGACCCAGCATATTGGGAACTCCCATTCTTGCAAGGGTGGTTAACTGGTCAAAGCCAAGCTGGCCAATGGTCAATGCACTCACGAAATGGAGGTGCTACTGATGGTATTTCTTCTTATGGGGAAACAGGGAGTCAAACTTCAATGGCTTCACCGGCAATTGTAAATAGTGTTAGTAGTTCAAGGGTTGGTGGAAGATCTGGGTCAAGTCACCGTTCTTCACGCTCCCGCACAATACAAGCAAGTGGATCTGGTGATGGTGCTGCTTTTAACAGTGTCCCTCGTGAGCAGAGCAATTCACAACCTTTCATGAGCCAAGTCCAGTCCGAGGTAGCCACATCACTAGCTGCAGCTGCTGAGTTACCTTGTACCGTGAAGCTTAGAATATGGTCTCATGACATGGAAAATCCTTGCGCACTTCTTGATACAGAGAGGTGTCGCTTAATTATTCCTCATGCTGTACTTTGTAGGTAAGTGAGTTTAAGCTAAACGGGCTGCAACATTGATTTCCTGACAGTAGTTTGTGTGTCTCGATGATTTCTAAATTCTAATTATTCTAATTATATATTTTTTCAGTGAAATGGGTGCCCACTTTTCTCCATGTGGAAGATTTTTAGCTGTCTGTGTAGCATGTATCCAGCCAAACACGGAAGCTGACTCAGGTTTTGAAGGCCAGGTTCAGCATGATGTTAGAGGGGCCTCAACATCTCCAACTAGACATCCCATTTCAACCCATCAAGTTATGTATGAACTAAGAGTATATTCCCTTGAAGAGGCAACGTAAGTCTGAAGTTTCCGCATCTTGCCGATTATATTCCATCTTGATCTTATTTTTATGAGATATATCCCTTTAAATTGATGATGCTTTGATTATGTAGATTCGGCTCAGTTCTAACCTCACGGGCTATCAGAGCTGCTCATTGTTTGACTTCAATACAGGTTAATTTTATTATTAAGTTAATGGCATTTTAGCTATCTGACAGAAAATTTAGAAAAAAATTATGGATGCTCATTTTATGAAATGTTCATTTATAAATAACGGAAACAACGGTTTCCATATAATCCAGCATCATGTGTCGACAATAATAAAAATGCAATGCATTTTCCTGATCAGATGTGGCTTGAAAGTTTCTCGACTGTATTCTATTTAGATGCCATTCCCTGTTTGAAGAATTACCTTGCCGTAACTACATATTTTATGCAAGTTATTAGTGCCATCTTCTTTTGCAGTATATTATTTGATTTTCATTTATTTAAACTTCTAGTGGCACGCTGTATACATTTTAATTCTCTTCTGGTCCCTCTTTCACTGTCTTCACTTTTTGTAGCAGATGCTATATTATAGTCATATACCATCCAGTTCAAAGGATGTAAGTGCTGGGATCTATCTGAAGATGTAAACAATGTTGTCTTCTGAACTATTTCTCCTCCCTAGGAAGTCTGCTATTGATAATAAACTAGAAGTAATCCTGCGAAAATCTTAAACAAGAGAATACCAAATTGATTAGACAGTCAGTGATGCTGATGGATGAAATTATAATGCTTCTAACAAGGGTACACGGTTATCTTCTGGACGGAGCAGACAAATTTTGATGGTTTCTAGGGTTTATTACTGATATGTCGTTTACCCTGTACAAGCACATGCCCAAATAGAACCCAGTATTAGATACACAATATGCCATTCTCTCTGAGATGAGAATGCATGGTGGGAAGCAGTTGCACTGTTTAACGTCACAGCAGCATCTAATGGGATAGTCTGGCACCTATGTTTTTGTAACTTAAAAAATAAGGGAAACTTTACGTAGGCAGAAGTTGTCAACAAATAAATCTTAATAAATTGTTTGGGCCATCCTTTAGTGGATAAGTGCCCCTTATCTCCATTATTTGGACTCCTGTGTGGCTGGCTTTTGGCTGTGTTTTTAATTTCCTCTCTTTGAGACGAGAATGTATCAGGATGTGGTCGTCATTTTTTTTGTCACGAAGCCATCTAATTAGACATTCTTTCAACTATATTTTTGTAACTTTGAAAATCTCGAAACAAGGAAAAGCTTTCTTCTGTGGAAATTGTCAAGAACTAAAACTTAGTAGCATATTGTTTTGAGTCTTTTGACTGTTGCTTGTGGATAAGAACCCATATCTGTGTTCTTCTTCGGCTTTTATCTGGATGCAGCCCTGTTATATTATATGTTTCATGTACTTGTTGAGGCCTGGGAGGTTGCTGAAATGATGATAAGAGGGATATTGTTTGGAGATTGCAATATAACATTCTGGCTGGAAAACAGTTCTAGTTCCTATATAGCTGATAATTGTGTCAATTTATACCCTGCATTTTTTGGGACAAAGTTCATTTCCATTATGTGCATGTTGCATGTGCAATTGATGCTTAGTCTAATATTAGAAATCTCAAATAATTAAGTAGAAAGTTAGATATAGTGATTTACCTGAAGGTGAATAAAATTTCTTGATTTATCATTGTACTTAATTGCTCAGATTTCATAATCATCTATACATTTCTGTATGGTGACTGGGAACTTTGAATCTGTATTATTGACCTTATAAAGCATTTCTGCATTATTTTCAATTGCAGTTCTCTCCTACCTCAGAACATTTGTTACTTGCCTATGGACGGCGCCATAGTTCACTTCTTAAAAGTGTGGTGATTGATGGAGATACAACAGTTCCAATATACACAATTCTGGAGGTGAGATATTGAATTTAGAATATGTGCTCCTTTTTAGTAACACCGTGGATCAGTTTCGGTTTTACGGTCTAGTGAACATTTGTGCATGTTGTGTGATTCTCTTGGATTCTAAATTTTATCACTGAGAAAAGATCCATCATTTGGTTGCATTTTTTTATTATAACAGACTGCTGAGATAGAAAAATCTTGTTAAACACATATTTTAACAACAATGAGGACAATAGGACTAGTTTACCTGCCTAACGTCAGTAAGGTCCTTTTCCTTTCCTCCTTTTTAGAAATGTGCTTTTTGACTTGAGACGTGGACACAACATTGTGGCATTATGCATTTTTTGAGACATATATTTCCAACTATATCATCAGAGAAAGTGCATTTAATCATGTACTAAAAGAACTTCTTCGAAGAACGATAATTTGGGGAAGTCAGACCTACATAAGGGTAACTGCACTTCGATTGCAAAGTAATTGCCTGGCTGCAAAAATCATGTGATCTTAGAAGTGGAAAAGAATATGGATATCTAAAAATTTTTGTTGGGGATGCTGGACATTTAATGCTAATATGTTTGTGTATGTTAGCTCGTGCCGTTTTATTGTCATTATTGTGTGATTTCCTAGGAGACTCTAGGCGCAAGAATATTTTCACTAGATTTTCGCTTCAAGTAGTGTTCTAAAAGGCGGGGCATAAGCCAGCTTAGGCATGAGGCACGAGGAAAAAGCCTCACATATGGGGAAGGCGTGGAAAACGCAGTCAACACTATTTTGACGCGCACCCTTCTTTTGTCCCCTTTTTATTTTTTTATTAAAGGTTTAAACTAATTAAGCCTTTGTTTGGATCAATCAATAAATGATTTATCAATGGTCAAATTTCATTTTCAATAACACATTCTGAAGGATCAACCATTTTTTAACCACACCTTTTGACGAGGATAGAAATAGAATAAAGATAAGATTTAGATATTAGTTTAATATAGAGTTTAATTCATATTATGACTATTAGATTAGATCAGATTAATTTTAATATTTAGATAAATTATATTTTATTAGAAGTTCATTATTTGCTCTCTATATAGAGGGTTTATTCATTGTAATATGAACCCTTGAATGTATGAATAAATTGATTTCCTCTTTGGCCTAATTTCTTCTCTTTTTTGATCCCTGTTCTTTTCTTGTTCATTGTCAAATTGTTACGCTTCTGCGTAACTATTCCATTTATAAATGATTTATAAATCAGTTAGAAATCTTTCCGAACGCACTCTAAAATGAATAATTGTTAAATGTTTTTAGAATAATTAAAATAATATTAAAAATAAGGAAATATTTTATTACGCCTAGGTTTGTAGGGGTTGAGGCTTGAATCTTGCCGCCTTGTCATGCCTCACACCTTTTAGAACCTCGGCTTAAAGAGCTCTTTGAAAAACTATATTCTGCATATTTTGCAATCCTTTTGCTTCACTGTATGTAAATATTATTAAGTACACAGAGAACTAGCATACTCTGAGTAACTATTGTCTGGTGCTATTATGACCTATGCACATTGGTCATTACCCCTCTCAGAATCTCCTTTTGTTGCACAGATTTACAAAGTTTGTAATATGGAACTTGTAAGAGTTCTTCCAAGTGCAGAGGATGAGGTCAATGTAGCTAGTTTCCATCCTTCAGTTGGCGGTGGCCTTGTATATGGAACAAAGGTAAACGACAAAGCTATCTTATTATTATTATTAATATTAATTTTTTTATTATTAATTTTTTTTTTTTTTAAATCAGTCAGATCTTGTGGTTGAGTTTTTTCCTTTGTTGATGGTTCTTTTCTTAATATTGTAGGAAGGGAAGCTGAGAATTCTTCAGCCCGATAATTCTCACAGCTTGCATTACGACAGATCCTATTTTCCTGATGATAATATGTATGAGGTACAGAAGCTTTACATATACTGATCATTCACTCCCTGTCTTCTAAACGGGCTATATTGAACGAACATGTTTCTGTGGAAATTACTTTGATGACGAAATACCTGAAATATTTTAATTGCAAGAGGTTTCATGAATATGTTAATAATGTATTCCTCTGATCCATGCAATAGATCTGCACAGTTTGCTTGCCTATATATATGTGTGTGTGTGTGTGTATATGTCTGATAATTGCAGCTAATCAATAAGGACCTTATTCTATATTTTCACTTTAACTGTCTTCCTATGAACTCCTGGTCTTCCCTCTTGGTTCTTACCATATACTTAGGGAGAGAGGAATGGAGGAAGGGAAGCTTTAATAGTTTACTTCATTGATTAGCCTATATGAATCTCATCCTACAAACCAGCAGTGAGATAAGGCCAGAGATCATTTCCTTACATCATGCGAATAAGGAGGCCTCTAATTCGTTCAACGAATGCAACTACATCTTTTTCTACCACAAAAAAAAAATCTAGATGCAGTTGCTGAAAACTGTTACGTTATGTAATAAGGTTCTCTGGTTTTACTTTCGATTCCATCTGACAGAAACTGTATGTGACAATGATACTGCTCCTTTGATCAATGTATACATCTGAGAGTAATTCACAGTGGCAAAATGGTTTAGAGTCGAGGAACTTGTTGAACTGTTTGAGATTGGGCACGTGACCACAAACATACTTCAGAGATTTTAACCTCGTTCATGTTCGAACCCTTTTCTATCCTTGTTGATGTTATGCACTGGCATCAATGTCCTATATTTGTTAGTTCATCTGGATACTGTGTTTATCCCCATGGTACTGCAGGCTTGTTCTGGCATACATCACATGGTATTTGAAGCAGGTCTCAACATATATGCATGGTCTAGTCACTGAGTGACTGTTTTTGATTGCGATTGCTGTTGTTTTATATTGTATGAATGCTTATAAGCAATTGGTTCACCTATTGAAGGTTCCATCCTATGCATTAGAAGGCTGATTACTGTTGATGAAGGGCAACATATGAAGCGTGTCACCACTGTCTATGGTTAGTATCCTTGCTTTATTCGAGTATTTATAGTGGGTGTGGCAAAATTTATGAACTCTTTATAAATGTAACATGTGGTTAAAAAGTGGTGGGCCTATTGGAATGTGTGGTTAAAAATGAAGTTTGACCATTTATAAACGATTATAAATTTATCAAAACACGTGCTTACATCTGGACAAATCGCCACCCTATCCTTTTTAAAGTTTCTTTATTGCTGTTTGAAGGCCATCTATCCTTGTGATTATACTATTTTTAAATGTTACAAGGATTTTAAGCATTTCTTATGTAGACATTTCCTTGATTTGCCAAAGCTGGAGTGTTTCCCAGCTGTCTTATTGACAAAAAAAAGCCCCTGTTTGTGTGTGTTAGAATGTAAAATTTAGGTTATTTTCATATTTCAATTTTGAGGGAACATCCAAATGAAGAAGTTATACTTGTTTAGAAAATGAACTGATTTACAAGTAACGTTTTATTCTTTCTTTTCCTATTTGTAACAGATCCACGAAAAATAGATAAGATGACTTTGAGAGGAGAAAATCAGAAAGTTTAATAGATTTAGTGAAGAATGTAATTGATATTTGACTCAATGATTTATTCAACACAAACCACACATTCTACAAGTTTAATCCTGCTAGAGAAAGGAAAATTATATATTCCTATAATATATTAATTCCTGTCTAAATGAGGTACAGAATAGTAGCTATACATTATTAACTCATGTTAATTGTGTTAAACACACATTCTAACGGTTCAACTCACCGTAAGGCTGCATGTTATTGTACTCCGACTTTGATGACAGTCTTTGCTATTCTTCCAGGATGTGATGTTGCATATTATTTGAGAAAATGTCCTGCCTGGCCAGCATCTCTAAAGTTGAATTTATGAACCATGAAGTGTCCAGTGCTCGAGAAAAGGCTATAGCATGTGGAGAGTTTGGCATCAAACAGCTTATATTTCTCTCAGTGGGTTTTGTACAGATATCTGCTGCTATTTTCCCGTGCTAACTTTGTAGAGATCAGTGATTCCAGTTTCAAGTGGATCAAATTTCTGTCTTTCTGACCAACCGCTGTGACAATGATATCAATTTTAAAACTAAACAAAACTCTACAAACCCTTTTAACCTTCATTATGAATAGAGGAACTAATGTTTCTGGCCTACACTTTTCATATATGGCCTTCTTTGACATTTGCATACTGGGTTTCTCCCGAGGAAATGAGAAGTGTCTTATATTTTGAGTTTTATTTATAAATGATTGAATTTCATTTTCAACAAAACATTCCAATGGACCCATAAGTATTATTCACAATTCATAAATTCTTCCCAAATGGTTATTTGCAGCAATGTTGCGCTTATGCAAGTATTCTAAGCATATCACGAAATAATCGAACGGCAAAAATCTTAAATGACAAGAAATATGTACCAAACTTTCAAAGTATGATGGAACGTTAAAATAACACAAATCTTAAATGCCATAAAAATATAATGCATGAACACAGTTAGAATTGAAAGCCGATTAATTATAAAAATAAGAAAAAGAATGCCATTACAACTGAACGACCTATTCATATTCTCAGCAACATCATGATTTCCAGGAACTGATGCAAAATTTTCTGATGAAACAACAAATAGCGAGATGTGAACTGTGATAAATCAATGGTAACTTGGGGAATACACTAGATTAGTCGGAGAGGAATGGATAAAGAAAAAATGGGGAAAACACAAGATTAGTTGATTGATGTCGGAAGCTATGAACCAATCGAACTCGTATTAAGACGAGCCATGGGGTGAGATAAGCTTAATTTATGTCATGAGCCAGGCAGTCTTTGAGCTCGTGGGCTGACACGATTTTTAACTTGTTTTTGACTTATTAATTAATTTAAAAAATAAAAAAATGAGAGTCCACACGAGCCAAGCTCAAGCTCTTCTTGTGTCCACACCAATCGAGCTTGGCTTATCCTTAGGGCCGAGCTGGCTCATTTCAACCCATTGATGCCCCTAGTTATGAAACATCAAAACTCAACTAGAAATCAACAAATAGATTACGAGTCAAATCAACAAATAGTTCGTTCATAAAATTATAATTCACTAGTTATTCTAATAATCTGAAATAAAATTTGATCAACTTCGACAATGAATACCTAATTCGAAATGGTAGTTGTTTCTATTCTTGTTAAATTCCCTGCTTCGATGAATCATCAGTGTATGCAAATCCACCATGTCGGGTCAGATCCATACCGGCCAATTCATCGTCATGAGAGATCCGAAGAAGCTTGAGTTTGTTCATACCGAAGAACAGAGGACCCATAGTCACACTGACCCACCCGATTACTACAGCAATTTGGACCATATTCGCGGCTAAAAGTCTCCAACCCCCGCCCATGAACAACCCGTATGGCCGATCCGGTCTTCCAGGGTACACCTCATTCACATATTTCTCAGTCGCAAATAATGCAGTGAAAATAACACCCCAAGCACCACAACCCCCATGCAGCTGCGCCGCCTCTAGTGGGTCGTCGTATTTTATCTTCTCCGCCACTTTGTTACACCCTATAAGCACCAGTGCCGCCACGAACCCGCATATCACCGCCGACCACGGCTCCACCACCGAGCATCCGGCGGTGATCGCTGCAAAACCACCTAACAGTCCATTACAAACGTCCGTCACGTTCCAGTGACCGGACAGAATTCGTTTACCAAAAAGGGTGGTCAGTGCGGCTGTGCAGCCGGCCAAGGTGGTGGTGACCGCAGTGCGTCCGACGGCGCTCCATTGTCCGTAGTAACTCCCACTGGTATATGGGTTAAGAATCTTGGTAAAGGATCCGGGATTGAAGCCGTACCATCCGAACCATAAAAGGAAAGTCCCTAAAACCACCAGGGACGCATTATGGCCGCGCAAAGCCACGGCAGCACCAGTGTGGTCGAACCGCCCGATTCTTGGACCTTCAATCATCGCACCATAAAAACCAGCGATCCCACCAACCATATGAACAACACCTGACCCGGCAAAATCGATGACTCCGGATCCAAATAGCAGATTTTCTGTATTGTTTGCACTGGCCCAACCATCTGATGACCAGAACCAGTGAGAAACTATGGGATATACAAATCCAGTGAGGAAAGAAGAGTAAATTAAATAAGCAACAAATTGAGTTCTCTCGGCTATAGAGCCGCTTGTAATACCGGCGGCGGCTATAGCAAAAGCCCACTGGTAAAGAAAATAACTGTAATCAAACAGTGAAGATGGGATTTCCTTGAGGCCGAAGAAGTGGCTGCCAATGAAGCCGTTGGAGGGTGAGCCGAAGGCAAAGGCGAAGCCGAAGACATAGTAGAATAAACCTCCGGCTGCGGCGTCGAGAACGTTGGTGAGCATTATATTCATTGTATTCTTGGCTCGGACTGAGCCAGCGCAGAGCATGGCGAAGCCGAGCTGCATAGAGAAAACGAGATATGCAGAGAAGAGGAGGTACGTGGAGTCCACGGCGAAGGCGGTGTCAGTGAACTTGTTGGACACGGCGGAGAACTGACTGCAAATGTACTCTGCAGCGGCGGTGGCATTTGTGGTGTTGGTGCCGAAAAGGGGCGCTAGCTGTCCGGCTGAGCAGTTCAGGGACGCCATGACTGGCTATAGAGAAACTACAGAGGTTTCAGAGTAGCGAGAGAGATTGGAGAGTTACATGCACATAGGAATTAGGGTTGGTAGGGGTTGCTGGATCCATATTTATCGGGACAGTGAGAGTTTTAACCTTTGTACATTTACTGCTTGGTTAAACTTAAAAAACAAAAACAGTAAAATTTAAGTTAAAATGAATAATTAATTATAATAAGATATTTTATGGGACTTAAGTCAGAGCTTGTTTGGAAAAGATTGAAATTCAATTAAAATTGAAAATATAGTCGTTGTTGGGTCCCGCTCGTCTAATAAAAGTAAACTCCAACGGCTATATTTTCAATTTTAATCTGATTTTAATCCCTCCCAAACAAGCTGTCAGTGTTTAGCACTCCTCTAGGTCAGGTGACGGGCCCACTGTACAAGTTGGACAACAAATTAGGTAATTAAGGAAATATTTTAGGAGTAAAACATGAGATACGAACGAAGACGATCTAAAATTTGCTGAGTGTGACATATCGTGATGTTTATGCCATTATAAAGATAATAAAACAGTAAATTTTCATGGCCAATATTCTTGTAGTTTGTTTAGATATTTTGTTATAAATTGCAAATTATTCCCTATAAATCCATGAAATATACTTATGACTACTAAATTGTGGGGATAACTATACTTTGCAACCCAAACTAGTCTTTTTGCAATTTGATATTGTCAAAATTCATTTTAAATCACGTTTGTTAGTATTACAATGTGCATAGTTTAGAAATTTTACATTTGCGTTTTGTTTCCTTAATTCTCAAAACTACGCTCTTAAATGCAACATTTTCCCTCTCCATTATGAGAAATAATCAACTTCACAGTGGTTCGTTATAATCTAAATCTATGTGCTCGTATAAGAAAACTAACAGTTCATCCCGTTAGTCATCTTGGGCCTAAATAACTCTTTTTTTTTTTTTTCCCATGAATTGTTTGTGTCAATTGATTAGTTCAATCCATAACTTGAGATAAGGGGTGTAAACTTTAAAAAGATTCATAAGTGGTAGTTAATGGAGTTGAAATTACTAAATTTTGAGATGTTTGTATCAATTTATGCCGAATTGCTCCGCATATAGTTCCTCGAACCACATCTTTCTAGACAAACCAAAGACAATCCGAATTTATCTTGTAAAAGGTGGATAATGGAGAAATGCATGACTAGTCATCAATATAGAAGTGTATCAAAGGGTATGCAAAATGGAAAAAAATCCTCTCTAAAATGATCGTTATTCATGCAAATGTACTTTTTTTACTTGGTTAGATATGAGTATAGTAGCAAAATTGCAAATGCCAATATGAACGAGTTCAAAGAGTAGGTGCAAAGTTCTATGTTCAATATGACGGATAGGTCACATTATAAATTAATATATACAAGCGAATATGAACCAATAGTAATTTACCTATACCATTCAAGAAGAAAGACAAACTGATTGACCAAGATAAAAAGAAACGAATGAAAAATATTTGTCTTTTGTGTTGTCAAGTTCCATCGAGTATAGTGCAACGATGATGCACTTAACAAATGGACTGAAAAGGCTAATTTAACATTCTATACTCTCAAAATTCATCTATTTGTTTACAAGTATAGATGTTGTTCTCCTATTTTCCCTTTGATACATGGACTTCAACAAAACAAACCAGGTATTAAAATCATCAATGGCAGCTCCATTTCTCAACCTTTGATCTAAATGTAAAACATTATTTTACTGAGTTCTCGTTGTTGGAGGAAAGAGAGGTTTACTAACTTGGTTTGGCTAAGATTTGACAGGAAGGACATTACTAATAGAAAGAAGCAAGTAAATAAAAATGTAACTTATATTTCTCAATTTCAAAACTTACACACTTGATTTGATTTATTAAAAATGGAGGGACTCTACCCTTTTATATAGGGTTTACATGAAATTTCTAGACAACACATTTTTCTAGAGACTTCACGTTCACATATTTTCACGAGACTTCTAGACCACATATTTGGACTAGATATTTTCCTAAAATATTCTAGATAGAATTTCTAGAACCACATAATATACTTGACACATTACCACATTTATGACCACATTTTTTACTTAGATATTTACATTGATATTTCTAGAAAATGTTTCTAAAAATGTTAGATTTTGTTGGGCTTTTTAATTGAATTGGGCCTATGAGCAAAAATTCTTAACCCCATATTACTTACTCCAAAATTAAGTTTACTTCCCAATACCCCCCTTAAACTTGATGTTGCTACCCCAAGTAAAGTTCTTAGCTTGTGGAACACGTCATGCTTGAGTGGCTTACTGAGAATGTCGGCGATCTGCTCTTGAGAGGTTACATACTTCAACTGCACCTCATTCTTTGCAATGCTTTCTCTTACGAAGTGATACCTTGTATCAATGTGCTTGCTTCTATCATGAAATACTAGATTCTCTGTCAATGTCATTGCTGATTTGTTGTCAACATGGATCGCCATCGATTCATCTTGTGAGACTCCAAGCGTCTTCAACAAGTTTCTAAGCCAAATCGTATGGCAAACACTTGATGTAGCTGCAACATATTCAGCTTCACATGTAGATAGCGCCACGATCGATTGCTTCTTCGAGTTCCAAGTGAATCCAATGTTGCCCAAATAGAGCACATATCCAGTAGTGCTCTTTCTATCATCAATGTCTCCGGCCCAATCATTGTCACTATATCCAACAAGTTTGTAGGGCTTGAGGCTTGAATCTTGCCGCCTTGTCATGCCTCACACCTTTTAGAACCTCGACTTAAAGAGCTCTGTGAAAAACTATATTCTGCATATTTTGCAATCCTTTTCCTTCACTGTATGGAAATATTATTAAGCCCTGTTTGGCCCCCCATTATTTGACATTTTTGATAGTCGAAAATTTTTGAAATAGTGATTGATGGGAGAATGTGTGATAGAAAAGTAATGAAAAGTTTTAGATTTGTGTGTAATATTATTTTATTTGATGAATGTGTGATTGTAATGAAGAGAGAGAAAAAATTAATATAATGTAATTTAATTTAATGTGGGTCAAACAGGGAATTAATATAATGTAATTTAATTTAATGTGGGTCAAACAGGGGCTAAGTACACAGAGAACTAGCATACTCTGAGTAACTATTGTCAGGTGCTATTATTACCTATGTACATTGGTCATTACACCTCTCAGAATCTCCTTTTGTAGCACAGATTTACAAAGTTTGTAATATGAAACTTGTAAGAGTTCTTCCCAGTGCAGAGGATGAGTTCAATGTGGCTAGTTTCCATCCTTCAGTTGGCGGTGGCCTTGTATATGGAACAAAGGTGAACAACAAAGCTATCTTATTATTATTATTATTATTATTATTATTATTATTATTATTATTATTATTATTATTATTATTATTATTATTATTATCATTATTATTATTATTATTATTATTATTATTATTATTATTATATATTTTTAAATTAGTCAGTTCTTGTACTTGAGTTGTTTCCTCTGTTGATGGTTCTTTTCTTAATATTGTAGGAATTGAAGCTGAGAATTCTTCAGCCCGATAATTCTCACAGCTTGAATTACGACAGATCCTATTTTCCTGATGATAGAGGTGTCAATCCGGGTGGTCCGGGTCGGGTCGGCCCGCCAACATGTGAGCCCGGTAACGGCCCGCGTGAAAAAAAGCCCGCCCGCTGCGGGTTCCGGACCGGTTACGGGTCGGCCCACAATTTTGGACTACAACCCAGGCCCGCCCGCTGACCCATCCGGGTCGAGCCCATGCGGGTCACGGGTCGCGGGTCGTTCTGGTTTGGCCCGTATGATTATATAAATAAAATTATAAAAATATAGAATTTTTCCGGTTTGACCCATATGGAGAGCAACTATCATTGAAAATAGGATTTTGAGAAAAAGAATCGCAAGAATCCATAATATAGTAGGATTAAAAAATTTAGTAGTGACTAGTGAGAACCGAGAAGAAAGAAATATAATCAAGATGATGATGATATTTGTAATTGAATAATTGTAATTGTAGTAAGGTAGTAACAAGTATGAATTATGAAGTATAAATGTATAATAACTAATGAGAGGGTATTGTAAAAATAAATGTAAGCAAAAATTGGAATTTATCGATGAAGGGGATGATATTACCGTTAGAAAATTTATATTACCATTAGTTAAAATTAAAAAAAAAAAAATTGACCATGCAGCAGGCTACGCCTTTTTTTGAATTTTTTTATTTTTATTTTTTAAAATTTTTTTTTTTAGCCCCCCCCCCCCCCCCCCTTTTTTTAATTTTTGTTTTATTTTTTTTTTTCAATTTTTTTTTACGGGTCGCGGGTTAACCGCGGCCCGTGGGAGTGCAACCCGCGAAGCCCGCGGGTTGCCTCCTTGGCCCGTGAACCGCCCGCACGGGTACGGGTCGGCCCGCGGTCCCGGTTTTTACGGACCGATTTTCACGGGTCATGGCCGGCCCGTCCGTCTTGACACCTCTACCTGATGATAATATGTATGAGGTACAGAAGCTTTACATATACTGATCATTCACTCCTTGTCTTCTAAACGATCTATATTGACTGAACATGTTTCTGTGGAAATTACTTTGATGACGAATTACCTGAAATATTTTAATTGCAAGAGGTTTCATGAATATGTTTACAATGTATTCCTCTGATCCATGCAATAGATATGCACAGTTTGCCTATATATATATATATATATATATATATATATTAGGTCTGATAATTGCAGCTAATCAATAAGGACCTTATTCTATATTTGCATTTTAACTGTCTTCCTATGAACTCCTTGTCTTCCCTCTTGGTTCTTACCATATACTTAGGGAGAGAGGAATGGAGGAAGGAAGCTTTAATAGTTTACTTCATTGATTAGTCTATATGAATAATGAATCTCATCCTACAAACAAGCAGTGAGATCAGGCCAGAGATCATTTCCTTACATCATGCGAATGAGGAGGCCTCTAATTCGTTCGATGAGTACAACTACATCTTTTCCTACCACAAAAAAAAAATCTAGATGCAGTTGCTGAAATCTGTTACGTCATGTAATAAGCTTCTCTGGTTTTACTTTCGATTCCACTTGACAGAAACTGTATGTGACAATGATACTGCTCCTTTGAACAATGTATACATCTGAGAGTAATTCACAGTTGCAAAATGGCTTAGAGTCGAGGAACTAGTTGAACTGTTTGAGATTGGGCACGTGACCATAAACATACTTCAGAGATTTTAACCTCGTTCATGTTGGAACCCTTATCTATCCTTGTTGATGTTATGCACCAGCATCAATGTCCTATATTTGTTAGTTCATCTGGATACTGTGTTTATCCCCATGGTGCTGCATGCTTGTTGTGGCATACATGATACATCAGCATTAGCCATCTTTGACTTCTTCACAGAATCTGATTGAAAGATAATAACACGAAATTGCATCCCACCTTAACAAGTGGTGGTTTTGAGAGGTTGAGGTGGAGGAATTGAGTGGAGGGAAGCGAAGGGATGAAGAAGAGAACAATGTGAGTGTGCATCTTTGGTACATAACTTTATGTCATGTAGAGGGACCAAAGATTAAGAAAGGGACAAATAACTGCAAGTGGAGGGAAGGGATGAAGTAGAGGACAATGTGAGTGCGCATCTTTGACACATAACTTTATGTCAATTTATATCAATTTACATTCTTTCAGCTAGACATCACATGCATGTTACATCTAAATAGTCATTTCCGTCACGCGGGGATATTTTGCACACTATTGTTAAAAAATAAGGGGATATGGGTGTACAAATCAAAAGTTGGAGACCATGACTATCACAATTATAAAAGGTTAAGATCCCTGAAGAAATTCACCCAACCAATAGAACACCAAATGATTATCAAATTTCTTGTAATTTGTATCCATAGTGAAAACTCAAGATGTAACATTAATACTTCATTGTAATACAAATGATTATATTATTTAAATTTAAATTTGATGAATATTGTATAGATTGATCATAAGCATGTATTATCAATTTTTCAAACTCAAATTCTTGTAATTTGTAAGAGAAACAAATTCTCCTGTTAGTTCTTGGTGTTCTCATCACCATCATTCAAAGATATTCAAGAATTTGTCTAATTTTTTTTTAGTTTAAGTACAAGAAAATGCCATTATGATTTTGATCGATTCTAGATGAAATAATACATCACTGTGAAGTTAATTCAATATATTTCTTGACTTTTCTATTACAAGAAAGAAATAAAGTCAAAATTCATTTTTATTACAAATTCGAAGAAAATGTCCTTTCTCTAAAACTCAAAGTAGGTATGTTGGCGGACACTAGAAACTCACCATCAACTAATTGAAGTATACACTTATTGAGAATGTCTCGTATGTTCTACTATTATAACTGCTACCAACCAGTTTCGACAAGATACATTGTGAATGAGCGTGCAAAGATAATAAATATGCATGTGTGCATTTATCATATGAACTATGGAGTCTATAAAAAGAGGCGTAGAAATACCAAAAGATAACATCACACAATTGCAAAGGTCACGAGTATGTGCAACAAGTGTTTCGATCATATTAAGGATAAACGATTTATAAATTTATCAAAACACGTGCTTACATCTGGACTAATTGCTGTCCTATCCTTTTTTAAGTTTCTATATTGCTGTTTGAAGGCCATCTATAACTTATAAGGATTTTAAGCATTGATTATATGGACATTTCCTTAATTTGCCAAAGCTGGAGAGTTTCCCAGCTGTCTTATTGACAAAAAAAAGCCCCTGTTTGTGTGTGTTAGAATGTAAAATTTAGGTTATCAAGGAGTTTCATATTTCAATTTTGAGGGAACATCCAAATGAAGAAGTTATTCTTGTTTAGAAAATGAACTGATTTACAAGTAACGTTTTATTCTTTCTTTTCCTACTTGTAACGGATCCACGAAAAATAGATAAGATAGAGGAGAAAATCAAAAAGTTGAAGGGCCCGTTTGATTGCAAGAGTGAAATTTGAATGAAAAGAAAATGAATTACATGAAATTGAATTGCCTAGAATTGTTTTCCTGAGAATTGTTAGTTGATTGTGTTTGATTGGTATAATTTTTCACATGAAAAATATTGCAATTTGGAATCTTTTGGTGTTCGTTTGACTTTGTTTTCCATAAAAATTGTCCATTAAAGGGAATTTTTTTTTTTTACAATCGTCCATAGAATTTGTTTTCATTGTAAAAAAAAATAATAATAAATAAATAAAATTGCAAACCATTTTTCTACCAAAGTGGTGGGAAAACCAATTCAACAAAAATATGAAAAAATGGGTCACGTGGAGGGTGGGAGGAAAATATTTTCCAAAGAAAATTTTGGCTATCAAATGTGGCAAAAGTGGAAAATAATTCCATTTTCCATGAAAAAAAAGGGCCTATCAAACATGTCCTAATAGATTCAGTGAAGCATGTAATTGATATTTGACTCAATGATTGATTCAACACAAACCACACATATTATACAGGTTTAATCCTGCTAGAGAAAGAAAAATTCTAAATAAGGTACAGAATAGTAGCTATACATTCTAACTCATGTTAATTGTGTTAAACACACATTCTAACGGTTCGACTCACCGTAAGGCTGCATGTTATTGTACTCCGACTTTGATGACAGTCTTTGCTATTCTTCCAGGATGTGATGTTGCATATCATTTGAGAAAATATCCGGCCTGGCCAGCATATCTGAAGTTGAATTTACGAACCAAAAAGTGTCCAGTGCTCGAGAAAAGGCTCTAGCATGTGGAGAGTTCGGCATCAAACAGCTTATATTTCTCTCAGTGGGTTTTGTACAGATATCTGCTGCTATTTTCCCGTGCTAACTTCGTAGAGATCAGTGATTCCAGTTTCAGGTGGATCAAATTTCTGTCTTTCTGACCAATCGCTGTGACAATGATATCAATTTTTAAACTAAACAGAACGCTACAAACCCTTTTAACCTTCATCATGAATAGAGGAACTAATGTTTCTGGCCTACTCGTTTCATATATGGCCTTGTTTTACATTTGCATACTCGGTTTCTCCCAAGGAAATGAGAAGTGTGTTATATTTTGAGTTTTATTTATGAATGATCAAACTTCATTTTCAACCACACATTCCAATAGACCCATAAGTATTATTCACAATTCATAAATTCTTCCCAAATGGTTATTTGCAGCAACATTTCTATTATGCAAGTATTATCATCATATCACAAAGTAATCGAACAGCAAAAATCTTAAATGACAAGAAATATGTACCAAAACGTCCGAAGTATGATGGAACGTTAAAATAACACAAATCTTAAATGCCAAAAGAAATATAATGCCATAGACCTTTAAAAAAACATGAAGCCGAACATTAGATGTTTTTTCTCCTTTGAACTTCCAAATTATAACTCATAAACACAGTTAAAATGATGAGTTCCTTTTTCGCCACTGCATTTGCTTTGTTGCTATTCTCACGTTCCTCATACAACATCTATCGTTCGACATACCCAAAAATAAAAATATAAAAATGTTCCCACAAAATTAATGCTAGCCTACAATAACAATTAGCCAAATCCTAATTAGAGCCCTCAATTACCCTGTCAAAATTCACTAAAATAGGGAGAAAGCACTAACAAGTACTACAGAACAGCAATTCAAAATGTTAACAAAATAAAAACTGTCCAAAGAATTGAAAGTCAATTAATTATAAAAATAAGAAAAAGAATGCCATTACAACATTGAACGACCTATTCATATTCTCAGCAACATCATGATTTCCAAGAACTGATGCAAATTTTTTTGATGAAACAACAAATAGCGTGATGTTAACTGTGATAAATCAATGGTAACTTGGGGAATACACTAGATTAGTTGATCGATGTCGGAAACTTCGAAGGCACCTTTGGAATGGATAAAGAAACAATGGGGAAAACACAAGATTAGTTGATTGATGTCGGAAACTTTGAAGGCACCACTAGGAAGGATTTCAAGGAGTCAGAATCAGATAAGGCGACAAAAATGTGCCAATGATATATAATGCAAATATTACTCGCAAATGGAGAACATAAAAAAGTTCTTGGTTTTTCATTCAACCACATCTATTATCCACAACACTCATTTCTGCAGTGTTTAAATGCTACATCAATTCATAAATCCTAATTTTAACCAAGAACACACCTGTTCCGCGGCCATATACTTACATATAGGCACTCGACCATAAAATGCAATAGTTAGTCATAGAACACAAAGGTCGAATACTAATCCTCCTGATGAAAAGGAGGAGTGAATTTGATTTGCTACTCACAACAATAAGATTTTCGCCAAGGCATACAACAGTGTCTATTATCCTGAATCCTAAAATTCAATGCAAGAACAAGTAGGAGCACATTCTCGCCCTAGCTTAAAATGGTTTTTAGACAGCATTGATGGTGTTATTGTCCCAAAAAAAGTTGTTTTTCTTTTCTTGCTTTTAAGCAAAGTCAAACAGCCATAAGCAAAATCTGAAGCCCCAATTACCCTGTCAAAATTCAGGAAAACACAGAGAAATACCAACAAGTTCTTCACAACAGCAATTCAAAATGTTTTACAACGACCAAAAATTCCAAACAAATGATAACCAATTAGCGAAAAATATAAGTAAAAAGCAAGCAAGAAATTGATTGAACATTTATTTAAATTGCCATAACAACGTCATATTTTTTCAATACATGTTCCAAATTTCTTGACAACGTAGTAAATCAACGGCTTAATTGGCTGAAAACATGGAATGGACAGGTGAAGATAGCGAAGTACACAGAATCAGTTGATGTCAGAGTCATCGAAGTCATCCTGGAAGGAGTTGAAGAAGTCGGAATCGGCAAGGCGGTGGAGCTCCATCGAGAGTGGACCCTCGCCGAAGATCTCTAAGGCTTCAACATCGTCCACGTCCATCGCCACGGTGGCACCGCCTTGTTCCTCCATCTCCACAAAATAGTCCACCGGTTGCGGCTTCATTGTTCCTTCTCTCTCTAGAATGCTCTTTCTCTCAATTTTTCTGAGAGGAAGGTATGAACTGGAGATACAAATGGGCCAACTACGAAAGTAGTCCAAGCTCTGAGCCCATCAACGATCAAACTTTTGGATAGCCCAAATAGTAATGTGAAATTGACACAAATAGCACTAAATTTGTAGTCTTTCCATGTTTTTGTGGATGTCATAATTTTTTATTTATTTCAGTTCGTTCTTAACCAAGAATGTCCCTGTATTTATCTATAATAAAAAGAACGTAAATATATGAATTTATAGAGGTTCACTTTCACTTCAAAGTGAAAATTATGTTGATTATACACCTACCACAAGTCAATTTCGCAGTCAAAGAAACAAGTAAATGGTAAAATTGAACTTTACACGGTTATAAAGTTTGACGTGACGTGAAAGTGTATTATTTTCTAGCATATATTATTGTAGCATTCAATATTGTTTGCACTGGCCCAACCATCTAATGAGCCGAAGGCAAATGCGAAGCCGAAGACGTAGTAGAATAAACCTCCGGCTGCAGAGTCGAGAATGTTGGTGAGCATTATATTCATTGTGTTCTTGGCTCGGACTGAGCTAGAGCAGAGCATGGCGAAGCCGAGCTGCATAGGAGCAGTGCCGAAAGATATGTGGCATGAGGCGATTGTATAGAAGAGATGATTGTGTTTTAAACTATAAAATGATAAAATGTCAATGGTATTATGTAAATCTTTATATCAAATATGATGTATATGTAACATGATCTTACTTCTAACTAGACATCATTCTTATTTTCTAATTAATTACTTGAATTTTCCATTTAAAGATAACTACTAAAACAACCCACTGCAAAAAAGTTCATAGAAATCAGCGGTATAACCCCTCCCAACCAATAAAAAAAAAATCTCTCTCTACCCTCCAGCCAAAACTTGGGGTTGAAAAATGCAAGCTTTGTTTCGTGTACAACCAGCTACATGTTAAAGACAGACGGGCGGGGTGATTGATAGGTGTCGATTTTTATATTCCGCAAGTGTTCGAATCGTAATAACTAATATAATCAATTAATAGTCTGGATATCGTTCCCACGAGAATTACTATTAACAATTGGTTTAATTATTCCTAACTTTAATTTAATTGAAAATAAATAATAAGGTTTGTAATTGATGTCTAAATTATTCTAACTAAACTAAATTATCTAACGTACACAATTTAACGAATTTGATTTTTAAAAGTATGAACGTGGATGTTAAGACTTACAACTTTACATGTGAATCCCCTTTAATGTGTCAATCAAGATTCATTACTATTGCAGTGTTCGGTTCAATTCTTCTAAATTATTCAATTTACGTCTCTCGAGTTCTCATTGTGCCTATTTAATTAATTCAATTCTATATCTCTATGTGAACCAATCCTAGTTAAACGAAACATTAGTTCTAAGAATTTATCTAATGACCGTAATAATTAGTATAAATATCTCTATACGTTATACTAAATTATCGGATTTTAATATGTGGTCTAAATTTAAAATTCACCCCTCGGTTTGTAATAAATACACAAAATCATTGAATAATTGGCCAAAGAGTTTACAGTATTAAATTCATGAATAAAAATCAACACACATGCATTTAAAGAATCAAATTCTTGAATAAAAGAAATAAATGGTCACACATAGATTGCATTGTTCGCCCCAACTAGGAATTTAGCTACTCATAATAATGAAAGAAAAACAAAAAGTATAGAGTTCATAATTGAGTTTTTAAATTTTGATCATGGAAAGAATTTGATCTTGCACCAAAAATCTTATTCAACCTCGAAAGTCTTCAAACCTAGCTTTTGCTCTTTGATCTTGATGATTATATGTTTTTTCTCTCCCTCAATGTGTGAAACTCTTTTAAAAGTGTCAAAAACTTGCATTTATTTTCCTCCCCACGTTTGTACCGAATGTAGGATTTTTACGGGCTTCAAAATGGGCAAAAAATGTGCCCTAGATACACCCGGGCGACACTCGACGCGATGGGATTGGCGCCGTGGTGCCGTAACTCTATATTGTGTGATTTTGTGGCGCTTCGGCTTCGGGTGAAAATATGCACTGCACTTCCTTTATTATTTTTATCACAACTTTCTCTGCTGATATCCGATTGAAAAGTTTCAAATTGGATTATAAAGAAAACTCATAGGGATACAACTTTACTAGAATCATCATTTTTCCAATTCGAACGTTTTTTAGGTCAAAAAGAAGTCTCAATCTCGGGCCAAAAGTCTAGAACATATATATGCAGTTGAAAATTGATTTGTGAAAATATTTTGATCACAATTCACTCTTTTTTTTTACTTTTAATTGCAGCTAATTAATTTCTAGCATTCTCGAATCTTCATCGTGAGGTTCGACACAACTTTTGGGTATTTACACTTTAGTCTCCAAACTTTGAATCTTGCTATTTTTCGCTATTTTTTGCTTCTTTCTTTTTATCCACTTCCTTTCATTGAGTTTCATCCAATAAACAAAATATACAAAAAAAGTTAGACTGTAATTGTTCAAAAGAATTATTAAATGTCTATATTTTAAAATTCAAACAAGTGTATAAAATAAACTTATCAATATGGTCTTTGAAAATGAAAAATAACTAGGCGGGCTCAATGCCAGGTAATTACATCTAGAGATAATTCTTTTGAATTCGTAGTATTCAGTTGTCTTCCTTAGTTTCACCCTCCTCGCGGCTTCTGTGAGAAAGGCGGTGCAAAGGAGGCTCAAGGGTTTGTTATGTGAATAAGAACAAGCCTCTAAAACATTCCCCCATTTGAAAAAAATTAAAATCTATTTTTTATTAAAATATAGTAAAAATCTAATTTTAATATCTACAAAACAAAGGCTTAAGATTAAAGCAAACCTAATGTACATGTTTTTCTCAAATTATGATAAGAAATTTATAAAATTTCTGGGTAATCCGATTACATATTGTTTTAGGGTCTGTTTGATTGCAAGGGTGGAAAATGGATGGAAAGAAAATGAATTCCAGGGAAAATAATTGTCAAGAAAATATTTTGCAGGGAATTGTTAATTAGTTGCGTTTGATTGGTATAATTTTCAACCTAAAAAATGCTGAGATTTTCAATCTTTTGGTGTTTGATCAGCTTTATTTTTCATGGAAAATTATGATTATTTGTGGGAAGCTATCAAACTTGACAAAAAATTTTCGACAACATCCGTCATCCTCCCGCATCAACGCCGCCTTTACCTCCCAGCCTCCTCCTACTCCACCACCTGCACTTCTCCACCACCTGCACTTTTCCACCACCTACAACTGGAAGCCCAACTCTACCAGCCAACCCTCCACCACCAGCTTCATCCCACCACCGCCCAACTCCCCCACCGTCCCAATTCCTGCCGCATCAATCCAGTTGCTCTACCAATTCCTCCACCATCAATCCCACCACCGCCCAACTCCCCCACTGTCCCAATTCCTCACGCATCAATCCAGTTTCTCCACCAATTCCGCCACCATCAATCCCACCTTCGACCAACTCCCCAACCGTCCCCAATTCCTCCCGCATCAATCCAGTTCCACAAATTCCTCCACCATCAATCCCACCTTCGACCAACTCCCCAACCGTCCCCAATTCCTCCCGTATCAATCCAGTTCCACAAATTCCTCCACCATCAATCCCACCTCCGACTAACTCCCCCACCATCCCTTCGCCCCATTCTGGGTCTCACCATCAATCCCACGAATTCTGGGTCTCCACCCTCCCCCCCTTCGCCACCCATACGTGGGTATTATCCGCCGTCGCCGTCGCCGTCGCCGTCGCCGTGGTGGAAGACCCAAACACCTTCCAGATTACTCTCTGCCTCCACCACCAACCGAGCACTTTGGTTTTGTGATTTCCACCTTGGGTGGAAAATATAAATCCAGCTGAAGTTGAGGAAAGAGTTTTCAAGTTTTTGCTAGAAAATCAGGCGCGTGAGGAAAAGTGGGGAAAATGTTTTACCTGGAAAATTAGAGCTATCAAACGCCTTAAAAGTGGAAAAAAGAATTTATTTTCCATTTTCCATGGAAAATAAGGCCTATCAAACGGGGCCTTAGAGAAACTCAAACTCCAATTATCGGAAAAGTTTCACACTAGCTAAGATAAATACTCTTTATTTATCATACTGTTCAATGATAACATGCATGTGATATCAACAATGTTGATAATGAACGAATTTATTTTTTGGATAATTCTTGTTGTACACTTTTGTGTATAAACAAGATTGACACTCCCTTCACATGGGGGGTGAGGTTCATGATTTTTAAAATCGCGGACCCACCCCATATGTGTGGGAGTGTCAAATTAGATGTACATCTAATATTACTCTTTTTTTGGAAGTACTATGTGTACATAGGTGTACATAGTATCGTTGTCCCACTTCACTCACATTATGTCAACCTCTATGTACAATCGTGGGTCCCACCTCACTCACATTATGTCAACCTCTATGTGTACACTTATGTACACGTAGATTAATCTTTTTTATTTTTTTAGCAAAAACCAAACTAAGGCTGTGTCTAGTCTGAGGTTGTCTCTCTGTCTTCCTCAATCAATCATATTTACCTGATCCAACAATTCACAAATCTCCCAGATCCCAACAATCAACCACCACTGATTTTCACTCATTAAATTCCAAAATCACCCCTCCACAATCCACTCGCAGTATAAAAGGAACAATGCAAATCCTCACTCTGAGAACCCTCCACTTCCTCCACTCCAGAAGGGCATTTTCGTCAATGACCACCTCCGCCCCTTCCGCCACCACCAAGGCCCGCCTGAGAGGCGTGGTGTTCGACATGGACGGAACCCTAACTGTTCCCGTCATCGATTTCCCTGCAATGTACAAAACAGTTCTCGGGGAAAAAGAGTATTTGAAAATTAAGTCCGAGAATCCGTCTGGTATTGATATTTTGCACCATATTGAGACATGGAGCCCCGACAAGCAGAAACGGGCATATGAAATTATTGCGGATTTTGAGAAACAGGGTTTGGATCGCCTCCAAATCATGCCGGGTGAGGTCTCATTTGCCCACAGTATTTACCTATGTTGCATGTATTTGTACATATATGTATACTTGAGTGTATTTGTATGCAATTTTATTTGGTACATTGTTACTGTTACAAGATTGTATTTTTCATCCTTAACTTGCTGTAGAACTAGGATTCTAGGACTGAAAATTGAGAGGGGTTGAACATTCGAAAGTGCCACAGCTCAAAATGTAAAATGGAAAGCAGAATTTTAGCACTTACGCGGTGTATACGCTCCTCTGCATTTCATGAACTGATTCACTCCTCTGCATTTATCGAACAGAACGATTGCATATAGAACATTGATTTTTAGGAAGAGTTGCATGAAGTTATCAAAGATGACAAGTGCAAAAGTTTGAACCTCTAGTGTCCCATGTATCCATCCTTACTATGTATTTTACAGTCAGTCCTGATTGTTGGACTGCATGGATTTTTTTCAACTAGATTTTAATTCGAAACACCAACTATATTAATATTTTCTGTGATTTGGTTTATAACATTATTGTACTTGCTGTTCATAAAGAACTCAGATTAACAACTTGGTCTAATAAAATCATAGTAAACTTATGATTTTATCAGCTTTGGTATAGCAAGCTAAGTGATGCAAAACGTAATTAAGAACTTCTATCAACTTAGGAATTTATCTACTTTGGTATAGCTATGGATTTATTTCTTTTTTCCAAAATTTTATTGGAAAGAAAAACAGGATAGAATAAGAGCTTACCCTTCATAGAATGTTTATACAAACTTCAGCATACTAATTTGGACAAAAAGTTCAATGATGTTATACAAGGACGGATAGAATAAGAGTGTACTCTTCAATCTCCTCTATGAGCTTAGAGCAATAGCCAATACGGAAAAATTGTTCTGGGTTCTCAGTTCATCCATTATTTTTAGGGGCAAATGAGTCTTCCACTTCACATCTTTTCTCTTTTCGGTGATAAAATATTCTTCAGCAAAGCACCTTGAGAACTTGGCATGCCACCAATTAAGCTCAAGAGGCAAAAAATGATTTGTTCTAACAACAGCTGTGAGTATCATTGTTTGAAATCCATTAGTCATAAAATATTTTAGACATTTATAAAGAATAGCTAGCGAGTTTTGAGAATCGTAATAAGCCAAATTTTTTGCAATGGGTAGTTGCAATTCTGGAAAAAGAGTCAAATTTTTCTTATTTTGAATCATTTATATATGTGTATATATAGGCAACATATAGATTTTTTATGGATTTGACTTTAGATTAGAATCTTAGTAAAGGCGCGTTAGCGCATCCGTTTTCTTGCTCGTTAGCGCTTTAGTTTTCAATAAGGACGTTTAGGCTTGACTAATAAGATAGAAAGGGCTTTTTCATCAGGATGGGCAGGTTTGGAACCCTATTTATACAATATATAAAAAAGCCCTTTCCTTTCAAATGACAACTGCCTCTTCCTGCTGCGAGGGCGTTGCACGAAACCAAACTGCCCCCCGCCCGATCAAGTACCAGTTGCGTGCAAGAGGGATAAATGTAGATCTTTGAACTTTTTTCTGTAAACTTAAAAAAATTGAAGTGCAATGGAGATAAAAGTAAATCTCTGGAAACAGAAGTTTTGAGCACCAACAATATGAGGAAGGAGAAAGAAACGGAGAAAAAAATAAAAAAAATAGGTACCTTTTCAGAGTTCATGCGATTTGATGTACAATTGAGGAGAAAGATACACCGAAAACCTACAACGTGAAATGTGCTAAATTTTCAGGCTAATCTTTGCTATCTCAACGCCCTTTAGGTAACAACTTGAATGACCCAGTTGCAAGTTGAAGGTTTTTTTTCTATCTGTTGGCCTGCAGATGCCTTGCATATTTGCAAGGAAAATGACTTTGTAGATTGGACAGGTTAGAGAGTTTGTGGGAGGATACTATGGTAATAAATTCAATTGGATTTTTATTTTTATTAATTACTTCTTGATCTTTTTTATTATTGTAAATGGATTTATTCATCTAATTTGTTTTGTAAGACGAATTCACAATTTTTAATGACATCTCCTACTTGTCACAACTCACTTGCATAGGTATTTTACATGTTATCACAAACCCAAGTTATCGAGGAGTACCTTTTTATCTCAAGTCTGAAATTAAGGATAAAAATCATCAAGGAAGATGCGTATAGTTTTACTTATATCATTTTTCAATCTTGAAATCCTACATACTATGTGACTTATATTTTTTCGTTCTTTGCTTTGTTTTGAAACATAAATAACGCAGCAACTAGCCAAGTTCTATGTAACTTGATATCAACTTTTGACGCATGATGGTTCTAAAAATTTTTAGCATTATTTACTGCTTCTATTCGTATACATAATGCGGAAGAACTGCTTCACATTCAGTAAATGATTGGACCACTGTAATAGATTAATAAATAATAAAATAGAAAAAGAAATTCATATTTGGGATTTCCAAGTTGTAGTTTTCGATATATCCAAAATTTGCATGAGATTGATATGAATTTATAGGTTCTCACAATGAATCGAAATTTTTACAGTTTGATTGTGCTGCAGGTGCTTCAGAGCTTTGTGGTTTTCTTGACTCCAAGAATATTAGGTAAAGTACTGGCAATGCAAAGGTTAACTATTCAAATTAATCTTCCTTACATTTTGTATTTGGTTGCTAAAGCTTTTACTATTTGCTTTTCTGTTAGACTCCTAAATTCATTTTTGATATATTCTTTATTCTGTTGCTTCTTCACTTACACTTTTTTTTTTCCTGGTGAATTTATTTTTGTTCCTTCCTATGTCTGAAAATATGGTATTTGGTGTGAGTTTAGACTTTAGTAATGCTCAGAACTCAAAAAGTTATCATTCTCACTTCCCATTGTCATCAAACTTGCTTCTGTCCTTGTTTTTGAGTTTTGATCCATTAATGTTTGTAGAAATCGTGGGTTAGTATACATTGATATGTATAGAATTGTAAAAATCATAAAAAAGGAGTAGAGTTTCTCATAATTTAGCTTTAGTTTTACGGAAATATCCTTTACATGGCTTTGACACGAATGCTGTAATATTTTTTTTGAATTTCATTTTCAGAAGGGGATTAATCACTAGAAATGTCAAGGGAGCAGTTGATTTGTTTCATCTACGCTTCGGGGTAAGTTCTGTTTTGTTTGAAAATATATGCTGAACGATCAATCAGCTGTCAACTACTTTTTACTTGATTAGGTGAACATATATTTCACTCAGAAATTCTTAGAATGTCTGACCGTTTAGTGAAGTTAAATTTGAGATCTTTTTTATTTCTTCAGATGATATTTTCTCCTGCATTAAGCAGGGAATTTCGACCTTATAAACCAGATCCTGCTCCACTGCTGCATATCTGCACAGATTGGGGCGTGCAACCAGACGAAGTTATGATGATTGGGGATAGCCTTAAAGATGATGTGAGTTCTTTTTTTCTTCATCATCAGGGCCATCCTAGTAAAAAAAATTTCTATACGCTATTTAGCGTTGGTTTAAATCTCACATGTTGACTTATATTTCCATTTTTATAGATTCTTGCCTGTAGTCGATGAATATTGTTCTATTGTTAGCCCTGTTTGACAACTATTAAAATGAGTTTTTTGGAAGATTTTTTGGAGAATGTATGATTAAAAAGTAGAAAAAAATTAAGTTTATTGTGAGGAAATGATTTAGTAAAAATGAAATGAAAGAAATACAATAGAAGAAGAAGAAGCACGAAAGGATTTAGCATAAATGTAACGAAAGAAATGCAAAATAAGAAGAAGCTCTAAACATTTTTATCTTCCTTTCATTCCCCTTCGAATTAATTGAGTACAATCAAAAGAGCAACAATAATGCAACATATATACACGAAATGAAATAACAAACTTCTGGCCATCAATCGGCTGCACATGCCTTTGCCTCCTATTATACAGCTCATAGAAAGGACAAAAAAGACACCTCAGTTGGAGCTTAACAGAAAAACTAACTACTAACTAACTATAAACTAATTTCCACTACTTTACACAAAAGAGAACGACTAGCCATTTTTCAATTTCCTCTTTGCTCTTGCACCAATTGCAGCATGAATCATCTCTTCATCATCGCTGCTTGACACTTCATGCTGTAGTACCCCCCTAAAAGATGGAGAATAGAGATTAACTATTCTCATCTTGAAGAGGTGAATGTTAAAAATGCGAGAAGACAATGCCCTTATAAAAATTTCAGCCAACTGGAATTGAGTACCAATATGCTTGGTGCAAATGCTTCCTTCTTGTATTTTGTCACGGATTAGGTGACAATCGAGTTACATGTACTTTGTACGTTCATGAAATATTGGATTAGTAGCAATATGTAAAACTGCTTGGTTATCTCAATAAAGAATAACAACTTGTGGGTGAAGAACTTGAAGATCTAATAAAATATACCTCAGCCAAGTGAGCTTAGAACATGTGGCTGCCATTGCTCGATACTCAACTTCAGCTGAAGATCTAGAAACAACTGTCCGCTTCTTTGATTTTCATGATATGAGAGAATTTCCTAAAACCTGTCAAGGATCTTTTGGTGTTGGGGCATGAGGTCCAATCAGAATCGCAATATGCTGTCAATTGCAAAGAAGATGAAGCACGAAAGAATAGACCCTGTCCACGAGCTGTGTGACGTATTTCAAAACTTTATGTATTGCTACCAAAAGAAGATCAGTGGGATTAGCCATGAATTGGCTTAAGTTCTGAACACTATAACATAGACCTCGTCTTGTGATTGTAAGATAAAGGAGTCGCCCAATCAACCTCCTAAAAATGCTTGGAATCTTCAAAGGTTGTCCTATATCGTTGTTGAGCTCTAAGTTCCAGTCCATACGAACTTTAGCGGCTTGGACCAAGTGTACCTGAGTCGGCCAAAATGTCCAAAGCATATTTCATTTGACAAATTTGTATGCCCTTGGTTGTCCTAACAACTTCAATCCCTAAGAAATACCATAGATTACCTAGGTCTTTAATCTTGACTTTCTGGTTCAAGAAGTACATGAGTTCAACAATTGATTTTTCATAGTTGGTGGCAACTATAATATCATCAACATAAACCAGTAATGCTGTAAAAGTGTCTCCATTCTTGGTGAATAAACTGTAATTAGCCTTGGATTGTGTAAAACCAAACTCAATAAGGGAAGTAGAAAACTTGGAGTACCATTGCATTACGGCCTGCTTAGACCCGTACAAACTCTTGAGAAGTTTACAGACTTGTTGTGATCCTCCTTTATTGTAACATGTGGCTTATGCATATAATTTTCTTCATGTAAATCTCCAAGAAGAAACGCACTATTAGCATCAAATTGTTGCAAAAACCAGTCCTGAACCGTTGCTATGGACAATAAGCTCCTTACGTAACCAGTTTGGCAACTGGAGAAAAAGTGTCGTGGTAATCTACCCCTTCTTATTGTGTATAACCCTCAGCCACTAGCTGTGCTTTGTACCTCTCTATAGAGCCATCTGAATGATATTTAATCTTGTAAACATATTTACAATCAATTTCTTATCAAAAAAAAAATATTTACAATCAATGGCATTCTTTCCTACATTCAAATATGTTATGACCCAAGTATTGTTCTGTTTTAAAGTAAGTAATTCTGATTGCATTGCTTCACACGAGTTAGGATCTTGTATGGCTTGTTTATAAGTGCTAGGTTCAGGTTGATTGCAAATGAAAGAGGAGAAAGCCTTAAAACGAGATGACAAATTCTTGTAAGAAAGAAAGTGGGTTAAAGGAAAATGTGTACCTGAGGAAGGAACTTGTGCCTTGTCCGTCGATTGAGCCGAGGAAGCATATTTGCCCAGTGAACAATGACTTGTAGATATTTTGGAGCTCTTTTTTCTCTAGTAGATCTGCGAAGGGGTAAACTCGAAAGTTGTTCTTTTGAATCTGATCGTTCAAAGGAGTTGATCTGCTAGTGTGGTGAAGGTACTATAGGTTTTGAATATTGTGATGTATCAGGAATAGATGAAGTTTTGTTATAAGGTATAGATGGAATATTTGACTCATTTTGGTATGATGAATGAGGAATTGAGGGAATTCTTTGAGTAGTAGGAGGATGAAAATCTTGAGCATTGGTGGGTGAAAAGTCTGTTGTTCTTATGGTGGAAGAAGGAAGATCAATGTCAGGAGTTTGAGGACATGGAGCAGTTAAATCAGTTTGAAAATGAAAGATAGTCTCATAGAATATAACATACCTTGACAGAAAAATGGAGTGACTATCAATATAATTAATTTGTATCCTATAACCCCAAAAGGATATCCAAGAAATATACATTTTCTACCTTTAGGGTCAAACTTTCTTCTGCCATGGCTTAAAGTGGATGCAAAACATAGACATCAAAAAACCTTCACGTGTTTATAAGAGGGTTTGGTCTTGAAAAGAATCTCATAGGGAGTTTTATTATCAAGCAAGGGGGTAGGTGTTCTGTTGATTAAATAAATGGCGGTCAAAATGCAATCACTCCAATATTTGAGGGAAATGTTGGATTGAATTTTTAAAGATCGAGCTACATTCAGCAGATGCAGATGTGTTTCTTTCCACTATGTCATTTCGTCGTGGTGTCTCAACACAACTCCTTTGGTAAATAATTCCCCTTTTATTGAAAAAGTCTTATCATTTGAAACTCTGCACCATTGTCACTCCTTAGAACTTTAATTCTGGTCCTAAACTGATTTTCAACAAAGTTAAAGAAAGACTCAATGCATTGTCTAACTTCAGATTTGTGTTTGAATAAGTAAACCCAAGTGCTTCTTGAAAGGTCATCAACAATTGTTAAGAAATATTTGGAACCATCATATGCCATGGTAGAACATGGCCCCCAAATGTCACAATGAACTGGTTCAAATAGATGGGTAGACTTATGTTTCTTAGACGGGAAGGAAAGGCGATGATGCTTAGCTAAATGGCAAACAGAACATAGAATGTCATTACTATGGATATCATTGTCCTTTACAATATGATCATTAATGAGCTTGAGTCTAGAATAAGAAATATGTCCTAAACGATAATGCCAAAGATTGGCTTCATGGACATTGCTAACAACAGCAGTAGATACAAAGGAGTCTCTATTTATCAGCATGGCTAGTTTATCTGCTAGGCTTGAAGGAGGAACAACATTGTTCACAAGGCGATAGAGGCCATTTCCTACTTTACCGAGCCCAATCGTCGTCCAAGTGTCAAGGTCGTGTATGAAACAATAGTCAGGGAAACAAACAAGGCAGCAGGTGAGTGTTTCTGTCAATTTTCTTGCTGACAACAAGTTGAGAGAAAAGGCACACATAAGACATCTTTGAGCACCAAATTCTCAGTAATGCAAACTACACCATGTGTAACTGGGACTTCATTATCATTAGGTAGTTTTAACTGTATAAGAAACCTGAGCTGTTATTGTGGTGAAAAAGGATGTGTAACTAATCGTGTGATCTATTACACCTGTATCAATTACCCATGGTACATCAGCAATGTTATAAGGTTTTTCTGTGTAGATGGAGAGGAGTAAGATATACCAGACATCTTTGATGCACTTTGATGAGTGGTGGCTAGTTTAAAAATTGCTTAGGCCTGGTTCTTAGATTACATGGTGGATGTAACTTCTTTTTGCTGCAATAATCCAAGTAGTTATTGATACTGACTCTTAGTTAGAATAGCTTTATCATCATTGTCATCTTCTTGGTTATCGCTTACAGCATTTGCAATGGAAGGACTTGTCTTAGCTTTGTTGTACAGCCCCGGTGGGTAGCCATGAAGTTTATAACACTTCCCAACAACATGGCCAATCATATTGCAATGAGTACAAATGGGTGGTTCTGCATTGCCTACTTTAAAAACGATTTTCAAGAGGGTCTAGAGACCTGGCAATGAGAACAGTAGGATCTGGTTTTGTGGTAATCTGGAGTTGGCTTAGTGTTGGGTTTGGGATTAAAGGAGAATTTTCGAGTAGCAAGAGCCATATATTCAGATGTGGGGCTGCTATAGGTCATTTGGTGTTGTCTTTCTTTTTGTTGAATAAGAGAAAACACTTTATTAATAGCAGGCAAAAGATCAAGCAACATAATCTGGTCCCTTAAATTGCTATAAGTCTCACTCAACCCCATCAAAAATTGAATGACACAGTCTCTTTGATACCTATCCAACGGAGTTTTCAATTTTTCACATTCACAGTCAGGGATAGGATCATACACCGAGAGTTCATCCCACAAGCATTCGAGCTTTCATAATAAAAACTAGTAGAGTCATGTTCCTGAACCTAACCAGCTAAGGCATTCTTTAATTGAAAAATTCTAGGTCCATTTTGTTGTATATACCTGTCATGTAGCTCTGTCCAAAGCTCTCGAGCATCATCCACAAATATCAAGGAGGACTTGACTGAACCAGTTACAGAGTTTTGAATTCATGAAACTACCAAGTCGTTGTATCTCTTCTATGCATCATAAAGGGGGTCATTCAGTCTATAGGCCTAGTGTATTCTCTATTGATGAACTCCAGTTTGTTCTTGGCTCTAAGAACTCTTGTCATTGCTCTAGACCAAGACACATAGTTCTCAGTGGTTAAAAGGTCAGTTACCAGAGTGACAGCAGGGTTATCACCATTCTCCAATGTATAAGGGTTGGTGACATCATTGAAATTAAGGAAACGAGAAGGAACTCAAGGAAGGTTGGTTTTGGGTGACTAAGCAGTGGATTCATTTTTAAATGATGATTTTTTAGATAAATTATCGCCTATGGTTGATTAGTTCTCGGATATGCTCTGATAAGAAGGATTTAGCAGAAATGTAATGAAAGAAATGCAGAAGAAGAAGAAGAAGAAGAAGCACTGCACATTTTTATCTGCCTTTCATTTAATTGAGTACAATCAAAAGAGCAACATATATACACGAAATGAAATAACAAACTTTGGCCAGCAACCGGCTGCACATGCCTTTGCCTCCTACTATACATCTCATCAAGAAAGGACAAAAAAGACACCTCAGCTGGAGCTTAATAGAAAAACTAACTACAAACTAATTTCCACTACTTTACACAAAAGAGAACGATTGGCCATTTTCCAATTTCCTCTGCTCTTGCACGAGCTGCAGCATGTATCATCTCTTCATCATCACTTCTTGACACTTTACCTTGCAATATTATGTGCAAAATATTTTATTGTGAGAATTTATGTTTGATAATTATTAATTAGTTTGAAAAAAATTTTTAATGGTTGTCAAACAGGGGCTTAATTTACTTCTCTGTGCTTGCTACTTTCCATGTCCAATATCTACAAATGCTATTGTTTACATTACACGGGTCACTGGCTTCTCCTTTTTTTTAATTAATTTTTTCATTATTCACGGTTGTTGCAGGTGGCATGTGGGAAACGAGCAGGAGCTTTCACATGCTTGCTTGATGAAACTGGAATGTACGATTCTCCTAAATATGAAAACACAGAATTCAAACCAGATTACAAAGTAACATCTCTTGTTGAAGCTCTTTCATTGTTGGAAAAGAATTTCGACCTTACCCCATGATCAAAGCCACATTGATATGCGGCACCTCATTAAAGCTTTATTGCCTCTATTTCTGGATATATTTTGTGGTTGGACTAGAATTTTGGTTATCTATTTCATCAATATTAGGTCAATATAACCCGAGAATGCTTAAAGAGTTTGTTCAAGGTTAGTTCTCCAATTCAGCTGGTGGGAATAATTTAGTTTCGCCTACTGCTTTTTGGTTTAATTAATGGCTTCCTGTGTAGACCTCACCATGCCGCCTCGGTGAAACAAAAGTTTCTGAGTGATGGACCGAAGATTGTTGAGGACCTTAGTGGAGCTGTCTTATTTTCTGCAAGTGTACATCTCTTGCTTGTAGTAGTCTTATTTAATTATTCAGCTAATTTGATTTCAAGATCGTGTTTTCAGATTAGATTCGAGGAACTGTTGGTACTTTCTTTCTATTTTGAAACTTTAAGTTGCATTGTACTGAATACTTTTATGCAGTATGTTCTCTTAGTGGTTATATCTTCTCAGTCACCAGAGTTCTTGATTAGACGTGTAAAGGGAGTTTGGGTCTTGCCTAATTTGAGCCAAAATGGATCATGTTGGAGTGATTAAATGAAATTAGTTTAATTTCTCATTTATCAACTACTACAATATCTTCTTTATAAATCCTCCTTTGGCGCCCTGCACAATTCAGAAAATCCTAACCACCACAAAAACAAAAACATATGCACGCATACATGCACCACCTCTCTAACCGCCGCACTCCAAACTTGCAGACTTTCATCTCTGTGCCTGCTACTCCCATAAAGTTGGCAGTCAAGAAGTGCATTTGATTTATGATGATCCGAAATCAGATGGTGGGGGAGTTAGTCGAAGGTTGAGGCGGGAGGAGCAAGTGGAGAAGTTGGTGTAGGTGTATTAAAAGTTAGTGGTGGCGGTGAGGATGTTGGTAGCAGAGAGAGATGGCTGGAGGAGTTGGGGCTTGCATGTGGTGGAAGTGATTGGAGTAGAAGGAAGCGGTGATGTGTTAACAACATGTAGCTGCTAAGTAACATTAATGGCAGTATTGGTGGTGAAGTAGGAGCTAGCTAAAATGTATTTTGTTGTTGGCTGCGGCAGCGGCTTGTGGTGGTTGTTGAAGGTGTCAGTGGTGCTGGAGTGGAGTTTGGGGATGTTTTACATAAATTTGGGAAATAAAAATAAGAGGAAGTATGTTTAGAATTATGAAACTACAAGAGTGCTCGGTGTAATTTCCATTTGAATTAATTATGTTAATCGGGTTGGTATGGGTCGACTTGATTGCAGATGTGCCCGTTTATACACCTAACCCTTCACATTTATGTGTGGCCCATGTAGATCATAAGGTCTAGTTCGAGCAAGTTTAGGCTCGAATTTATTATTGTGTATTTTTCTTTTCATTAAAATTTTCTTTTCTTATTTTTCACATGTATGGACTCTCTTGTGGGCCATGGTCCCATCGCGCCATGACACCAATATTTGCATCTTATTTTTTGGAGAATGTGTTGTTACAAAGTAGGAAGAATTTTTGAATTTACGCACAAAATATTTTATTGTAAAAATGATGAGTATTAAAAAAAAGTTTTGGAAAAAAAGTGTCAAACATGGGCTAAATCTGACAACTATAATTTTCTAACGCTATTAATTAAAGGAAAAAATGTGCATTTAATTTTCATGAGAGATTGTAACCACGTTGCCATCCTGTCACGTGCAAACAATACGTGCCTTTTTAGGGCAAATCCATCCGACCTTCGTTTGAGCCTCATTTTTTCAATCAAAATAAATTTTTGAATAGTGATTTGACTTCATTTTAATCACACATTATTCAATAAAATAATATTAAATGTAAATAAAAAAATCCTTATTTTTTAACTATACATTCTTCATCATACCACTATTGTAGAATGCATTTTTAGAAAAAAATTGGACCCAAACAATTCCCTAGTAATTTCTTATATTGACCAAATTTAAAAGGAAGATTCTAGGAGCCTGTTTGGTAGGGATTTTTGGGGGAAGAATTGATTTTGAATAGTGATATGATGGGAAATGTGTGGTTGAAAAAGAAGAAAAAAGTATTGATGTGATGGAAAATATTATTTTATTGAAAAATGTGTGGTTGAAAATGAGAATTGATTTGAGAATCAGAAACAAACAGGGCCTAGATCTACATCACTTTCAAAAGTATAACACATTTATTATTATTATTATTATTTTCGTACAAACTACTCTAACTTGTGTGAAAGTGTATTTTTACTTAAAATTCAAGAAATTATAGGTACGTTTTTTTTTTTTTTCAATAGTTATATGTTATTTTATGCTTCATCGTACATTTTCATCCAGAGATTATTGTATAGTTTTTAGTCCTACTAGATTTGAAAAATTAGTACGAAAACGTTCATTATATTATATAAGAGTCCGAACATTTACCTATGCATACATATTCAAAACAAAATATTGTTACTTATGCTTATGCAAAATATTATTACTTATAATTATTATTATAGTTGTATACTCACTACCTAGGATACCTTGAGAATACACTTTTTTAACCATGAAGAACACAATGTAACCTTAAATGGCACCAAAACTAAGAATAAACTGCCCATACCATGTTGTCACATGTTATCATTCTCTGACTACTGGTGTGTTTTTTTCTACCCTCATTGACATTCTCTATGTATAATTTGGCAATCTATATGTATATTAAATTAAGTTTGAATTGACTTAGAGCTTGTTAGAGTGTACCTAACTTAGAAGCAAAACTTTGAAGCACTAACTTTATTTTATTAAAAAAAAAAAAAACGATTTTTAATAACAAATGTAGATCCCAATAAAGAATAATCTATTAATTAAACTATAATACTCAGAGTTATCAGTATGATTATAAGTCGAAGGTAGGCTAAATCAACCCTCAAGTGATAGTCGAAGCTAACCCTTTTGTGGAATCTAAACCCGAGATAGAAAATAGTTAGTAGTAAAAAAGAGATATCGACATCAAAAGGTGATTATCTCAATGCATTCAAAAATAATTTTAATATTGAGTAGAAATATTTAGGAGTGCACTATCCCAACGCTTTCATAAATAATTTTATTGAGCCATAAATGTTACATATTCAAATCACATATTGATGATCTTATAGTTACAATTAACGCTGCGAATCAATCAAGAAATTTTTAAACTCAAGAGAACTTTAATACTATTTGACTTTAAATTACAACATCAAATTTGACTCAAATTTAAGAGTATGTTTGAATCTCGTTTTTTTTTTTCTCAAAAATGCATTTTGGAATAGTAAATTAATGGAGAAAGTGTGATTAAAAATAAGGAAACATTTTGGATTTGTGTATAATATTATTTTATTGAAAAATGCGCGGTTGAAAAGAAGAAAGAAAAATGTATTCTGAAAATAATGAAGATCAAACAAGCTCTAAATCTCAAAATGTAACACTTCCATCTTATACATGGATATTTATGAAACGAGGACTCTTCTCGCCCCCTATCCCGCTAGGAATTTCTCCAAAGCGTGGCAACATGATAGGGTTCGATAACAAGGCGGGTATGAGACGGGTCGGCCATTCTTACTCTCGCCCTGTCATATATTTTTGTCATCTTGCTTAGTTCTCATTAATATTCTAAAAGGCGCACCAAAGCGTGATGCGGGACGGAAACGCTAAGCCAAGTGGCTGACTCCTTCTTTAGCAGTCAACGACAATCATTGACCACTAATGTGTTTCTAGATGCAACTATGCACGCCTAGGCGTGCATTATTATTAATTTTTTAAATATTTTTTTGACAATTCTTTTAAGTTAAAATTTAAACGTTGATTTATATTTGGAACTTATCTTTTTGTTGAAATTTTTTGAAAAAAATGTATAAAATTTCTATAAATTTGTTTTAGGTGTTTGACATGTATTGTTTTTAATTATTAAATAATTTTTTGATTAGTTAAAAATTTAAATAATATTAAAATAAGAAAATGCATCTTTACGCATATGTTCCGCCTAAACTCGCCTATCTCGTAGATTGGCATCTACGTATTATCACACATTACGCCTCTTGGAACATCGGTTCCCATACCCAGTTGAAGCGGGACGGTGCGGGTTCGTGGGACGAGATAGGTCTCCTGCCCCATTTATCGCCTAGTTTATTTGTTATTTATATTATTTTTTGTTTTTATTTTTTTATATCTCTAGTCAGTAAATATTATTATTATTATTTTCAGTTTGTTAAGAACAACTTATTTTTTCTTTAAAAATAATGATAAATCTTTTATTCTTATTTGATAAAAAGTTTCAATTTGAAATTAAGTTTAGATGGGTGAGTAATGTGGCGGAGGCTATTTTTCCGTACCCATTTCAAAACAATGACCTGTCCTGTTTACTCAGTTAGGAGGGTAATTCTCGCTCCAAATGGACCGTTTTATCCTTCCTAATCTTAGTCGGCATTTGGTAGCTCAAATTGGTAATTATGCTCAACTCGTTCCTGACAAGAAGAGTGCAAGCTGTTATTTTCTATGTGATTTGGGCCCCCTCCCATGAAACTGTGCAATAAGGACAGATGCCTGCAACCCTAAACAAAAGATCTCCATGACTGATAAACCGGAACTTCTCCAACACTCTGTAGGGAGCAAAAAATTTTCTCTTCCTTGTGCTAAAATAAAAGAACAAATCAAAGATTACTCTTCTCTGACTCTACTAGATTCCTCTTAATCAAATATATTCCATCTAGCACAGATTCTTCCTTGTTGTCTGAAAGATTCACAAACATTTTCTTGAGAGTTTTTAGGTTGGAAATAAGTGGGCTGTTCTGTAAAACTCTTCTCGAACTCCAAATTGTGCAATTGATCATGATATCTGCACTGATTTCTAGTGCAAACCCATTATTTCCAATCAATACAAGAACCCAAAACCAATCTTTATGCCCCTTAAAATCCAGTAGTCTATGTTCATGGCAGCAGAATCTGAATCTCAAGAACACTATGAACAAATGCAAAAGTCCCAAATTTCAGTTGATAAATCCAGTTATCATTAACCCATCACATGAACGTTTAAATCAGAACAAATATAAACCCAAGAAACATCAAAAGAACGGATTTTTCCAGATTATAAATCAACAAATGATGGTTTTGTGTGGGTGTGGGTACTATGTGAATGGTTTCAGATGCTTCCCTTGGTTGGCACTTAATTTTCACATGGCCCACAATCTTAATATGCAACCTTCAACATTACAGCTTGTGCAGAACTCTGCGAACTTGCCCATGGTGGCCAAACCTTTATATGGGATCTTGTCTGATTTTCTTTATATTGGTGGTGCTCACAGGATCCCTTATGTTTCAATTGGAGGTAAAACTTCATAATTTGTCTATTTTCATACTTGCCTATTGTTTAAAATTTATTGTTGTGTGATGTTTGAGATTGTAATGAGCTCTCTTGTTTAATACATTTTTATTTCTGAAAATTGTTTGATCTTTGCTGGTCTTTTGGCTTGTTAGTCCTCAGTAGCCTTTCGAAAGTCAACCTAATCTGTTTGTTTTGTTTCCGAATTCGGATTGCATTTAAACTTCTTCCTTTATTTGCATATAATTAGAGGGCTTGAGTTTACACGAATTTATCTTTCTCAAGGGAATTATGTTGTTGCATTTTCTCCTATTTACAGATTTCATTGGGTGTAGGCTTTACGATTTTAATGTTAGTTTCTATTAGTAAAAGTTTAACAAATTTCAAATGTTATCTTTGCTTTGTAAAAACTTTTCAATCGTACTTGGTGTACAATGTTAGAGGGCAACTTGGATAGTTTGAAAGACAATTTATTTTTGCAATCAACAATTTTTTGCCTAACTCATACATTGTCAACAATGTTCTCATTCAAAATTGTACAAATAGCTTAATCCAAAACTTTTTCACAAATTTCTAATGTTAGCTTCAATTTTGTTTCTCTCTCTACGTTTGACAGTATATAATGAGAAAAAACTGCGACAATATGAAGTGATCAAAACTGATTGCCTCCTTTATCTCTTCATTCCTTAACATAAATCCTTTTTTTTGTGTTCATTTCAATGCTTAAATCCAACACGATAAAGTAAAACCAATTGTACAAAGTCGCAGAACTGGAAATAGATAAACAGCAGGACCCGTATCTATCTGATGCTTTCACTGTGATCTTCTTTGATGACCACATATATCATACTGGAATCCTCTGTAATTATTTAGTAAAATAGTTATAATGTACTGTAGGCTCGGCTTAATAGAAATACAGAAATGTCATATGTGATGACACATTTCATGCCGTTAATTGCTTTATTCTAAAGTATTTTTCAACAGAAAAAGGAAATGCTTCAGTTGCAAACAGACTTCTGAATTTGATTAACATAACTGCTTAAGATTTGTGCCCATCTAATGACACAAATAACCCTGATATATCAAGCTTTTCAGTCCTTTTGCAGGTTTTATCTTGGGGCTCATTGGCTGTAATCCCAGTTGCAAGTGAAGCTCTTCCAGCTCTCGTGGCTTGTGTGCTTGTTACAAATCTCGGAGCATCGATTGCAGAAGTTGCGAAAGATGCACTTGTTGCAGAGTATGGCCACAAAAACAAGATTCTAGGACTTCAGTCTTATGCATTTATGGCCTTGGCAGTGGGTGGAGTTTTAGGAAATTTACTGGGTGGATTTTTCTTATTGAAAACCCAACAAACAAAATCCATGTTCCTAGCCTTTGCAGCTTTGCTGACAGTTCAACTCACCATCTCTCTAAAAACAAAAGAAGAGTCCCTTGGTTTAGCTCAACCTTTGAATTATTCTCTTGTGAGGGAATCAATCTCAGAAAGTATCAGAAAACCGTTTTCCGATCTTATGATGGCGGTTAAAGAAGAGAGAATATTGCATCCTCTTCTCTGGGTTGTTTCTTCTATCGTGATGGTCCCAATCCTATCAGGTTCTATCTTTTGCTATCAAACTCAATTTCTAAATCTTGATCCATCAGTTATTGGAATGTCACGGGTGACTGGGCAGCTGATGCTTCTTTCTTTGACTTTACTCTATAATCGGCTGGGGAAAAGTTTTCCCATGAGAAAATTAGTTGGAATTGTGCAGTTCTTATATGCATTTTCCCTTCTTCTTGATCTGGTACTTGTTAAACAAATCAACGTTCAACTGGGAATCCCGAATGAAGTGTTTGCTCTCTTCTTTTCAGGCTTGGCCGAAACTGTTGCACAATTTAAGCTCTTGCCGTTCTATGTACTTTTTGCAAATTTGTCTCCACCTGGTTGTGAAGGATCTCTATTGTCTTTCTTAGCGTCTGCCTTGTGTTTATCGTCTATAATTAGTGGGTTTTTCGGGGTTGGATTGGCTTCTTTTCTTGGTATAACATATGGTGATTACTCGAGCCTTCCTCTTGGAATTATGATGCAGTTTCTTGCAGCTTTACTGCCACTTTGTTGGATTGATTACGTGCCAATGTCACTTCCTGCAGCCGAAAAGGCTAGGAAGAGAGGTAGAAATAAAAGGAGTCGAAGAAATAGAAGGATAGGAAAAGTGGTGTTTGATTCAGCATATTCTTATCGGCGGGAAAGAGAATCCGATATGTAGAGGTGAGAATCCTCTTCTGTAAATACAAATGACCTTATGATGTTTATTAGTGAAATAAAGGAAGCATGAGATCGTGCAGAACTCCTATGTCAATTCTTGGAACTGCAGTTCTTTGCTTGCTGTGAAGGTGAAATGTGAACATAGGTGCTGGCGTCTTTCGTCCTTTCTTCAAAAGGAATTATGATTGCATCAAATTAAGCCTGACCTTTTAGATCACATTTTTGAAATCATTGGAACAATGGAAGCAATACAATACTTCTATGGACCATCTTTGGCTTTAATCACATGGTTACATAGTTTGAATCTACATGGAGCTGAGAGAACCAGCCAAATTTTCTACCACAATTTCAGGAGCTGATTGTGAAATTCTGCTCAGTATGAAGCATCTCGATAGTTCTCTATTCTTCCTGAGTTTCTTCTCAGAGGAATCAATTGCACCATCTTCAGAAGAGCACTTTGTGTGCTGAATACAGAACTTCATCTACTCTGAAAGTGAGTTCACCACTTGTACGCTTCTAGAGAGATTCTTTTATATGCATTACATCATGCTTTCATCAATATATTATTTCTTTATTTTCCGACTCAAGGTTGGTTTAGGTGGTGTTTTGTCATGCATGCCTTGTGCATGATCACTCTTACTCCATTAGTTTATAGCAACACTTGCTGAAAATTTAGTTTAGATGTCTGTAAACTAAGCTCATGTGTACGAAGTCATGAATTGTCTTTAGCTCTCTAGATATCTTTTACTGTGAATACAGTAAAAGAAAAATAAGGATGTTTCTGATAGTTATTATATCAGCAAAAGAATAGTAGGTGTTATATTTATCATCTAAGCGCTACAAGTCAGCTAAGAATAAGTGATATGCAGAAACTTTCTCCATCTACTGTGCTATGATTTCATGCCTAGAAGAGAATTGATTTGTAGTGTCTGTAGATAGTATTTTCCTTTGAATCTCAATTTACAAACAGTACATATACAAGATGACTGAGATTAAAAAATATGAACACCACCGATACATTGTGTTGCACACGACACTTTATTTCCTGCCTGAAAATAAATCAGATTTTTAGTTGAGAAGGTTAGGTAGATGAGATCACAGCCACCGATACATATAATTCAATTAAGGTCTGAATAATCGAAATCCTGTTGGGAGTACTGCCCAAAAGTCTGCCTGTATTTAACTGAATGAAACAAATCATACTTGAAATTCTGTTGATATTCTTGACAAAATTAAAAATGTGAAATTTATTTTTGACAAATGTGAAGCATTAAATTACACAAATGATAGTGCAATAGTTAGAATTGCATAATATTTTGAAGAAGCTTTGCTATAAACCATTGCTGTTTGTTTTCAGATAAATATTAAAAAATTCCCTACTTTTTACTTCTCAGAGTTCAACTACTGAAACAGCCCAATTAACATTAGTGCTTTTTAACCTTTAACCCATGAAGAGGTAGCACAACCTGTCTTCATGGAGTATAGCAAAAACACCAGGAGTTGTAGGACATTTAACCTTGAAATATATTTATTCCCATTTTCTTGGCGTATAGCTGGGCTAAAACAGTTTAGTTGGATATTTGGTTCCCAGCATTAGTGTGTACCGGACAATATAACTGACACGATTTCAGCTACTCTTTCTTCCTTAATACTCTAATCTATCTTTCCAAACATGCTATAATTTGAAAAGCTCTGGTTCTCTACATTGTTCTAAAAAACGGCAAAATGCGCCGCCTAGGCGCGATGCGCGACCAAAACGCGTCGAATTCGGGAAATGCGGGAAAAATGCGTTTCCAACTAAAAGGCGCGCATTATGCGCGCCTAGGCGCGACCAATGCGCGCCTTAGTCCGTCCAATCCCTTTTTTTTTTTTTTAAATCTGTTTTTTTATACATTAAAAAATCTATTTTTTTTAATATAAAAATATATTTAATGCCTTAAAAATACGAAACGCATTATGACGCTTATTTTTCGCATTGACACGCCTAAACTTGTGATTCTTGATTCTCGGCCTCGACGCTTCGCTACGCATTACGCATTTTAGAACACTGGTTCTCTATGATGTAGTGCTATTGTATTGAGCAGAAGACTGAAAGACTATTCAAATTGGTGTCAGTAAGAGTTCAATGGAAATTTGCAACCAAAGTATGCTGGTTAGATATCTTTCCATGAAAATCATCCAAATTCCACAGACCATCCCATAAAATATCCTCATTTGAGGCCTCGGGTCCGGTTGCGTAGCCATTGATCATAGAATATAGAAAGCCAAGCTCATGAGACGCGTTCTGATATAGGATTTCTTGCTTCATTTGAGCTAGAGTTGGCACTCTATCTTCACTCTCATCAAGAAATGATACGACTTTCTTCATTTTGATTTGATCTTCTTCTTGTTTTTGTTGCTGTTGTAATTGAAACCGCTCCCTTCTCAAAAGTCGGGCTCGCCATTTTTCAGGATTTTCCGAAGAAGCTTCTCCTTTTTTCTTGAAATGAGTCCTCTAGTAGTTCTTGATTTCATTCTGTTTTTCCTGGTAGACTTATAGCAATTGTTGACCACCTGTTCTCCAAAATTGGTTCGAAGTGATCACGTTCTAAATTAAAATATCATGAGCTCGTTTGGTAAGCTAGATTGTACGGTCTTAGATAGTGTTGAAGGAGAAAAATATTTTTCTATAATCCTAGTATCGCATATATATGTACCTGTTACCCCATCTAGCATATAGCTCTAGAATTATATGCTCTTCATGTCGGGTACCTTCCAGCCTAGCTACATTATTCCATCTTCCTTCACCATGCAATTTGACATACTGAATGAGCAACTTGTCTTCTGCTGCAGTTAAAGATTACTTATGCTGTACCATTTTGAGTTGTGGAAGTTACCAAAGTACCCTTATTCATATCCTCATTAATATATGAATTTATTGTACTTTTGGATTTTTGTATTCAAATTGGGATTTTATTAGATCAATAATTGGAATTTTGTATTCTAAGTGGAATTTTGGCAGATCGTTATCATATGACATGACAATGATGTCTGTTGGAATTTTTCAAACTCTTCGTCGATGAGACATACACTATAGGCATTTTAATTCGTTTGAATGGAGAGACGTGCTATGAAGGTGAAGCTATGTATCGACTCTGATTGAGCTGTGGGCTTATAATTCCTTGGACAACCCCCCTTTATGAACCGTGAGGGAGAGTTATAGTAGAGAGTAGACCCCATTTTGGGTGTGACCATTGTCGCATACAACATAACTTAGAAAATGTTATTTTCAATATAAAATTAGTTTTCCGGAGTCACCTAGTTGGAAATATGGGCGATCGAGAACGTCATTATAAAATGATGAAAATGATTACTTAATTTGATTTGTTTTCTGTCAATAAGCGCCAATTGCATCATTTGGGTTTACTCTCTAGTGGTCACCAGTTCGAGTTCTATTAGGGCCACTGAGGTGAGTACTTGGCCGTAAATTTCAGGGTCTCGTGAGATTAGTCAAGGTGTGCGTAAGCTGATCTGGACATCCACGATTATTTAAAAAAAAAAAAAAAGCTCCAATTGCATATTAGGGATTGGAATTAAGGATCCTTTCATATGTTTATGTGACTCTTGATGATGCTAATTGCACCATATATTGCTAAATTGAAGGTGTCACAGTTTTTTGAGTACTTCTTGAAATTTGATACTAAGTACGAGTTTTACCCAATATGACTAGTCACGAATGATGATTATAATCAAGGATGCCAATTATTCCGATTTAAAGAATATTTGGGTGCTTAATTCTTGAACTTGAAAACAACTAGAAGGCCAATAGGCCTTCACCAAGTGTTCGGATTTCCTTACATCTTAAGAAAATATCTATATATATATAATGATTAATGGCCATAATATAGTTATTAATTAAATATAATTTGTTGGACACAATTTTTGGCATTAAGGCTTTTAAATATTGGATTAATTGTGCTCTAGTGTCCCTAAGTGGACAGGTGGTTTGGTGATCGAAAAAAATTTATAATTTGTGTCATGATATTTGAATAATATTATTCATCAGCAATCGTATGTACGATAGTGAGATTATAATCACGTTGTTTAATAAATAAAAACTATATAAAATAATGTGACAGTGGCCGACTACCACATAGATGGTAACCGTTTATCACCATTGCCGATTAATAACTTTTTACCAATCGTATTAGCAAGAGCCGGCTTACGAAAAAAGGGCAATTTTTTCAGAAATATATCTCTACTTTTATGTACTTTTTAAAGAAGATACTTTCAAAGATGGCTTCATAACAAAATTCCTTAAATACTTGACGATGTGCGATATACCCCATAACTGTTGGAAATCGTAGAAAATGTCACTGTTTGAAACTTTTTTTGGTTCAAAATACCTCCTGACGTCAAGATCCGTTAGTATGACCATTAAAAATAAAATTAAAAAAAAATTACTGTAGTTGCAATATCCAAAATTTTTAATTTTTGCAAATTATACTCAAAATTTTTATGTGTGCCTCCCACAATTTAAAATCTACCACCCCACCCACCTCATCTGACCCTATTTCATCTTCTTCCCCATCTCCGACAAGTCTCCACCACCCCCACGCCCTTTCCATCTTTAGCGACCAATGTGAATAAACATTCCAGCGACCACGAGTTCTTTCAACCCAACTTCTTCATTAATCCCCTCTCACATTTGCACAGCACCATTCAAACAAAGTTTGTTACGTGCAAACTAACCATATAGGCAAACTAACTGCAAAAGACATTTGATTGGTAGAGAAGCAAAAATTCCGGAATGAAAAAATTCCTAAAACATTGATGCTATTTGTTATGCTTGTGACTCAAATTTCACTCACGTGATTTGAAAATTCGATTCATGTAGGAAGTTTAGATAATTTTGGTTTGGAAATCCAGATTAATAAGGGATTAAATGTCATCATGTATTGAGCGTTTAATAAGGGAAAGAACTTTGAAATGAATGTAAAAATGTTTTGGAAGTATTGGGTCCGAAATGGGGTGCCTAGGCGCCAGAGGCAAAAGAAGAAATAGGGGCTGGGTGCCAAGCACCGGATAGTGGCTCCTAGGCGCTGCCTGTTCGGGAAGAATTGGAATCCTGATTCGATTTTTGTGTTCTACTTCATTCATAACTCCAAAATTGGACTCCTATATATATTTTACGAAGTGTAGGCTTTTTATAGGCTCAAATAACAATTAGATCATTGTTGTACACATTAGAAACTTGAAATAATTATTTAGATTTATATTGAGAGTATCAAATATTTTAAAAACAATTTTAGTTTTTTGGTATAATAATTTCGCATCATTTTCCACATAAATCTTGTGTTCTTGTATGATCCAATATTTTCATTTTGCTTATATTATCCTTGTGTATATTAGTTGACTCGATTCTCAACAAAGTGGTATCAAATCGATTTGGTATGTTGTTTGTTTCTAGCAACTGGTATCAGAGATGAAGGTTTTTTGGCGAGTTCGTGGGAGGTCCAATTGGTTATTAAAGCGAGATTCGAATAAAGTCGATTGTTTTCAGGTAAGGATGTCAAAAAGGCTCGTCGGCTCGGGAAAATCCCTAGTCGAGCTGGCTCGTGCACGGGACCATCGAGCCAATCGTGGGCCCGTGTCACGGGACATTTCGGCTTGTTGAAACCCCTAGTTTCAGGGACGACAATATGAAACTTGAGGGTCATGGTGCTAGTGGTGATTCGAGCAAGTTTGACAACTCAAGTGGAATTGGGAGTGCTCGTGGTAATTCGAACAAGTTTGACAACTCAGATGGAGTTGGGAGTGCTTATGGTGATTCGAGCAGTTTTCGTAACTCGGCTAGAGATGGAAGTGAATTGGATGATTCAAGTAAGATTGGCGCGCAAGTTAGTTTTGCTTATAAGTAGGATTTGAATTTAGTTCACGGTAGCCGAGTATGTCTAATAGGGACGTAGTGTGCCCGAAAAAGGTATGGTAGAAGAGTTGGAGAACGACTTAAAGAATGAAGATTTAATTCCTTGCTATGGAATTTGTGTTAGGGGGAGTTTGTTATGTTTGTGACTCAAATTCCATGTGATTTGGAAGTTTGATTCATGGAGGAAGTTTAGATAATTTTAGCTTAGAAATTTGGATTGATAAGTGATCAAATTTCATTATGAATTGAGAGTTTGATTGGGAAATAGATTTTGGAATGGATGAAAAGTGTTTTGGAAGCATTGGGTCCAAAAAGGGGCACCTAGGCTCTTGGTCGCAGTGTCTAAGTGCACAGCAAAAGAAGAAACATGGGCTGGGCACCTTGGAGCTACCGCTTGTTCGGGAAGAATTGGAAGTCTGACATAATTTTTGTGTTCTACTTTATGCATAATTCTGAGATTGGGCTCCTATATGTACTCCACGAAGTGTAGGCTCTTCATAGACTCAAATAACAATTAAATCATTGTTGTATACATTAGAAATTTGAGATATTTATTTAGATTTAGATTTAAATTTAAATTTAGATTGAGAGTATTAAATCTTGTAAAAATGATTTTAGTTTCTTGGTATAATAAATTCTCTCCCTCTTCCACATGAATCTTCCGTTCTTGAGTGATCTACTATTTTCATATTACTTATATTATTCTTGTATTATTAGTTGGCCCGATTCTCAATAAAGTGGTATCAGAACGATTTGGTATCTTGTTTGTTTCTAACGCTATGCATTCAGAAAAAAAGATAATTCATCAATGAAGAAGTTTGAAAACATGAAAAAGGGCCCATTATAGAGCAAACTACGGCAAAGTTTCATTTGAAGAAAAAATGGTCCTGTAGCTGACGAACGTGATCTTGGAATCGTTAATGACGAAAGGATGTGTTGGTATTATACAGGCCCCAAAACACAAAGTAATGCAGAAAATAGAAACGAACACAAATGATTTTTAGCCCTAAGGCCCAGATAATCACCCAAATTAGGGCTAATCACCCGTTGAGCATTCACCGAAGTGATTAACACTCCAATCCACTAGAATCCAACAATATTATCAAGATCAATGTTACAGTGTAACAAATCCACAAAGGAACAGTCCTCAGACCCAACAATCTCTCACATAAACTCTCAGAAATACGATTACACAAAGTAACCAAATGTTATTGCCCACATAAGAACAGAAACACATAACCAAGCCTTAATCAAACACTAGATCTCACCAAGAATTATCTAGGACACAAGATTACTGACGAAAACCAAAGGTTTTCAGAGAGAGATCAGAGAGACCCAAAAGTAGAGAGAATCCTAGAATAATCTCGAAGCAGTAAGACAAATGCGAGAGTCAAGCCAAAATATCAACAGTCAAAAGCATCCAACGGACACAGCTCATCCACGTGTTACAATCTCAGCCTTTGAGATAAGTGTAATTGGGCTGCCGGGTTGCATTCTAAATGTGTGGACATCTCACAGAATTAAGGGTTGTATCACAGGGCCAGGCATTAAATAAAGGAATTGGGCTGCCGCATTTGGGCCAAATTATTAAGCACCAAACTTAACAATCTCCACCTTGCTTGACAATTTGGGTTTCATAGTAAATTGAAGATTAACACCTACTTCAGTTTCATTTGCTCTTTGTACCTGCAAAAACATTAGTTAGTAATAACATTTAGGAGATTTAAACAATCCCTAAATTTGTATAAAAGAAGAATTTTTGTATCCATGTCTGCAGGATTACATTTAGTAGATATTTTATCAAATTACATGATTTACTTTTCAAAAACATCTCTTATAAAATGAAATTTAACATCAATATGTTTAGTTCTATCATGAAACACATGATTTCTACTTAAATGTATTGCAGACTAACTGTCAGAAAATACTACAGCACTATTTTTAGAAAAACCAATTTCATTTAGCAAGTTTTTCAGCCATATACCTTCCTTTATAGCATCAGTGACTGCAATATATTCAGCCTTTGTTGAGGATAAAACTACAATCTTTTGTAGTTGTGATTTCCAGCTAATGCAGGAACCATTTAAAATAAAGACATATGCAGAAGTTGATTTTCTATTATCATAGTTACCAATAAAATCAGAATCAACAAAGCCTTTAAGTTTAATCCCAGTTTTACTTTTACTAAACATAAGCCCTAAATTAGAAGTGCCTTTTAAGTATCTAAATAACAATTTCATGGCTTCCCAATGATATTCACCTGGATTGCTCATATATCTACTCAATACACTTATAGCAAAGGCAAGATCATGTCTGGTGCATATCATAACATAGATAATAGACCTTACAGCATTGTTATATGGAACCTTTTCCATTCTTGTCTTTTCTAATTCAGTTTTAGGGCATTGTTCTGTTGAAAATTTAAAGTGACTACCAAGAGGTAATGTGACCTCCTTGACATTATCCATAGAAAATCTGCATAAAATCTTTGAAATATAAGATTGTTGAGCGAGAAACAATTTATGATTACTCCTATTTCTTCTAATTTCCATCCCTAGAATCTTTTTAGCTTCTCTTAAGTCTTTCATTTCAAATTCCTGCTTAATCATGTTGATTTCAGTTATATCACTCCCAACAAGTAACATATCATCAACATAGAGCAAAAGATAACAAGAATCAGGGCCACCACTGCCCTTATAATAAAAACATGGATCATATTTACTTCTATTAAAATCAAGTCCCTTTATAAAAGTATCAAACCTGATATACCATTGTCTTGTGGCTTGTTTCAAATTATAGAGTGATTTTTGTAAAAGACATACAGCGTTTTCTTTACCTTTTTGTTCAAAACCTTTTGGTTGAGACATGTAGATTTTTTCATCCAAGTTTCCATGTAGAAAAACAGTTTTGACATCCAATTGTTCTAATTCAAAATCAAATTGAGATACAATAGAAAGCAAAACTCTTATAGAGGTGTACTTGACTACAAGAGAAAAAAATTTCATTGTAGTCAATTCCTCTCTTTGGTTAAAACCCTTAGCAACTAATCTGGCCTTGAATCTTACATTCTCACCTTCAGTGATTCATTCTTTTACTTTAAAAATCAATTTATCGTGAATAACCTTCTCCCCTTTAGGTTTATTAACTAAAGTCCGTGTCTTATTCTTAGCTAGTGAGGTCATTTCATCCTTCATAGCTGCAAGTCACAAACTGGCATGTTTCCCTCCAATGGCCTCTTCATATGTGTTGGCTCATTTTCTAGAAAGTTCTGAACATTTAAAGCTGTAACAAATTCAGAGTCATTATATCTAGATGGAGGTCTAACTTCTCTTCTAGTTCTATCTCTTGCAAGGTGATAATCATATAAAAGGTTTTCAGGTTGGTTTGGTGATAAGTCAGCAGGTTCAGCCTCATTGCTAGGTTCAGTTTCATCAGTTAATTCCTGATTATGCTCCACCTCAAACTGATCATCATTACCAGAATTTAAATTTGTCTAGAAAAGTTCTGTCTCTAAAATTATTTTATTTTGATTAGTTTCAGATGTAACAGGTACTCCTTTAATGCAGGGCATGTCAACTTCATTAAAGATAACATTCCAACTAATAGTAACTTTATAACCCCCTAAAGATTTCAACCAGACCTTAAAACCCTTAATACCTTCACCATATTCTAAGAAAATACCCTTAATAGACATGGGCTCCAGTTTACCCTCATTTTGATGTACATAGGTAGCACAACAAAAAACTTTCAATTTTGAATATTCCACAGTGTTGTCATTCCAAACATGATCAGGGGGTATCAAATTTTAAAGATTTAGTAGGAAATTTGTTTATTAGATATGAAGTAGTTTCTCCCCAAAATAATTTTGGTAGTCCTGAGCTTATCAACATGCATTTGACCTTTTTTAACAAAATCATATTCATCCTTTCAGCAAGGCCATTCTGTTGTGGGGGTATATGTGACAGTCCTATGTCTAAGGATCCCATTTATTTTGCAGAAATTATCAAACTCTTCATTGCAAAATTCAAGGCCATTATCAGTTTTAAGTGCTTTAACACCATTATTTACTTGATTTTCAATAAGAGTTTTCCATTTTACAAAATTTTTGAAGGTATCAAATTTATTTTTCAAAAGTATAACCCAACTTTTCTTTGAAAAATCATCAACAATAAGCAAGAAGTACTTAAAACCAGAATATGTACACACAGATCCTGGTCTCCACAAATCAGCATGCAAGTAATAAAGAATAGACTTAGACTTGTGACTGCCTAAAGCAAAATGTAATTTCTTTTATTTTCCAAATATGCAATGTTCACAAAAAAAACATCTTTTCTATTCTTTCATTCCCTAAAAGAACTTGTTTCTTAAGAATGTGCAAATTTTTATCACTAATGTGTCCAAGTCTTTTATGCCAAAGTTTAGATTGGTCAGACTGTGAGACTGTATCTGCAATAGGTTTATTTTGTAAAGGTAAAGCTTGCATAGTATAAATCCCATTGGATTTTTCAACTTGAATGAATTTTGCAAAATCATCTTAAAGTGTTAAAATAACTTTATTTATGATAGTATTAAAACTTTCATCATCAAGAGTCCCTAAAGAGATGAGATTCCTCTTTAGGTCAGGAATGTATCTTGTTTTATTCAAAATCAGTACATTCCCATTTTTTAATTTCAAAACAGTTTTTCCAATGTATTTTATTTTGCAAGAAAAGTCATTTCCCAATATCACTTATCCCCCACTAACCTCAACCAAATCAGTAAAGTATTCTTTGTAAGGTGTCATGTGAAAAGTACACCCAGAATCAAGAATCCAATCTGTTTTAGTTGAAGATTGACAGGTCACATAGACTTGCCCATTGGTGGCTGCAGCTTCTTCATAAGCTATTGCTGCCCTACCATCAACATTATTGACATTTTTCAGTTCATCTATCATTTTGTGAAATCTTTTATAAAATATCTTATTTTCCCACAAAAATAACATTTATTTCCTTTAGCCTTATTATTTATTGTTCTTGTTGAATTTGGATTTGCCACTGTTAAAATTTCCAGAGAATTTCTTATGTTTTCCAAAATTTTTATTTGAAAAATTATTATTGTTTCTTTTTGAAAATTTGTTTCTTTTAACATTGTAGCCAACTCCACTTGATGAGGTTTCTAACTCATTTTTAAATTCAAGTTCCTTATTTCTTAAGGATGAAACAATAATATCAATAGTGACAATGGTTCTTCCATATTCAAGAGCATTTTTTAAAATTTTATACTTTTTAGGTAAAGAAGATAATAAGGCTACAAATTTTTGTTATCAGAAAGTTTTTCACCAATATTGGTGAGATCTTGTGAAAGTTTATTAAATCTATCAAGATTGTTTTCAAGGTCACAATTAGGTTCAAACTTGAACTGAAAAAATTGTTTCCACAAGAAACATTTATTGGGAAGTGACTTAGTTTTATAAAGTGATTCAAGTTTAGCCCATATTTCAGCTGCAATCCCAGTCTTCCCTACCTCTCTAATAACACTATCAGATAAATGCAAAAAGATAGTGCTCCATGCAGTTTCTACTTGTTCAGTTCTTTTATTATCTGCCACTTCTTCCTCTCAAGATTCATCAAGAGCCCTAGCACATTTAAAATGAATTAATAAAGCCTTCATTTTTCTACTCCAGAGAGTAAAGTCTCATTTTCCCTTCCAAACCTCAACATCAACCTTAGTACTACCCATTGTGACAATGCAAGTAGAGGCAGTATCAAGTATGACGTAGCACAGACAGAGCACAAAAACTAATGAAACACATACAGATAAAATAAATGATGCAAGATTTATTTATATCACGCAAGTGTGCACAGTTTAATACAATCAGATAGGTAGGCAACAAGTTAACACAAAATCTTGATCAATCAACAGTAAGGGTAACAATCAAAGAGTAAGAGTTTCAAGTAATCTTGAAGAACCGTTAATCCCAATCCCCTCAGATTCTAGGTTTTTCAAATGAAACCCTAGACAAAAGAAGATCCAGGAAGGTTCAAGAAAGAGATCCAAGAAAAATACTATTTGAAAAAAAAAATAACAAACTAGGGTTTGAAACTTGTTACCAAACGCATTTGATTAATGATGTAAAATAGTGAAAACCAGAACTATTTTACCAACTCTGCCAAGAATATGAATCAGACAATTTTCAGTAAAGATCTTTTTAGATCTTGAGTCACATTCACCAAGAACACCCAAAACACAAAGTAATGCAGAAAATATAAACGAACATAAATGATTTTTTGCCTGAAGGCCCGAATGTTCACCCAAATTAGGGCTAATCACCGATTGAGCATTCACCGAAGTGATTAACGCTCCAATCCACTAGAATCCAACTATATTATCAAGATCAATGTTACAGTACAACAGATCCACAAAGGAACAGCCCTCAGACCTAACAATCTCTCACATAAACTCTCAGAAATACGATTACACAAAGTAACCAAAGGTTACTGCCCACATAAGAATAGAAACACAGAACCAAGCCTTAATCAAACATTAGATCTTACCAAGAATCACCTATGACACAAGATTATAGGCGAAAACTAAATGTTTTCATAGAGAGATCAGACAAAGCCAAAATTTGAGAGAAACCTAGAATAATCTTGAAGCAGTGAGACAAATGAGAGAGACAAGCCAAAATATCAACAGTCAGAAGCATCCAACGTACACAGCTCATCCACATGTTACAATCTCAGCCTTCGAGATAAGTGTAATTGGGCTGCCGGGTTACATTCTAAATGGGCTGGACATCTCACAGAATTAAGGATTGCATCACAGGGCCAGGCATTAAATAAAGGAATTGGGCTGCCGCATTTGAGCCAAATTGTTAAGCACCAATCTTAACAGGATGGTGAGAACGCATCATGTGAAAATGCTTCATTTAGTGATTTTCCATGTCTTTCAAGAATAGAAAGAAGAGTAATTGTCTATTTTCAGTTAGACCCACAATTTATTCCCTTTTCCAATCAAATAATTTTCCCTCAATTTATGCATTTGAACAAGATTTAAAGCAGAATAACATTAAGAAATTGCCGGTGTTATTTACAGAATAACATTAAAGCGGAACAAGATTTTCGCCCAATCAAATGAAGATTAAGAAAGAAAAAAATGTTACCCATGTTATTTGCTGACGTCAAAGTTGTCAGTGTCAGAGTTGATTGCTTCCATTACATTTGCATCTCTGTAATGACTGGGTTTAGGGTCCACCGCAAATGATGGGATAAGGACGTAGGGTTCACCATCATGTCAATGTCCAAGTCGAAGTTGCCTGTATTGTTGAATGGATTTTGACATCCTTCCATTTTGGTTGGCTAGTGGGTTTGATATGGATTGGAAATGATAGGGAAAAGGCAGGGTTAACAAAATGGTTCTCTCTCCCCCTCTTTTTTTTTTTAAAAAAAAATTGTGCGTGGGAAGAAAGTAAATTTTTAAAGGTTTGGGTATAAAAAAATTGGGTATAATTTGTAAAAAAAAAAAAAATTTGGGTACTGTAATGAGAATTATTCCTTTTTAATTCTGACATTTTTTTATTGTTTTTCATAGTTAAAGTAATGGATCTTGACGGCAATGGATATTTTGAGCAAAATGTTTCAATCATGGACATTTTCTACGATTTTCAATAGGCAGGAAGTATATAGTACATCATCAAGTATGTATGGATGATTTTATGCTATTAAACCTTTAACGATTTTCCAAACTAAGAGAATATGACGAAATTAATGAATCATGAAAGCTGGTAGGCCAAAAGAAACATTAATAATAATAATAATAAAACCTTTGAGGTTTCTTTTCTAGTTATAATAATCGAAGGCATGCAAATACAGGTAAAAAGCAAAATTAACTGCTTTCGGCTTGACCAGACCAGTCATTTTCCTTCTAATGGTGTGTTTGAGCCACATTATTTTGGAAGAATGTATTCTGGAATAGTAGATTGATTGAGAATTTGTGGTTGAAAAGGAGGAAAAGTTATTGATGTGATGGAAAATATTATTTTATTGAAAAATGTGTAGTTGAAAATGAGTTGAAAAATGAAAATGAAAATTTTTATGTGTACCAAACAGGGCTTAAAGCTACAATATTAGGGTCATGTTTGGGAGATATTGTGCTTATATTTGGCAAATACTTTTAGCTTCTAAGTCCTGTGCATTTTCATTCATACAATTTGTGATCCTAAAAGTTATTAAAAATAAATAAATAACATTACGATGATGCTTATTGTTTCTGCTTTTTTTTTTCCTTTCAAATTTTGCCTAAAAATAAGCGACCTTTCTTTTAGTCCTTCATATTTGAGTGTTTTAGGAGCTTATAAGCAAGTTCGACCAATTTATTTTTAAAATGAACTCTCTCAAACATGCTAACCTCCATTGCCGTCTTCTCCTACTCTAGCAGGGGTGGATCCGGGAAAAAAAATTGAGACAAGTTAACATATTTGAGTGTTTTAGGAATTTATAAGCAAGTTTGACCAATTTATTTTTAAAATGAACTCTCTCAAACATGCTAACCTCCATTGCCCTCTTCTCCTACTCTAGTAGGGGTGGATCCAGAAAAAAATTTAAGACGAGCTAAGATATTTGAGTGTTTTAGGAGCTCATAAGCAAGTTCGACCAATTTATTTTTAAAATGAACTCTCTCAAACATGCTAACCTCCATTGCCGTCTTCTCCTACTCTAGCAAGGGTGGATCCGGGAAAAAAATTAAGACGAGCTAAGATATTTGAGTGTTTTAGGAATTTATAAGCAAGTTCGACCAATTTATTTTTAAAATGAACTCTCTCAAACATGCTGACATCCATTGCCCTCTTCTCCTACTCTAGCAGGGGTGGATCCACGAAAAATTTTAAGACGAGCTAATATATAGTATTTTAGTTGTATTAGAAAAGCATCTTCAAAATCATTTTAATTTAGCAGGGGTTAATTACATTGATGGTCACCGAACTTTTCACTTAATGTTTCATTGGTTACTAAACTTTAAGTTATTTTTGATTCATAATTAAACTCTACTAATGAGTTCATTTTTTACGGAACATTTTACGAGTTTGTGCATCAAGACATAGGATTTAATTGCCGACTCTAAATAGTTGGAATTTAAGAAATTTCAAAAACGTAAAAAAGGGTTTGAGCTATTGATTCAATAAATAGATAAATCAATAAATTGGACCTTGAAAAATAATACTATTCTAGAATCTGTTTGAACCTATACATAGTTTCACCTAAATTTCAATCCGATCGTGGATAGATCACCTAAATTTTAATCCATAAGCCGTGAAAATTGCTCTGTGGAAATCCTAACAATTTGATGACTTGGCAAACAGACACGGGGGATTTTCAGTTTTAAAAAATAAATGTCAAATTGAATCGGTGGCTGTAAAATTGTGATGAGTTTGAAATAAATTTAAGTTCAGTGATCAAAGTGAACCAAGTGCAAAGTTCAGTGGCCATTATTAAAATCCGTTTCTTTTGTTCCCACTCTTTTGTTCGTTAGCGATCTTTGCCAAACGAGTCCAATTAAAATTAAAATTAAAAATAAAAAAAATCTTTCATTTATAACAATCCCACTTGCATCCTATCAAATCCCACCACCTCCTATACGCTTGAGAGGAGTATAAAACGCTTATCTCTTCAATAATAAACTGCAGATCTATAGATAATCACTTAAGAAACTTCTACACGCTTGCTGAAACTACAACTGCAAGAATCCTCTCATTCTTATAGTAATCACTCAGAATATTACAGATATCAGAGGCTAAAAAAACACAGATCTCAGTCTCGAATGAGTTTTTCAAGAAAGAAGAAAACCGTAGATCAAACACTGACATTCGACAGAAAAGACATATTTCTCTCAAAACTCAAACCGTCAGAAGAAGAGGAAAGGAAGAAGTGCTAAGTGAAATGACACTATGTGGCAGGTGGCTTATATATTTAAATACAACAAAGATGCCAAATGAAGGGTCAAGATAAGGACATGTGTCGCCATCCTGTAAAAAACGCATCAACTTAAGAAAGTTGCATTTCCAGTAACGCGACTTTAACCAAATTTTGGGAGCACATCACATATCACTGGTTCGAGCTCAACAATTCGTTCTCAATTAGAGATTAAAACAAAACAGCTTCGCCCCTGTTTGGTTCAGTTAATATTTTTTATTTATTAAAATCTAAGTTAAAGCCAACAATCAATTTTAACCACATATTCATGGAGCTTACACATTTTCAAACACATATTAACCACATATTCATGGAGCTTATTGATAAGTGCATTTTGTGCACTTAATTATGTCAAATTACTTGGGTTTCATGTCGTCAAATTATTAATTTTTACTTAACTTGTGTTACTTTTCTTTTGTTTTTAGTTAGGGATCTATTTGAAGAAAATGGAGAAAGAATGATAAATTGACTATTGGATGACAAACTTTAGGATCAAATTCCACAACTGGGCCTTGCAAGGAAATTTACACTTGGTTGCAATTTTTAATTGGATTAAGCCCAACTTGTGGATTAATTGGACTAGGACTTCAACAATTGGAATTCTAATGATACTACAATTGATGGGCAACTAGGAATTCTAATTTCAGGGAATGGATTGGCGGCTAGAGGAAAAAGTGGGAAATATATATAGTGGAAATTGCATGAAATCAGGCCTTTTCTATTAGGTTTTAAAAAGTCAGTTTTTCACTATTTTTTTTCAGTTATCAGGTTTTTTTTTTCTTTTTAATTAGACAATTAATATTTTAATTAAACAATTAATATTTTAATTATCAATTACGCGCGTATCCCCGTTAAAGGTGGGTTTCAAATGGTGAATATCTTAACTTACCATATTTTCGAATCCCTAATTTCTCTCGACCACCATCCCGTCTCCCCATTCTTGGCTCCCTCTCTCAACCACGTTCATCCTCGTTTGTGATAAGTATCCACGCTTATCTCGAGTGCAGTAAATACTCTATAGGCGGTGAACAAAAATGGCTAAGAAGAGCGATGAGATGAAGGGCAAGAAGTCGGAGCAGAAGCCGGTGCGTACGGAAAAAAGGAAGACAATGGTCAGCCACTCCAAAATGCCGAAAGCAAGGGAAAAATCGCATGTGTCAAGTGGTATTCAGTTAAGGAAGAAGGTAATGGCATGGGTCAAATGGCAATCGTCGGTTAAATCAAACTTTTCGATTTTTTCATCATTTTGTCATTTCATTTTGGGTCATGTTTGTTGTTGATTGAGGACTAGGGTTGAATTTGGGATTTTTTTTACTGTGGATGTTTAATTTTTGATTGGTAATATATGCCTGTGACCTTGATCGACCGTTAGTGTATTTTTTGATTTTCTGTGACCTGATGTCTTGATCCTGTGATCTGATATCTTGGTGTTTTCCCTTTCCCTATGACCTGATATCTGGTTTTTTTGAGAACTAGTTTTGAGGGTTGGGGGTGTTTTACGTTGACAGATCAAATTTGGATGTCAATGTACACATGTGACCCTGCACATATATGGGTGCTATGAACTCAGCCTGTGTCCTCAATTCAATGGTGCCATAGTGAAATTGCAGTTTAGACATGTCCTGTGACTTTTGTATGTGCTTAGTTCTGTATGTGCCTGTGACCTCAATTCTTCACATCATGTTTACATAATTTGTGATCTGTTTTACGATTGTAAAGTAGCATTGAATGTTGCCATAGTGAAATTGCAGTTTGGACATGTCCTGTGACTTCTATATGAGCTTTGGATGTTTTGTCATCTATGACTTATGTTAATTTCCATATGTGAGATTGATAACCATGCATTGCTGCAAGTTTGGGAATACATGTTACCTGAAGAAAAATGGTTTTTTGGCAAGATTACAACGTTCATGCCAAAAGGTGTTCTGACTAACATTAAGAGACATCTAAGTGAAGCCCAACAAACAATACTCAGGGGTACATGCTTTGGACATTTTATGGATTGCCCCGACATAGCCCTACAGTCACAGTTGATCCACTACTTCCTGCTCAGATAGGTTCATATGCCAAACGAAGATGAACTGTGGTTTCGTGTCTCAGGAAGATATGTTAGATTCTCCATGGTCGAACTATGTGTAACTACTGGTCTCCGATGCATAGGGGACAGTGATGTGGAGAATCTTGAGGACGTCCCTTCAGTTTCGAAGGAAAAATTCTTCAGCCAGCTTAACTCAGTGACTCATGAAAATGTTAGGGACACATTCCTATCAGCTTGCCAACTACTAGAACATGATGTTGTTGAGGTCCTGTTGGATGAAAACGTAGCCAAACTAGGAGCCCTTTATTTTATTACATCATACCTGTTCCCCAGGGATTATAAAAAGGTGGTTGATCACTACTTATTTGTGTTGGTTGAAGATTTTGCATTGATGAACAAATATCCATGGGGGAAGCTACTCTTTGAATCAACTTTAAATGATTTGAGAAAAGGGTTGAGTAAGAGGACAATATATTACAGGCTAAGAGGCCTGTTGATACCCTTTCAAGTGTGGATATATGAGACTATTCCCAGTCTTGATGGATCAATTGTCAAATGGATGTCTGACACACTTCCTCGGATCATGAATTGGGTGGCAGATGAGCCCCCATCTGCTACTAAGCTGGAAGGAGACGAATGCTTCTCCAACCCGATGTAATAATTTTAAATGTGTAGAATTTATTTTGTAGTAAGTTGTGTATTGTTAACAATATTTTTTTGGTTTTTGGCATTGCAGATTGTAATACGTGACCTCGACCCCTCGGACACCGAGATGGATATGCCGTACATGAATGGGTTGCAGTACAGTCAACCGGTTCAGCCAGTTGCTAAATGTCGTGCTATGCGAAAGAAGAGAATGACTGAACGTTCAACTCACGGTGTAGGAACAAGTGGTGATGCTGCTTCTCATGGGGTACAGATGACTACATCCGTTCGCAGGATAACTGATGGCAGCACTGGACACGGTGACGTTGAAGAAGATGATGATGACTTTCAAGATCCTCCACCAAGGTGGGAGGATACAACAGAACATGCAAAGTCTCCAAGGACCTCATTTCCGTCGTCTGAACACTTCTCTGCACAGGAACCCCACCCAAGTGTCCCACTGTCAGATAATGTAAGTTGTTAGTAAGGGTAATAACTTCAAAGTGCAATCACAGATCCTTATGCTAAGTCACAGATCCTTATACACAGGTCACAGATTCTTATGCACAGGTCACAGACAAATTTAAATTCATTTATTTCTGTAACTCATTTATATTCACGTTTTGCAGGCTGTTGAGGATTTAAGAAATGAACTGACGGGGCAAATAGCTGATCTGAGGTCACGGTTGTCACATTTACAAAGTGAACAACTACGGAGGATGGACGATATTGTCCAGATGCAGTCTGGGATTAGGAATGACATGTTAGAAATTAGGACCAATATGCAGTTCTTGTTTGAGTCTGTATCTGCGTTGATCTCAAGTACGATGGAAGAGATTTTGAAGAGACTCAGTGAAAGTTCCAAGGACGTGCATGAAGGGCATGCGGCTGAAGTTTCTGAGAAGTCTGGTGAAGTAAGTAAGAATGAAGTCATGTTGTTTTTGAATTATCTAGATTTCATTTTAAATTATGTCTTGGTCTAATCTTCAGGCATCTCATGTGGGACTGAGTTTGGACACTAAAGGTAAGGGTAAGATGGTTCCGGATGAAGGTCATGATATACAACTCAGTCTTCAGCCGCCTTCGTTAGACTTGGGTCTTGATTTCACTCAACTTGAAACGCAAACTCCGACTCAAGCAAAAACAATTCAAGGTTATCGCATCATTTCTGATGTTGTTCAGGACACGAAGATGACATAGGCAGAGGTACATTACAGATTTTGGAAATTTACATAATTCTCTTTCGACACAGGGAGGTCACAGACACATTTGTTGGTATTAGGTCACACAACATACAGGTCATAGATATAGTAGTAGTCATACAACACACAGGTCATAGGTCACAAATATAATGGTAGTCCTGTAGGACGAGATACATGACAGTTACCACTAAATGCAGGTATCCCGATTATGCCGAACCAGCTCGGGACGCGATGCCAAGAAGAGGGTTTCCAGACTAACGAGGATACTTCAATCTCCCTTTGTAGCTGATGAAGGGAAAGTACTCAAGCACGCCGACAACGTTCTGGTTTTTGAACATTACAACCGCGAAGCAGATGAGGCTGACATTTCATCATTCTAGAGTTGGTTCCAGCGGGGATACAAACCAAGAAACAAGTAAATTCATATTCCATCCCTGAAAGTTGTGTAATAGCTTATCAGATACAAAATTCTTACAGTTCATATTATGCTTGCAGGAAGAAATTCAATGATGCTGATGACGTCATCAGGCCCCCATTTCTGCTGGGTGGGTTCAAGGTTGGAAGTAAAACTTGGTTTCATGAGCTTGGTGGTCCCAGTGCTCCTTGTGCAGCATGGTAAGATACCCCTACTTAAATATTCATTTACAGAAAATGAGGTCACAGTTTGTCGACATAGGTCACAGCTTCTGTGAACCTATCAATATGTGATTGTTTATTTCTCGCTGATGATTTTGTTAACATGTTTTGTTTCCTACGACAGCACATGGATGTGTGCTTCTATTACATCCGCCAGTTGGCACGTTATGGGAAGAATGCAAAGTTGAAAGCTACTACCACGGACTCCTGGTTCCAAATGAAGCTGAAAATCATAAGTTCAAGCAAGATCCAACCATTATAATGTCAGAGTCCAGCTTGATAAATGTTGTGACGAAAGGAACATTGCCTTTAAGCCATCCATAGAGCAGTGTGGACCATGTATTCATGCCCATTATTCCAACAAACAAGGCACACTGGATGTTGGCAGTCCTTGAATTCAGGACACACACTCTCCATGTTTTCAACTCTACTGGAAAGACATACCACGACTTCCTCCTTCGTATAGGTATTGAATCTTTTGTGAAGATCATTCCCTATCTTCTGAACTATGTTGGTCTTAGGAAAAGAAATATTGACTACGATGACGAAGTTCGTATGGACCTGAGGCTAATGGTTGACAGCAGTCTTCCTCAACAGAGCAATGGGTAAGCCTGTGACCTCTTATGGCATTTTACAATGTTGTGGCATGTGATCTAATACATTATGGTTCTTTTTTTCAGACATGATTGCGGCATCTTCACCATCAAGTATGCTGAGTACTTGCTATATGATGATAAGGATTCGATGCCGATCAAATTCGATGCGGGGAGAGCAAGGCTGGACATTACCACAAGGCTTTATAAACATCGGAGCATATACAAGAGGAGATGAGATTGTCATGGAGTCATGGAGTGATGGATGTCCTTATTTGTTTTTGAACAATTTAAAACAATTATCAAACTCTGTAAAGTCTCTTATTGTCATTTTTTATGATGGCATCGTCTGTTTTGATGTGAAGTTTTTGTTTTTACTGGGACAAAATGTACATTGATTTTTTTTAATGGTAATGGGCAAAATTTTCATTATGAGCATGCATGAGTTTGAATTAGAAGCTGTCTTTTGCATGTGTTTAAATTACAATATGATGAAGATAGGGCATGGATACAGGTTTATGATGGTCCAGTTTTGTGGATATTTAGAGATGTCACAGCTTGTAGTATTGTTTTTCTACAAGGTCACATGTGATATTATGGTTGGAGTATGAAGGTCACAGGAATACTAACAGTTACATAATATTGCATGAAGTCACAGAATCGGTATATTGATTTTTGCAGGTGTTAATATTTTGAATATGTAGGTCACAGAGACCACTATATTCGTTTCACAGGGTCAAAGATTATAGCAGACTGTTAACACAAGCTTTGCTGGAGGTCACAGTTGGATTGTATATATAAGAAACTATCCAACACGCAATAATTTGAACAAGTATTGCTCATTTCAATTATTTTCAAATCACATTAAAATATTGGATGGCTACAACCAGTTAAACAAAAGATAATGAATTTGTGATATTGTAATGAATATGGTGCAAATGTCATCGATCGGTTGCTTATTGCACGAATCTTTGTCCCTTCTTGACTTTGGCTCAATGGAACCAAGTTAGTACATCTCCTTCGATTGTGACCATGTCCCCTACAGCGACCACATTTCACAATCTGTTTCCCTTCACTTGCTGATCTTATCCTCTTTTCGGCAGGTCTACCAGAACTCCTTTTCTGAAAAGGAGCTAATACAGTTTTGTGATGCAATTCTACAGGGACGGTCCATTCAGATGGATCTCCAACTGGTAACATGAACTCTTGGTATGTCTTCATGTATGTATCTTTTGTGTAGTAATAAGAACAATAGTCGTAGGGATCCCCTTTAGTATGTGCAATCACAGCCAGTGCATGCGGACATGGAAATAGATCAACTTGAAACATCCTGCATGTGCATGTAATTTGGTATATATCTACAACGAAAGACGAATGGTCATCATTGACTGCAAACAGTGTCTGGCTCACAGGTAACACCTACAAGGAACAGCAAAAACCATACATATATGAAATCCAGCAAAGTAAATCTCAGGTCACAGAAAATCATTTGAGTCACAGAATATGTTCTTCAGGTCACAGTTACATAAAGGAGAAAAAAAACATAAATGTGACCTTTAGTTTCTTCAAATCTGTGCTCATTTTCCTCATAAGTTTCTCGTACGTGGTTGTCAACCTTGTGAACGTGCCATGTGCATCCTCGCTATGTTTACATAACAACATTTGTATAGTCTGTCTCAAAGAATCTAACAATGACACAATAGGGTAATTTTTTGCTGTTTTCGTGACTGCGTTGACTGATTCTACTATATTTAAGGTCATTGTAGAATAGCGATTTTCTAGCATGTGGAATCGTGACCACTTTTCAAGTCCAACAGCCTCCTAAAAACGTCAACCATGTACATGAGGGTCACAGAACATAAATTTTGGGATTATTTTAAAACAAAATGGAAAGAATAGAAAAAAGTAGGAATATACCAGGTAACTCCTAATATGTGCATTCATCATGTCAAGCTGTTGCATGTGATACTCGAACTCTGATAATGTGTATGATCGAACAGCCGCATTGAACGCTTGTGTTATGTTGTGACCTGTTTTACCATAGTATGACTTCAAATTTGGTAACAAATGATAGGAACAAATACCATGACAGGTACCCGGATAGACACGTTCTGTAGCATTCTTGATACTAACATGGCGATCTGATACAAAACATAATCTATCTCTAATACCATAAGCCTTCTTAAAGTTATCCAAGAACCATGTCCATGCTCTATCGTTCTCACTATCTCCAATCCCAAAAGCAAGAATAAAAATGCTATTGTTCGCATCCTGCGTACAAATTTGTGAATAGAGTACCACCGTAGTGTCCATTCAAGTAGGTTCCATCCACAACAACTACAGTCTGCAATGCTTCCGTCCTTGAATTGATGCAAGAAGGCCATGAAGCAATATTTGAACTTTGTGACCATCAAGCTCCAATCTGTGACCGTTCCGATTTTTACATTTCAAGCATGTGGAAGTAGGTAGGTATCTTACTGAATGACTTTGTTGGATCACCCCTAATTATTCTTAATGTTTGCTCACGACATCTCCAAGCCTTAGAATAGTTCAAAGACACACCATACATGTGAAACATATCTCTACATATATCCTTTGGAGTGTATATAGTATTGGATGACGATGTGTACTTGTATTTTATACTAGATGAAATAACCGCACTGGATAGTTGCCCGTGACTTCCCAAAATTATGTTTGACCCACACATGTGACCATTTGCGTTCTTCCTAATCTTAAAAAGTTCCGATTTTCCCCACTTAGAAGATCTGCAAATAAAAGTACACACCTCATGTAAACACTTTACTACGTATTCCTTCTTGTCCGATCGAACTACTACAAATTCAAACATGTTCTGAATCGCGTATCAATTTGAGAACTTCCTTATCACGGAATACCTTTCCTTCCTCAACTTCGTTATGATCAGCGATAGTTACAATTGTGACCTCATCTTCACCAATGTGACCTACAGGTTCCACAGTTGTAGAGCATATGTCTGAAACCGCCCTCTGTAAAGGAAGCTCTATGGTTGTATGTGCAGCAGCTGGAATTGTAAAATACTGTTGCTCGATCAGGGTAACATCAATGTGTAATGAATATCTAGAAGGGTCACGATCTATAACCTTTAGAGTAATGTATGATAGCACATTACTGTCACTTCTTAATCTTACTGCTGGCAAATCATTATTCAGTAGATACTGTATTGTGACCACGACCTTTGTAGGATCCAAACTGAACTCTTTCATTATAGTATCCACAAGCTTCGCATATATGCAATTACGAGCTAGCAAAACCACTGATATCTGGGATCCATTCAGCAAACATACGTGGACATCTATTAATCTGCAAAATGAAATGCATGTTGTCTGTATTTAAATTGATTCATGCAGGTCACAGATAGGAGACCACATAGGGTCATAAATTCAGGCAGGTCACAGATAACAGTGAGAACTCAAATTGATTCCATATAGGGCATATATGTGTTTTGGGTCACAGGTAGTAGAATACGCAGGTCACATACAGGTTTCGGGACACAGATAGTATAATATGTAGGTCACAGAATTCATACGAAATTAAATGCAGGCCACCATAGGTCTTTTGGGTCACAGGTAGTAGAACATGCAGGTCACATTCAGATTTCGGGACACAGATAGTATAACATGCAGGTCACAGATAACAGTGAGAACTCAAATTGATTCCATATAGGGCATATATGTGTTTTGGGTCACAGGTAGTAGAATACGCAGGTCACATACAGGTTTCGGGACACAGATAGTATAACATGTAGGTCACAGAATTCATACGAAATTAAATGCAGGCCACATAGGTCTTTTGGGTCACATGTAGTAGAACATGCAGGTCACATTCAGATTTCGGGACACAGATAGTATACATGCAGGTTACAGAATTTAATTGTAGGAAGACAGTAGTATTAATCAAAATTAAATGCAGGCCACATAGGTGTTCCGGGTCACAGGTTTTTTAAACATGCAGAATTCAGAATAGAGGAGACAACTGTAGGAAAACAGAAATTGCATTGAATTCATGCACGTAGCAGATTTCAAATGCAGGAAGCCACAGATTTCAAAAATGTCATTCTTATCATTGCACATATATTATTGATTGTGCGTTGTTATTTCATCAATTGGAGTCACAAGTTTATGTAAACTATAAAAAATACCGATGGGCAATGGGTAAATCGGTGGCGGCAATGGCAGCATTTTTCCTCCAGTCGGTGCTATCAATTGGACCTTCAACGCAGCCGTGACCTGCCAATTGGATTTTCAGTAGCAGAGATTCGAATGTCGTTTACGATCTGTGACCGAATTTCCACCGTTGGAGCTACGTGACCGGCGAGGATTAGTTCTCTTTCGGCCGATTTCTCCTTTAATCTGCTGTTAAATTTGGTCCGAGGATGAAGCAGAAAGAGAGTAAATAGGGAGATGATCTATTATATTAGGAAGCAGAATCTTAACTGTATCAGTAAATTAAGGACAGAATAATATTAGATTTCTATTTAAATATATTTAACGAAATCGACCGAAAACCTGATTTTTGAAAGATTAAACGTTGGGGCCTGATTCGTGATTTCATGAAAGTAAATACCTGACCCATAAATTTTTCCCATATATATATGGACACACGTAGACAGAAAGTGGCGTGGGGGGTTCTGGGGAGATGAAATAATTTATACACAAGTTGAAGCCCCGTTGCAGGAAGCTGAGAAGAGAAGAAAGTGGGTTCTTGGAGGCTGAAATAAAATTATATTCACAGTAACCCCACCGCCGCAAGAAAAGGACAGAAACTGCTAGAGATTTTTGGGCTGAATTTGTACATATATGCAGATGACCCAGCAGCAGAGGAGAAAGACGACATGCAGAAAAGGAATTGAATGAAGAAAACTTGGATGTGGCAGATTCATTTTTGATGTTACGGCAGATTAATTCTTGACAAAAATTAATCACGTTTCGTCAATCTTTGGTGACGTCGTTCTACTTTTATTTATTTAATTTCAATATCATGTTAAGCTAGATTTAATTGTGCTAGGATTTAAGATGAACCTCGCATTGTGATATTTTAATTCTTATTTTGCAATTTGATATTCAAACAAGTTGATGGGTGTTGAATGATTTATATACACTTTCTTGCGTCCATAATTAAATGCATTTGATTATGTGAATTTGGGTGGTTTATTTTATGTATTCGAAAGAAGGGAAATAAACTCAACAAGGTATAAATCATCGTTTTGTTCATAGAGGATAGAAATATACCGATGTGCATTACGTGAATCTTTAAGTGTTTACAAAATGTCAAGCATTTTTGTATATTGCACTTATCATAGAAATATAGTCAAATGGTATGGTAGAATATGTTCAATTCTACTCGAAAGAGATTGTTGGATAAGTTAGAAATATTGATTTTTCAACCAATTCATCGTGTTATGAAATTGTGAAATAGAGGTTAAAAGTAAAACTTGTTTGGTGATTCGGGATCCTAGTGCACTTTTTCATATATTACTTTCTTCAAACTTTTACATTCAACCATTATTTTGCATTTAGTTTAGTTACAGCTTAGTTATAAAAAATCAATCGTATTTCACATTTCGATTAAGGTCGGAATATATAACATCGAACTAGTAAATCTCAGTGGGAACGATACATGGACTCTAAAATCCATTTTATTGCTTGAACGATTCGTACACTTGCGGTAATCAAAGTCGAATACATTTTTGATGTATCACTTACACCTTTTCAAACATATATTTCATCAACTTTTATCAAAATCTAATAAAAATATGATTTTTATCTAAATCAAAAAGGGATGAATACTAAATTCTTCCTCTTTAGGTATCATTAAAGCTATTTTTGGCACGTTAAATCGAATTGAATTGGACATGATTAAAGAGAAATTTATGTATATCAAACGTGCATGTATTAAGTATTAACCTGTAAGGAACCTAAAATGTGCAATACAACTTAAGTATTTCACATAAATCCGTCACGATTTTTAAAGTCGATAGATTTTTCTCGTCTACCCATGATGATTGAATTGATGAAGCAGCCATGAGTTTAAATATGTAACCATCACATAAATCAACTTAGAGCCTGTATAAAACTTATACGTGTATACGATATAAGATTCACGGCAAGAAGTTAAAATTCACAAGAAGATACATACGACGTGCATAAATGCTTAACAATTCTCCGGCACATCTACCGGCAATTATGGAATTGCATATAGATGATACTAGTAAAATAAGCAAGGTAAGTGCAAGCTAATGACTGGAGTTACAACCTAGAATATCCCATATCCTTTCATTTTAGTGCGAAACTCTCATAAATAAAAAAATATCTCAAGTTACCGATGAATTATTTTGTCTATAAATTACCGAAAAACTAAAAATTAAAGAAAGAACCGTCGTGACTCCAATAGCTTCTCCGTCGAGGGTTTGCGATTGCAACATTGTTGATGATTTTCCACTACATCATTGAGGATATTGCATCGGTAATAATGGAAGGAGGTGAGTCGATGATAATTGAATGTATTGATGTTAATAATTTTGTGGGAATCTCCGAGATGCATTGATTTTCGTCAAAACCATCGACAATTATATCATTTTTCTGTTTAGTAGTTGTAGTTGTTGTTATTATTATTATTTCTTTACTACGTTATCAAACATCTAACACTTAAAAGAATAAATCGTCAGTGACACCAAGTTTTCTGTCAACAATTCACTATTATAACACTATTGATGATTATCGACAACATCATGGATCACATTTCCATAGATAATGGCTAATGGAGATGCATTGGATCACATTTAATTAATTTTTGGGTGAATTAAATTTATTAGTTTTTTTTTTTTTATTTCAATACAATTTTGTGGTTAAATAAAATTTTATTACATCTAGATTTTGGTGACTTTTTTGGTAAACGTAACTAATCAAAACAAAATTCATTAACAGCCAATTGTATTGTGTTATTAATGTTAGTCGAGCATATTTAACACTACATTAAAACATACTTTTATGAGTAATACTATTTAGCATTGTTTAACATTAGTTTATGTGACAACACTAGTAGCACTAAATTACAACTTAAATTAAATACAAATTTTTTTGGCTCATTTAGTAGGACATATAATATGCTGTCAACTAAACTTATGTTCAACACTATTGATACTAAGGACGTGTTCGGTAGAGATTAAAATCGGATTAAAATTGAAAAATTAGTCGTTATTGTTGACTTTTATTAGACGAGTGAGACCCAATAACGACTATATTTCAATTTTAATTGGATTTTAATCACTCTCAAATATGCTTTAAATAACATTATTTTACTTTTATAGTTAACATACTTCTAGTGGAAGAAACCATGCAACTCACCATTAATGGAAATCGAAAACCGAGTGATAGTAACACACTCAGTAATCCACGTAACAACCCTCTCCGAAAACCAAGCACCTTTAAAACCGCAAAGAGAAAATCCCAACGAACAGAATCATAGACTTTCATGAGATCAACCTTAAAAGCACACCTAGGCAGTCCTCCACTGTGGTGATAATTCCTCAACTCTTGTGAAAGAAAGATATTATCGCTAATATGTCTCTCTTTAATAAAAACAGTTTGTTGAGATCCAACAATGTCTGGAAGCACCATCTTGACTCTATTGACAATAAGCTTAGCAACACATTTATAAATAGTATTGCGACAAGAGATAAGCTAGAAAAGAGGAAAAAAATTAATTGCAAACATGATCCTAAATTTTTCAAAAAATGCAAATGAATCTAATTAAAATTAAAATTTAAAAAAAAAAAGTTAGGGAGCATTTTGCAAAAAGTTTGTGTGATTTAGGGAGGATTTTACGTCAAAATGAACAGTTAGGTAGTATTACTCAAAACGTGCAAAAGTTAGAGTATTGTGTTAATTACTATTTTTTTTTTTTTGAATTTGTGCCCTATTTATTGGCTAATCTAACGGAATTGGAAGACATCTAGAGAATTTTGCATTAAAATAAAAGGAAAGACGAAGGTTAGGAAAGTTCTGTGCATGGATTGTTTGTTCCCTTTAAATAAAGGAAAGTTGAGATGGACAAAGTTTAGGAAAGTTTTGTGTCGATAACCCTAAATCCTAGTAACATATATATAATAGTCGCCTGGCCATTGAGAAATAAATTATTTCTCCTTCGTATTCATCGTAACCCCTTTTTTTTCTGAACTCTTTAACCTCCAATGGCAGCAGCCAAACTACCATGGGAAATCACGATTGATATACTGTCCTGGCTCCCGGTCAAATCCCTTATGCGGTTCAAAATCTTTCTACTCTTTAATTTCTCAAGATTCCCACTTCAAAAAGAAACATCAGAATCAATCAGAATTGACGAGCGCGATTCTTTGTCACAAAGATGAACAAAATTCTATTTGTTCATGCACCCTTTCAACTTTGTCCTCGGATGATCATCAGGACGTGATAAAACTTGATTTTCCCTTTAAAGGGCAATGGAGAATTCACAATTCTTGTGATGGCTTGTTTTGCATTTGATAAAATCAAGGAAAGAAAGTAAGTTTGGAGCTGAAATTATGGACAAAAATAACAGACAGAAAGGGAAGCTGAAAATAAAACAGAGAACCGGGATAGAAGCCTGCTATGAAGGGCAGGGAAGATGAAGAAAACTCATTCATTCATGCTTAAGGAAATTACAAAGCATTCTATTCTATTTATAGAGGAAATAGGTAACAAATTATCTAACTAACTAACAAGATAACATACCAAGGAACTAGAATATGCTAGAATAAGCTGGGACTGGAACGTGCAACTTGCTGGTGGTAGTTTCTTTATTAAACATCTTGATGGTCTTCCGTTGGTTCGTAAATGGCGGAGACATCTTTGGTGAACTGAGTTCTTGAAAGCGGTCGGCCCTGAGAATTTAGAGGCCCTAGGCGACTAATTATTTTGAGGCCCTTCAACATAATCATTTTTTCACAAGTGTAGCAAAATTTAAATATTTAAATAAATAACACTTTTATATTAAATAAAAGATAGAGTAGCAAGTTAAAACTTCTCTCACAACCCGAGAGATTAGGCTAGCATAAGATTTAACCTTCTCACATTTTGAAATGTAAAATCAGTAATCAAACTACTTAAATCAAGTTTTTCCAATATTTTTTTTTTCAATAGAAATCATAGCTAATCCATTCAATCGCTCTTGTGACATGGTTGATCGAAGATAAGACTTAATCAACTTCAACTTTGAAAAACTTCTTTCAGCAGAGGCAACTGTAACAGGAATAGTCAATAATACTCTATAAGCAATCCAAACATTTGCAAAACAACAGTCCATTCTCTTAATGTAATCCAACACATCAATTGCTCCAATAATTTTTGCAGGTATCGATTCCCTTAAAACTTTCAACTCAGAATATAATTCTACCCCATCAATATCAGAAACCATATTATGCTTCAAATAATTTTCAATGTTAATGCATGAACACTTCAAACTATCATTATCAATAGTTTTAAGTCTTTTCACATCAAATAAAAATCCAAAAATATCATCATATTTTTGAAATTGCTCAAATCTATTCTGAAGTGATGATAGAGCCTGATCGACTATATATATGAAATAATTGTTCTTGCACACTTTTATCAATTGTTTCACTCTTTTCAAATCTTAGTTCCATTTCAATCCATCTACTCATGTTATTGAAATGGTCACAACTTACTTCATGCATTTTAATTTTTTCACCAATATTTTTCCAATCATTTACTCCATCATGTGCCAATTGAGATCTGATTCCCTCATTCTTAAATAGCTTACAACAAAAGCAAAATACTTTATCCAAACTTTTTGAATATATCAACCATTTTCTATCATGTTTCTCTCCATTAGGTAATCGTCGAACGTAATGTGTAGATGAGAAGTGTCGATTTGCTACATCTTTCGGAAAAATCACATCATTTTCTCTTACAGGACCTTTCATTACAATTAAATCTCTTAAATTCGTATTCATATTTCCCCAATTTGCTGGATCAATAAGGTCAAGGGAAAAATCAACCTTATCTCTGTCAGTAGATACCTCTTGGTCCTCTTCATTGATCAAACAATTTTTTTCTTCAATTGTATTATTTATATTATCATTCTCATTAAACTCTTCTTCAATGACTAAGTTCTCGTTATGTGTTCGTTTATTGCTACTAAAAAACTTATCAAGTGCTCCCTCTTGAGATTTAATCAATTGTTCAACCTTTTGTTTCCTTTTTCGTTTGGCACATCCAGATTCAAATTTTCTAGTAGACATAGGTATAAGCAAAGAACAATAGAACCTGATTGATGTGTGTGAAAATTCTCAAACTTCTCCAGTTCTCCAAAAAGAAAGGACTCAACAACGATAAATGAGCTGCAAATATGTAGTTACATAGGATAAGAACAAAGTCTACATTGAGCAAATAAATAAAATAAATAAAAAATTCTATTACAGCAAATTAATTGGGGGCTTTTCCGCTTTTGCTTCTATACAGTGCCTATGGATGCAACCACAATTCAAATTTCAACATTTCAACTGGGCACTGGCAATCTGGCATACAAAATCCAAGTCCAACCTACCACATTCAGTCATTCACCTTATTGATTATTGAGCAATAAATTCAACAATCACATTTGTTTAATCCAATTCCATAATTCCATCCAATTAAACTCAAATCCCACAAAAAAAAAAAAAAATCAAAGCTGAATTTTACTAAATGGAAATCTGACATTCTAGCTTCCTCTATACAATTTTCGAATCTGGAGCTTATTTTGCAATGCAAATACTTACCAAATTCTGAAATTCCAGACTCCAGCAAGCTTAGCCGAGAACTGGCGGATGGTGGCGGGCCTGGCGGCGGAGGTTTGAGAGTAGAGAGACCGGAGACGGATGTAGCGGCGGTGGCGACTGGCGACAAATGGTGAAGACTGAAGAGAGACTCTCTTAGAGAGTGAAGAGGAAACGGCGAGAAGATGATTGAATGTCGAATGGTCGGAATGGACAGGATTCACTGATTCAGGAATGAGGAACTGAAGAGACACTGCCACTGGACACGAGAACGAGAGGCGAGAGGTGAGAGTTGGAAGTCTTGATGAATGAAGATGATGGTAAGGATATTGGTGGGTTTTTATTGGGCTTTTTGGGCTGGGGCTTTTTGTTGGAAGTTTGTATTGGTTTTTTTTTTTTTTTAGGCCCCAAATTTTTTTTTTTTTGAGGCCCCAAAAATTTTGTGGCCCAAGGCCACTGCCTTAGTAGCCTTGGGCCAGGGCCGGCCCTGGCTGAAGGTGAGCTAGTGTTTTGCATGTTGAACTGGTGAGATGAGGTTAATATTCCAACAGCATTACAGATATTGAAGAAGTTGTGTTCATATGGAACCCTTCCACTAGAGAATTGAATAGGCTTCCAGATTGTCTTATTGTTTCACCCTCATTATGGATTTATGGAACTATGTATGGATTAGCTTATGACTCAATCTCCCATGACTACAAAGTCTTGAAAGTGATCGGACCTGAGCTTATATCCTATTCTTTGAAAGATGATTCGTGGAGAAGAATTAAGGATATAAAATACGAAACTGTGTGGTCCTGGGATGATTGCAACTTGGTTAACGGAGCGTTCCATTGGATTGCTAGCCTCAACGAAGATATCTTTCGTGGACCTTTCATGATTGTTTCACTTGAAATAACGGAGGAAAAATATAAAGAGTTGGAACAACCACCTTCAATACCTCGTTTAGCTAATGAAACTCTATTCCGTTTAACTGTATTGAGGGAAAGCTTGGTTTGTACAGCTACTTATTTAGAATATCCTTTGATTTATGGGTGATGGAAGAATATGGCGATATAAAATCTTGGACGAAAAAGCTTTCTATTCCTTACAGTATGAATCAATGGTGTAATCCTTATGCTAAGAATCACTTGTATCAGTACTTTCACTGGAAGCCCTTGTATTTGTTCGAGGATGGTAAAATCTTGCTAGATACGGTGATTAGTGAAGGGCAACGACTTCTCATTTACTACGAAGGAAGATTAGTATCGAAGACTATTGCTAATCGTAAGATTCAGGAAGCACATATCTGGTCGGAGACCCTTTCTTCACCTCATCTAAAAGGGCACGGATTTTAAATTATTGTACTAGGTGCTTAAGTTGATTAATGTCTCAGAATTCAATTTCGATTTGATGATTGGCTATGTTGAGGAATTAGATTCTGTTTATTACTATTCCAGAAGTTACACACATGTTTTTTGCTTTTTAATCTAGTACTGAGGTGTAAGGTTTTGGACACTGAATAATATCATTGGAGTAATTTAGTGGTAATAAGAGTCAACTCGGAAATCTCTGTACCTTATTGCTTTCACCATAAAGATACTTGATTGTAGCTCTTCAATTGACTTTCTTGTGTCTTTGATGAATTTTTTCCAAACATGAAAAAGTCGCCTTCCCAATTTAAGAAAAGTTCTACCTGGGAGATGATTTAATCTAAGAGCTTGAGGCAAAGATATTGCACATCATAGTTCAAGTTTAGTTTTTGGATGCATTTTGTAGATAATTGTTGGGCAGAGTAAAAAGTCGGGGGTCTTCAAGAGAAGGATTAGCATCATGCGAGTTGCTTCTTCCTGTTAGATTGACATCCATGGATAATTTTCACGGTCCAGTTGCTCAAGGCAGAGGTTAGTCATTGTCTCTGCTCATTGTGAATAGGAGATCCTCTCATGGATCCTGCTTCTTCTAGGTGGTGAGTGTTAGTGCAGAATCCTTCGAATTATCAGCATCCAACTCAAAGTCTTATTTCTCTTTTATTCTCTTAACAAAAGGAAAGTCTACAAACCCTGATGCAGTGCAGAATCCTTCCAATTATCCACATCCACCTCAAAGTCCCAATCAGAATGGCAATAAACTCCTAGATACATGATTTCTAATCTTTGAAAAAGTACGTAACCATCACACCAACTCAACTCACTACTCCTAAGTTGCAGTCCAGAAGCACCAAGCAAAGTGGTTTACACGTTTACAGCCAGTTTCAATAACCCCCACATCTCCCAGACCGACATGGCAGATTTCATTGCCAAAGTCTCATTCTGAATCCATTGATATACTTCAATTAACCTTTCCTTTTTCTTGATAGTTAGAGTAGGTCATTCGGCAAAAGTAGGTTTAAAAATCAACGCAAACATTTTTTCTTAACAAGAAATGATTAATATTATGATAACGTAATTTGCCTTTATTCCCCATTATCCAGACGGTGGGTGTCCTTCATGGTTAAAGCTAGGCAAAACAAGACTTTCAATGTAGGTAACTGCTTCAAGATAAGGCCATCAATATGAGAATTCTCATGGAAATTGGATGTTTCAGCACTTGAATCGTATAACTTCAAAACTGACCCATAGTTTATTAAGAACACTGCATCTCCGACACATATAATGGCAATGGTTTGTCGAATGAATAATTCTCGACATCCATAATGCAAGTGAATCTATTATAAGATTCCTTGATACCACAATCATTCATCATCCATGCATCCAACTTTGTATTATATTTACAAAACAAACAAAGGCACCCCCTTAAGACTCCCAATGAAAAATGTCTATGACCAACTATATCACATCTGGGAATAGGTACTTTTCCGTACATTAGAGTCACCAAATTCAGAGAATTCATATACCTTGGGAGCTCGTATTCACCTGGCCAATGAAATGCTCCATTGCTACACACACAGGAGCTGCCAAATTCAAAACTACTTTTCCACTTATTAACTACTCTCCAAGAATCATCTCTTAAGCTGTATGCCTTCACACTTGCTACGTGATTCTTGCCGACAATTACACAAGACATTTCGACAACCACGTAATCATCTTTTTTTTTTCATCAAGGCCAAAACCGTAATACAAATTATTAAGGCCAAGAGAACCCGATAATGGTAAATATTTCAATTTTCCTAAGGTTAGGTTCCCAAGGAAAATTTTATGTGTTCCCACATATACACATAATAGTCCATTCACAGAACTTATGATCTTTAAAGAATTGATTATTTTAGTACCGCAGATTGCAGAATACTTTATACATTTTATTTGATTCATAAAAGAATCTAGATAGCAGGAGCGGAGGATTACCCTATTTTCTGTGCAGCCTCCAAATGCAAGTTTAGTTGTTTCCTTCTTTTGGAGTGAAATTTTGGTATGGCATTTCACAAATTCAGAACTAAAAATCAAAGTGCACCAAGATTTACTAACGCATGAAAATTTTACAATAGACTTCAGCTGCAGTGTTAAGAGTATCTCAAATATCACATCTTGAGGAACATGACGATTTGGCATTGAATCTCCGAGAATTCCTTTAGGCCGATTTGCCATTGAAACAAAAGAATTGTGTATAAGCAAATTTTCCCTCTTAGTTGTGTGTCTCCCCCCTCTGGGAATAAAGAAGCCAAATGTATAAGCAATCATGCTACATACACTTTTTTTGATATCAAGTTTGACATTGTGCCATGTGTCGCAGCACAAGTGGCCAGTTTTAAAACAAACATACTTTCCCACCCGTTCATTTTTGAATTTGTACACAATGCCATCCACATTATCATCTATAGAATGTACAAGAAGCTTTATTCGTGTATAAAATGGATTTTCTTTGGCCAAAATTGATGTTTTCATCTACCTAACTTTAAATAAATATTATTGAAAATCTTGTTAACAATTTTTATGTAAACTAGAAAACGAGTTGCATATATTGACACCACATAAAGTCCGACCACGAAAAAGTTAGACGTAAAATATGAAAGTTCGCTTAATAAAATATTACCTTAATTGATATATCACTTTTTTCCCCTTCAAAAGGTCACTTTTTTAGGATTTAATTAATTAAAAAGGCATCTTTCTTAATTAATTTTTTTATTCCAAAACACTTCTTTCTTACTTATTGCAACACAAAATAAAAATTATTAAAAGATTTAATCAATCCTTTCTTGACGAAGTTTAGTTGACACGAAAATTATGTGCTTCTATTCTTCTCTAGTTTTCTTGCTCATTATTCTCTCTTTTTTTTTTGCATAATGTTATTTGACCGTTGCATAGGTAAAACACACACACACACACACACACACACACACAACAATTTACAAATTAACCAACAAAATTGATAATAACTTCATTACTAATTTTTGAATCCACACAAAAATGAACTAGAACACATCAATTAAATAAAATTCAATAACTTCGCCAACTAAGTCGATTTTAGTACAAAATGAACTTCAACGACTTTGATGTCAACATTCTTATACTAGCATCTTCCATCTTACACCTTCATCCTTCACTAAAATCTTCCATCTTTCATCGTTCCATTATATCTCACAGCTAATAGTCAAATCCCAAGCGAAATATTAAGCCCCTGTTTGGCCCCCATTTTGAGGTGTTGAAATTTTTTGAAATAGTGATTGATGGGAATGTGTGGCAGAAAAATAATGAAAAGTTTTAGATTTATGTGTAATATTATTTTATTTGATAAATGTATGGTTGAAATGAAGAAAGTAAAAAAAATTAATGTAATGTAATAGAAAAAAAGAGGGCCAAACGAGGGCTAAATCTCCACACCCATAAAGCACACCACGAACTGCAAATTCAAAAGAAATACAAATGAGCAACAAAAACAAAGCTAGAAGCAAAATAATAAAAGCAACCACATCTTGCATTTACATTTAATTAATAAATGCCAGAGTTTCATGGCCCTACTGATACATGGTTTAAAACATATAAATGAGTGCTTGCTGCACTAACCAAGGATGTGGTATTTTTTAGCCTTCTATTGCAATCTTACCTAGGTTGTCAACCACATATGTTGTGAAATACCTCAAAAAAGTTTTTTTTAAAAATAATTTTTAATGGAAACGTGAAAAATGACTTAATTGAAACAACATTATGTTTGATCATTAGCTTTAAGAGTAATTATTGAGGTTAAAATTCATCAACGTAAAAATTATACAAGAATTTTTATACGTTGTTCCCGTTGAGAATGACAATGCACGTATAAGGCAGCAATAAGGTTGACCAGGGGAGGCCTTCCTATGCTCAAAATAATTAAGAATATAATTATAGTATACATAAAAGAATTTTGTGTATGCTGGAAAGGAGATGTTTTTGTATTGTGTGGTGTATAGAATTTCTATTGTCTTACTTTATGGAAAATTATAATCAGCATTGTCGAAAATTTAGTTAATCAATTACGTGATTTATTCCAAATACTTATGAAATCCCACCCGGCCATTTGGACCGAAAACCACATCTACTAAACCAAGTCACATCATGTATTGTCATCAAAGTGCAACTGATTGAACGATATTGAGTTTCAAAATTAAATTTAAAAATTACAAAAAATTTTGCTTTGATAACCCCTACTCCTTGGACGTATTATTTTCTTATTTCTAAAAAAAGAGAGTAATTCTCAACTCAATGGTAGAAGTAGGAAGAAAAGCCATTTATCAACGGACAAATTTTCTTTCCACTTTCTAAGAATTCATTGAAACTGAAACTAAATTTTTAGGATAATAATGGTTGTACACCATGCTATACAGCATGGTGCATAGCCCCCTTACATGTGAGGGGGCCCACCATGAGTAAAAAATTTGTGGGCCTCCCTCTTTGTGAGGGGAGTGCATACCATGCAGTACAAGCATGGTGTACATGAAGCAAGGCTCTATCTAGGCCTTTCCTTTTTCCATTTATTTTCTACTCACATCTGCATCTACAAGTACACACAAAAACCCACTGAATTAACCGACAAAGTGTTCTTTTCTGTTATCCTCGTAACAAAAGTGCACACATGTAAACTAACCCGGCTGCAATGAAGAATCCTTCAAATTATCAGCATCCAACTCAAAGTCTTATTTCTCTTTTATTTTCTTAACAAAAGGAAAGTCTACGAACCCTGATGCAGTGTAGAATACTTCCAATTATCAGCATCCAGCTCAAAGTCCCAATCAGAATGACAATAAGCTCATAGATACGGGATTTCTAATCTTTGAAAAAGTACGTGACTATCATACCAACTCAACTCACTACTACTAAGTGGTTTACACATTTACAGCCAATTTCAATAACCTCCACATCTCCCAGATCGCCATGGCAAATTTCACTGCTAAAGTCTCATTCTGAATCCATTGATATAATTCAATTAACCTTTCCTTTTTCCTGACAGTTAGAGTAGGTCCTTCGGCAGAAGTAGGTTGAAAAATCAACAAAAACATTTTTTCTCAGCAAAAATTTATTAATATTGTGATAACGTAATTTACCTTTATTCCCCATTGTCCAGACAGTGGGTGTCCTTCATGGTTAAAGTTGGACAAAACAAGACTTTCAATGTAGGTAATTACTTTAAGATAAGGCCACCAGTAAGAGAATTCTCGTGGAAATTGGATGTTTCAGCACTTGAATCGTATAACTTCAAAGCTGTCCCATAGTTCATTAAGAATATAGCATCTCCGACACATATATTGGCAATGGTTTGTCAAACAAATAATTCTCGACATCCATAATGCAAGCGAATCTATTCCAAGATTCCTTGATGCCACAGTCATTCATCATCCATACATCCAACTTTGTATTATATTTACAAAGCAAACAAAGGCATCCCCTCAAGACTCCCAATGAAAAATGTCGAAGACCAACTGTATCACATCTGGGCATAGGTACTTTCCCATACATCAGAGTCACCAAATTCAGTGAATTCATATACCTTGGGAGCTCATATTCACCTAGCCAATGAAATGCTCCATTGATACACACAGGAGCAGCCAAATTCAAAACTACTTTTCCACTTATTACCTTTTCTCCAAGAATCATCTCTTATGCTGCATACCTTCACACTTGCTCCGTGATTCTTACCGACAACAACACTATAAATTTCGACAACCTCGTAATCATCTTTTTTTTTTCATCAAGGCCAAAACCGTAATACAAATTACTAAGGTCAAGAGAAACCGACGATGGTAAACATTTCAATTTTCCTAAGGCTGGGTTCCAAAGGAAAATTTTATGCGTTCCCACAAATACACATAATAGTCCATTCACAGAACATATGATCCTTAAAGAATTGATTATTTCAGTACCGCAGATTGCAGAAGACTTTATACATTTTATTTGATTCATAAAAAAATCTAGATAACAGGAACGGATGATTACCCTACTTTATGTGGACCCTCCAAATGCAAGTTTAGTTGCTTCCTTTGTTTGGAGTGAAATCTTGGTATGGGATTTCACAAATTCAGGACTAAAAGTTAAAGTACAGTAAAATTCATTAGCGTATGAAAAGTTCAGAATAGACTTCAGCGGCAGTTTTAAGAGTATCTCAAATATCACATTTTGAGGAACATGGTGATTTGACATTGAATCTCCGAGAATTCCTTTAGGCTGATTTACCATTGAAACAAGAGAATTGTGTATAAGCAAATTTTCTCTTGAAAAAGTACGCGACTATCACACCAACTCAACTCACTACTACTAAGTTGCAGCCCAAAAGAAATAAGTAAAGTGGTTTACACATTTACAGCCAGCTTCAATAACCTCCACATCACATCTCCTAGACCGCCATTGCAAATTTCACTGCCAAAGTCTCATTCTGAATCCATTGATATACTTCAATTAACATTTCCTTTTTCTTGATAGTTAAAGTAGGTCCTTCGACAGAAGTAGGTTTAAGAATCAACACACACATTTTTTCTCAACAAGAAATTATTAATATTGTGATAATGTAATTTACCTTTATTCCCCATTGTCCAGACAGTGGGTGTCCTTCATGGTTAAAGTTGGGCAAAACAAGACTTTCAATGTAGGTAATTGCTTCAAGATAAGGCCCAGGAATAAAAGAATTCTCATGGAAATTGGATGTTTCAGCGCTTGAATCGTATAACTTCAAAGCTGGCTCCTAGTTCATTAAGAATACTACATCTCCGACACATATAATGGCAATGGTTTGTCGAACGAATAATTCTCGACATCCATAATGCTACTGAATGTATTCCAAGATTCATTGATGGCACAGTCATTCATCATCCCTACATCCAACTTTGTATTATATTTACAAAACAAACAAAGGCATCCCCTCAAGACTCCCAATGAAAAATGTCGAAGACCAACTGTATCACATCTGGGCATAGGTACTTTCCCGTACATCAGAGTCACTAAATTCAGTGAATTCATATGCCTTAGGAGATCTTATTCACCTGGCCAATGAAATGCTCCATTGACACACACACAGGAGCTGCCAAATTCAGAACTACTTTTCCTCTTATTACCTGTTCTCCAGGAAACATCTCTTACGCTGCATACCTTCACACTTGCTACGTGATTCTTACCGACAATTACACTATACATTTCGACAACCACGTTATCTTCTTTTTTTTTCATCGGGACAAATTATTAAGGTCAAAAGAACCCGATGATGGTAAACATTTCAATTTTCCTTAGGTTGGGTTCCAAAGGAAAATTTTATGTGTTCCCACAAATACACATAATAGTCCATTCACAGAACATATGATCCTTAAAGAATTGATTATTTCAGCACCGAAGATTGCAGAAGACTTTATACATTTTATTTGATTCATAAAAAAATCTAGATAACAGGAACGGAGGATTACCCTACTTTATGTGGACCCTCCAAATGCAAGTTTAGTTGCATCCTTCGTTTGGAGTGAAATCTTGGTATGAGATTTTACAAATTCAGGACTAAAAGTTAAAGTACAGCAAAATTCATTAGCGTATGAAAAGTTCAGAATAGACTTCAGCGGCAGTTTTAAGGTATCTCAAATATCACATTTTGAGGAACATGGTGATTTGACATTGAATCTCCGAGAATTCCTTTAGGCTGATTTGCCATTGAAACAAGAGAATTGTGTATAAGCAAATTTTCTCTTGAAAAAGTACGCGACCATCACACCAACTCAACTCACTACTACTAAGTTGCAGCCCAAAAGAAATAAGCAAAGTGGTTTACACATTTACAGCCAGCTTCAATAACCTCCACATCACATCTCCTAGACCGCCATTGCAAATTTCACTGCCAAAGTCTCATTCTGAATCCATTGATATACTTCAATTAACATTTCCTTTTTCTTGACAGTTAAAGTAGGTCCTTCGGCAGAAGTAGGTTTAAGAATCAACACACACATTTTTTCTCAACAAGAATTATTAATATTGTGATAATGTAATTTACCTTTATTCCCCATTGTCCAGACAGTGGATTTCCTTCATGGTTAAAGCTGGGCAAAACAAGACTTTCAATGTAGGTAATTGCTTCAAGATAAGGCCTAGGAATAAAAGAATTCTCATGGAAATTGGATGTTTCAGCGCTTGAATCGTATAACTTCAAAGCTGGCTCCTAGTTAATTAAGAATACTACATCTCCGACACATATAATGGCAATGGTTTGTCGAACGAATAATTCTCGACATCCATAATGCAAGTGAATCTATTCCAAGATTCCTTGATGGCACAGTCATTCATCATCCCTACATCCAACTTTGTATTATATTTACAAAACAAACAAAGGCATCCCCTTAAGACTCCCAATGAAAAATGTCGAAGACCAACTGTATCACATCTGGGCATAGGTACTTTTCCGTACATCAAAGTCACCAAATTCAGTGAATTCATATGCCTTGGGAGATCTTATTCACCTGGCCAACGAAATGCTCCATTGACACACACAGGAGCTGCCAAATTCAGAACTACTTTTCCTCTTATTACCTGTTCTTCAGGAAACATCTCTTACGTTGCATACCTTCACACTTGCTACGTGATTCTTACCGACAATTACACTATACATTTCGACAACCACGTTATCTTCTTTTTTTTTTCATCGAGACAAATTATTAAGGTCAAAAGAACCCGATGATGGTAAACATTTCAATTTTCCTTAGGTTGGGTTCCAAAGGAAAATTTTATGCTTTCCTACAAATACACATAATAGTCCATTCACAGAACATATGATCCTTAAAGAATAGATTATTTCAGTACCGCAGATTGCATAAGACTTATACATTTTATTTGATTCATAAAAAAATCTAGATAACAGGAACGGAGGATTACCCTACTTTATGTGGAGCCTCCAAATGCAAGTTTAGTTGCTTCCTTCTTTTGGAGTGAAATCTTGGTATGGGATTTCACAAATTCAGGACTAAAAATTAAAGTACACCAAAACTTATTAACGTATGAAAATTTTACAATAGACTTCAGCGGCAATGTTAAGAGTATCTCAAATATCACATTTTGAGGAACATGGCGATTTGGCATTGAATCTCCGAGAATTCCCTTTGGCCGATTTGCCATTGAAACAAGAGAATTGTGTATGAGCAAATTTTCCCTTGAAAAAGTACGTGACCATCACACCAACTCAACTCACTACTACTAAGTTGCAGCCCAGAAGCATCAAGTAAAATGGTTTACACATTTACAGTCAATTTCAATAACCCCCACATCTCCCAGACTGCCATGGGAAATTTCACTGCCAAAGTCTCATTCTGAATCCATTGATATATTTCAATTAACCTTTCCTTTTTCTTGAGAGTTAGAGTAGGTCCTTCGATAGAAGTGGGTTTAAAAATCAACACAAACAAATTTTCTCAACAAGAAATTATTAATATTGTCATAATGTAATTGACCTTTATTCTCTATTTTCCAGACAATGGGTATCCTTCAAGGTTAAAGCTGGACAAAACAAGACATTCAATGTAGGTAACTGCTTCAAGATAAGGCCTATCAATAAAAGAATTCTCATGGAAATTGGATGTTTCAGCAATTGAATCGTATAACTTCAAAGCTGACCCATAGTTCATTACGAATACTACATCTAATGGCAATGGTTTGTCGAACGAATAATTCTCGACATCCATAATGCAAGCGTATTTATTCCAAGATTCCTTGATGCCACAGTCATTCATCATCCTTACATCCAACTTTATATTACATTTATAAAGCAAACAAAGGCATCCCCTGAAGACTCCCAATGAAAAATGTCGAAGACCAACTGTATCACATCTGGACATAGGTACTTTCTCGTACATCAGAGTCACCAAATTCAGTGAATTCATATACCTTGGGAGCTCGTATTCACCTAGCCAATGAAATGCTCCATTGATACACAGAGGAGCAGCCAAATTCAAAACTACTTTTCCACTTATTACCTTTTCTCCAAGAATCATCTGTTACGCTGCATACCTTCACACTTGCTACGTGATCCTTACCGACTATAACACTATACATTTCGACAACCTCGTAATCATCTTTATTTTTTCATCGAGGCCAAAACCATAATACAAATTATTAAGGTCAAGAGAAACCGACGATGGTAAACATTTCAATTTTCCTAAGGTTGGGTTCCAAGGAAAATTTTATGCGTTCCCACAAATACACATAATAGTCCATTCACAGAACATATGATCTTTAAAGAATTGATTATTTCAGTACCGCAGATTGCAGAAGACTTTATACATTTTATTTGATTCATAAAAGAATCTAGTTAACATGAACGGAGGATTACCCGACTTTATGCGCAGCCTCCAAATTCAAGTTTAGTTGCTTCCTTCTTTTGGAGTGAAATCTTGGAATGAGATTTCACAAATTCAGGACTAAAAATTAAAGTACACCAAGATTTACTAACGCATGAAAATTTTAGAATAGACTTCAGCGGTAGTGTTAAGAGTATCTCAAATATTACATTTTGAGGAACATGGCGATTTGGCATTGAATCTCCGAGAATTCCTTTAGGCCGATTTGCTATTGAAACAAGAGAATTGTGTATAAGCAAATTTTCCCTTGAAAAAGTACGTCACCATCACACCAACTCAACTAGTTACTACTAAATTGCAGGCCAGAAGCACCAAGCAAAGTGGTTTACACATTTACAGCCAGTTTCAATAACCCCCACATCTCCCAGACCGCCATGGGAAATTTCATTGCCAAAGTCTCATTCTGAATCTATTGATATATTTCAATTAACCTTTCCTTTTTCTTGATAGTTAGAGTAGGTCGTTCGGCAAAAGTAGGTTTAAAAATCAACACAAACAATTTTTCTCAACAAGAAATTATTAATATTGTGATAACGTAATTTACCTTTATTTCGTATTGTCCAGACAGTGGGTGTACTTCATGGTCAAGGCTGGGCAAAACAAGACTTTTAATTAGGTAACAGTTTCAAGATAAGGCCCATCTGCAAAAGAATTCTCATGGAAATTGAATGTTTCAGCAGTTGAATCGTATAACTTCATAGCTAACCCATAGTTCATTAAGAATACTGCATCTCCGACACATATAATTGCTATGGTTTGTCGAACGAATAATTCTAGACGTCTATAATGCAAGCGAATCTATTCCAAGATTCCTTTATGCCACGGTCATTCACCATCCATACATCCATCTTTGTATTATATTTACAAACCAAACAAAGGTACCCACTCAGGACTCCCAATGAAAAATGTCGAAGACCAGCTGTATCACATCTGGGCATAGGTACTTTCCCGTACATCAGAGTCACCAATTTCAGTAAATTTATATATCTTGGGAGTTCGTATTCACTTGGCCAATGAAACTCTCCATTGATACACACACAGGAGGTGCCAAATTCAGAACTACTTTTCCACTTATTAACAGTTCTCGAAGAATCATCTCTTATGATGTATACCTTCACACTTGCTACGTGATTTTTACCGACAATTACACTATACATTTCGACAACCACGTAATCATCTTTCTTTTTTCATCGACGCCAAAACCGTAATACAAATTATTAAGGCCAAGAGAACCCGATGATGGTAAACATTTCAATTTTCCTTAAATTGGATTCCAAATGAAAATTCTATGCGTTCCCACAAATACACATAATAGTCCATTCACAGAACATATGATCGTTAAAGAATTGATTATTTTAGTACCGAAGATTGCAAAAGACTTTATACATTTTATTTGATTCATAAAAAAATCTACATAACAGGAACAAAGGATTACCCTACTTTCTGTGGAGCCTCCAAATGCAAGTTTAGTTGCTTCCTTTTTTTGGAGTGAAATCTTGCTATGGGATTTCCCAAATTTAGGACTAAAAATTAAAGTACACCAAAATTTATTAACGTTTGAAAATTTTACAATAGACTTCAACGGCAGTGTTAAGAGTATCTCAAATATCACATTTTGAGAAACATGGCGATTTGACATTGAATCTCCGAGAATTCCTTTAGGCCGATTTGCTATTGAAACAAGAGAATTGTGTATAAGCAAATTTTCTCTTGAAAAAGTATGCGACCATCACACCAACTCAACTCACTACTACTAAGTTGCAGCCCAAAAGAAATGAGCAAAGTGGTTTACACATTTACGGCCAGTTTCAATAACCTCCACATCTCCTAGACCGCCATTGCAAATTTCACTGCCAAAGTCTCATTCTGAATCCATTGATATACTTCAATTAACATTTCCTTTTTCTTGACAGTTAAAGTAGGTCCTTCGGCAGAAGTAGGTTTAAGAATCAAGACACACATTTTTTCTCAACAAGAAATTATTAATATTGTGATAATGTAATTTACCTTTATTCCCCATTGTCCAGACAGTGGGTTTCCTTCATGGTTAAAGCTGGGCAAAACAAGACTTTCAATGTAGGTAATTACTTCAAGGTAAGGCCACCAGTAAGAGAATTCTCGTGGAAATTGGATGTTTCAGCACTTGAATCGTATATCTTCAAAGCTGTCCTATAGTTAATTAAGAATACAGCATCTCTGACACATATAATGGCAATGGTTTGTCGAACGAATAATTCTCGACATCCATAATGCAAGCGAATCTATTCCAAGATTCCTTGATGCCACAGTCATTCATCATCCATACATCGAACATTGTATTATATTTACAAAGAAAACAAAGGCACCTCCTCAAGACTCCCAATGAAAAATGTCGAAGACCAACCGTATGACATCTGGGCATAGGTACTTTCCCGTACATCAGAGTCACCAAATTCAGTGAATTCATATATCTTGGGAGCTCGTATTCACCTGGCCATTGAAATGCTCCATTGATACACACACAGGAGCTGCCAAATTCAGAACTACTTTTCCACATATTAACTGTTCTCCAGGAATCATCTCTTATGATGTATACCTTCACACTTGCTACGTGATTCTTACCGACAATTACACTATACATTTTGACAACCACGTAATCACCTTTTTTTTTCACCGACGCCAAAACCGTAATACAAATTATTAAGGCCAAGAGAACCCGATGATGGTAAACATTTCAATTTTCCTAAGGCTGGGTTCCAAAGGAAAATTTTATGCGTTCCCACAAATATACATAATAGTCAATTCACAGAACATATGATCCTTAAAGAATTGATTATTTTAATACCGTGGATTGCAAAAGACTTTATACATTTTATTTGATTCATAAAAGAGTCTAGATAACAGGAACGGAGGATTACCCTACTTTACGCGCAGCCTCCAAATTCAGGTTTAGTTGCCTCCTTCTTTTGGAGTGAAATCTTGGTATGAGATTTCACAAATTCAGGACTAAAAATTAAAGTACACCAAGATTTACTAACGCGTGAAAATTTTAGAATAGACTTCAGCGGCAGTGTTTAGAGTATCTCAAATATCACATTTTGAGAAACATGGCGATTTGGCATTGAATCTCCGAGAATTCCTTTAGGCCGATTTGCCATTGAAACAAGAGAATTGTGTATACGCAAGTTTTTCCTTGAAAAAGTACGTCACCATCACATCAACTTAACTAGCTACTACTAAATTGCAGGCCAAAAGCACCAAGCAAAGTGGTTTTGCACATTTACAGCCAGTTTCAATAACCCCGACATCTCCCAGACCGCCATGGGAAATTTCACTGGCAAAGTCTCATTCTGAATCTATTGATATACTTTAATTAACCTTTCCTTTTTCTTGATAGTTAGAGTAGGTCGTTCGGCAGAAGTAGGTTTAAAAATCAACACAAACAATTTTTCTCAACAAGAAATTATTAATATTGTGATAACGTAATTTAACTTTATTTCCCATTGTCAAGACAGTGGGGGTACTTCATGGTTAAAGCTGAATAAAACAAGACTTTCAATGTAGGTAACTGTTTCAAGATAAGGCCCATCTACAAAAGAATTCTCATGGAAATTGAATGTTTCAGTACTTGAATCGTATAACTTCATAGCTGACCCATAGTTCATTAAGAATACAGCATCTCCGACACATATAATTGCAATGGTTTGTCGAACGAATAATTCTAGACATCTATAATGTAAGCGAATCTATTCCAAAATTCCTTGATGCCACAGTCATTCACCATCCATACATCCAACTTTGTATTATATTTACAAAACAAACAAAGGCACCCCCTCAAGACTCCCAATGAAAAATGTACAAGACCAACAGTATCACATTTGGGCATAGGTACTTTCCCGTACATCAGAGTCACCAAATTCAGTGAATTTATATACCTTTGGAGCTTGCATTCATCTAGCCAATGAAACTCTCTATTGATACACACACAAGAGCTGCCAAATTCGGAACTACTTTTCCACTTATTACCTGTTCTCCAAGAATCATCTCTTATGCTGTATACCTTCACACCTGCTACGTGATTCTTACCGACAATTACACTATACATTTCGACAACCACGTAATCATCTTTTTTTTTTCATCGACGCCAAAACCGTAATACAAATTATTAAGGCCAAGAGAACCCGATGATGGTAAACATTTCAATTTTCCTTAAATTGGGTTCCAAAGGAAAATTTTATGCGTTCCCACAAATACACATAATAGTCTATTCACAGAACATATGATCCTTAAAGAATTGATTATTTTAGTACCGCAGATTGCAGAAGAGTTTATACATTTTATTTGATTCTTAAAAGAATCTAGATAACAGGAACGAAGGATTACCCTACTTTCTGTGGAGCCTCCAAATGCAAGTTTAGTTGCTTCCTTCTTTTGGAGTGAAATCTTGATATGAGATTTCATATATTCAGGACTAAAAATTAAAGTACACCAAAATTTATTAGCGTATGAAAATTTTAGAATAGACTTCAGGGGCAGTGTTAAGAGTATCTCAAATATCACATTTTGAGGAACATGGCGATTTGACATTGAATCTCCGAGAATTCCTTTAGGCCGATTTGCCATTGAAACAAGATAATTGTGTATAAGCAAATTTTCCCTCGAAAAAGTACGCGACTATCACACCAACTCAACTCATTGCTACTAAGTTGCAGCCAAGAAGAAACAAGTAAAATGGTTTACACATTTACGGCCAGTTTCAATAACCTCCACATCTCCAAGACCGCCATGGCAAATTTCACAGCCAAAGTCTCATTCTGAATCCATTGATATTCTTCAATTAACCTTTCCTTTTTCTCGACAGTTAGACTAGGTCCTTCGGCAGAAGTAGGTTCAAAAATCAACACACACATTTTTTCTCAACGAGAAATTATTAATATTGTGATAACGTAATTTACCTTTATTCCCCATTGTCCAGACAGTGGGTGTCCTTCATGGTTAAAGTTGGGCAAAACAAGACTTTCAATGTAGGTAATTGCTTCAACATAAGGCCTAGGAATAAAAGAATTCTCATGGAAATTGGATGTTTCAGCGCTTGAATCGTATAACTTCAAAGCTGACCCATAGTTCATTAAGAATACTACTTCTTCGACACATATAATGGCAATGGTTTGTCGAACTAATAATTCTCGACAACCATAATGCAAGCGAATTTATTCCAAGATTCCTTGATGCCACAATCATTCATCATACATACATCCAACTTTGTATTATATTTACAAAACAAACAAAGGCATCCCCTCAAGACTCCCAATGAAAAATGTCGAAGACCAACTGTATCACATCTGGGCATAGGTACTTTCCCATACATCAGAGTCACCAAATTCAATGAATTCATATACCTTGGGAGATCGTATTCACCTGGCCAATGAAATGCTCTACGTGATTCATACCGACAATTACACTATACATTTCGACAACGACGTAATCTTTTTTTTTTTTTTTTCATCAAGGCCAAAACCGTAATACAAATTACTAAGGTCAAGAGAATTTGATAATGGTAAACATTTCAATTTTCCTTAGGTTGGGTTCCAAAGGAAAATTTTATGCGTTCCCACAAATACACATAATAGTCCATTCACAGAACATACGATCCTTAAAGAATTGATTATTTTAGTACCGCAAATTGCAAAAGACTTTATACATTTTATTTGATTCATAAAAGAATCTAGATAACAGGAACGAAGGATTACCCTACTTTCTGTGGAGCCTCCAAATGCAAGTTTAGTTGCTTCCTTCTTTTGGAGTGAAATCTTGGTATGAGATTTCACAAATTCAGGACTAAAAATTAAAGTACACCAACATTTACTAACGCGTGAAAATTTTAGAATAGACTTCAGCGGCAATGTTAAGAGTATCTCAAATATCACATTTTGAGGAATATGGTGATTTGGCATTGAATCTCCGAGAATTCCTTTAGGCCGATTTGCCATTGAAACAAGAGAATTGTGTATACGCAAATTTTCCATTGAAAAAGTACGTCACCATCATACCAACTCAACTAGCTACTACTAAATTGCAGGCTAGAAGCACCAAGCAAAGTGGTTTACACATTGACAGCCAGTTTCAATAACCCCGACATCTCCCAGACCGCCATGGGAAATTTCACTGCCAAAGTCTCATTCTGAATCCATTGATGTACTTCAATTAACCTTTCATTTTTCTTGATAGTTAGAGTAGGTCCTTCAGCAGAAGTATGCTTAAAAATCAACACAAACAATTTTTCTCAACAAGAAATTATTAATATTGTGATAATGTAATTTACCTTTATTTCCCATTGTCCAGACAGTGGGTGTACTTCATGGTTAAAGTTAGGCAAAACAAGACTTTCAATGTAGGTAACTGTTTCAAGATAAGGCCCATCTACAAAAGAATTCTCATGGAAATTGAATGTTTCGGCACTTGAATTGTATAACTTCATAGCTGACCCATAGTTCATTAAGAATACTGCATCACCGACACATATAATTGCAATGGTTTGTTGAACGAATAATTCTAGACATCTATAATGAAAGCGAATCTATTCCAAAATTCCTTGATGCCACAGTCATTCACCATCCATACATCCATCTTTGTATTATATTTACAAAACAAACAAAGGCACCCACTCAAGACTCCCAATGAAAAATGTCGAAGACCAACTGTATCACATCTGGGCATAGGTACTTTCCCGTACATTAGAGTCACCAAATTCAATGAATTTATATACCTTGGGAGCTCGTATTCACATGGCCAATGAAACTCTCCATTGATACACACACAGGAGCTGCCAAATTCAGAACTACTTTTCCACTTATTAACTGTTCTCCAAGAATCATCTCTTATGATGTGTACCTTCATACTTGCTACGTGATTCTTACCGACAATTACACTATATATTTCGACAACCACGTAATCATCTTTTTTTTTCATCGACGCCAAAACCATAATACAAATTATTAAGGCCAAGAGAACCCGATGATGGTAAACATTTCAATATTCCTTAAATTGGATTCCAAAGGAAAATTTTATGCGTTCCCACAAATATACATAATAGTCCATTCACAGAATATATGATCCTTAAAGAATTGATTATTTTAGTACCGCAGATTGCAGAAGACTTTATACATTTTATTTGATTCATAAAAGAATCTATATAACAGGAACGGAGGATTACCCTACTTTCTATGGGCCTCCAAATGCAAGTTTCTATTCTTCTCTCTCTGTTTTTTTTTGGGATAATGTTGTTTGACCTTGCATAGATAACACACACACACACACAACAATTTACAAATTGACCAACAAAATTGATAATAATTTCATTACGAATTTTTGAATCCACACAAAAATGAACTATAACACATCAATAAAATAAAATTCGATAACTTCACCAAATAAGTCGATTTTAGTACAAAATGAACTTCAACGACTTTGATGTCAACATTCCTATACTAGCATCTTCCATCTTACACCTTCATCCTTCACTGAAATCTTTCATCTTTTATCATTCCAATCTATCTCACAGCTAATAGTCAAATCCCAAGCGAAATATTAAGCCCATGTTTGGCCCCCATTTTGAGGTGTTGAAATTTTTTGAAATAGTGATTGATGGGAGTGAAGTGGAAAAGTAATGAAAAGTTTTAGATTTGTGTGTAATATTATTTTATTTGATGAATGTGTGGTTGAAACGAAGAGAGTAAAAAAAATTAATGTAATATAATGAAAAAAATGGGGGCCAAACAGTAGCTAAATCTCCACACCCATAAAGCACACCACGAACCGCAAATTCATAAAAATACAAATGAGCAACAAAAAGAAAGCAAGAAGCAAAATAATATATGCAACCATGTCTTGCATTTACATTTAATTAATAAATGCAACCTTTCGCCCCACAAATCGAGGAATATGAACGATCTCACTCTTTCGACTGATATACATGAATGTTGCTAATGCCACTCGTATGAACAGAGAATATCATTTTTAAATTATTGTTAATGTACAAAATTAAATTCAAAAACGGAGATGAAATACATTAATCGGAACCTCGCAACTACTCAACTACAAGTGCTAAATCCTCATTCTATTTGGGATTGGTATCTTTCTTTATAGCATGATTCTTCAACTTCATAAGACAACAAAAATTGAGGGAAAATACATACAAACATCATCTTCAATTAAATTTCATGTGCCTAAGATTATGTCCCTGATTGCACATAGAACTTTTTTCCTTTTCTATCTAGACAAAAGTTTAATTTTCCCACTTCAAAATTTTCAGTTGAAATCAAGAGTAACGTATGTAAAAGTGAATCAAGCTTCACAGAAAGTTGGGTCGCAAGGCAATACACTATGTGACTATAACTTTGAAATCATGAGGCTCCTCAAGCTATCAAGAACCAATACTGCCTGTAAGAAAAATTGTGGAAAAAATATATGAGCTAATAGCTCAGTTAGTGAAAAATTTTAAAATAATTATACTTTCTCATTTATAAATTTTTTTTCGAAAATCAAGTGAAAACCATTTAACAGTTCACATTATAATAACATATAATAGCAGCAATAGTCAAAATGTGAGACATCTCATAACACTGAAAGATATCATCTAATAGTCATGATATAATCATCAGCTCAAATCAATATCATCATCTCATCCCATCACATGTAATCAACCAAAAATGCACCCTTTAACTGAAATCTATAATCCATCCCTCAGGCTATATACTTTCGCCACGGCCCCTCCGTGAACAAAAGTGAATCTCAAAGTCCTCTCATAATCAATACTAGAACACAGCCGGCCTCTCAGTGAACTAAATGTACACAGTCAAACCCCTTCATCCACAGTCAAGATCTCTCAATGTAGTATAGGACACGGCTAAGGCCCCTCAGTGAACTAGAATAATTATACAATTATGGGTACTTTTCTGGTCGATCTCAATATCACATATGTCTCACATGCCAATTCACAAATAATCAATACACAATCTTTAAAATTCCACACAAATCATAATGAAGGAATATTTCTAAATTAATCATGTAATTGGACAAATAACTCACATAATTACATAAACTATATAATAGTATAATTAATTTATCAATACTTGGAGAATATTTAAATTTTTCCACTCACAAGCTATTTACTCGACGATTAGTTGGCCGATAAGCTGTTCCGATCTCTTCGTTACCTCTTGATATAATAACAAATTTATTTGAGTCAAACTCAATTCACAATTATTATAATAAAATAACATGATAAACATTTCACTTTTGTTAGTAACCTATTTTCATTTACCCGTTAAATTTCTTCCATTATTCTACCCATATATCATCTGCCAATGAATATATATGTAAGTCCCTATATTGGTTCCAAATTAGCAATAAACTAACAGGGATCGAACATTTCTTTACATTTACTCTATCCAATTTAATTCCATTTCAGAGTCTGCCTCTTTCTCTTTCAATGGACTTCAATTCCATATGATTTCTTCATACCCCAACACATTTCAGTTACATAATTCAATTCTATAGAAGTAACATATCAAACAAGTTTTCTAAAATATAAAAAAAAAAAAAAAGGATAATGACCATCTAACTATAATATAAATGTAACTCAAGTCCCCAAGCTTCTTACATATTACATTTAGTCCTTTCATATCCAATAACATGAATACTGTTTCTAGCCCTTTTAAGTATTAATAATTACAAATTAAGCCCCATGAAAATATTTATTCAACTTACTTGTCTGACTTTGACGGTTGAATTTCTTGACTTCGACTATAAACGATACTATGGGCATTAGCAAACTAAGATTTTGAAGTCATATAACTTTAAAAAAATCCTATTTTTCTCGATCATTTTACTATCCAATTTCTAATATTTCCTAAGGACTCACCATTGGACTATTGCCACATTTCATGTTGGTGTAAACTTCCCTTATAAAATTGAAAACTAATTACCACCTCAAAAGCCAGTACATTTACTGGCTGAAGAGTTCCTACTGCATGCTTGCGCACCCTGTTGATTTACCGACATGTTAGAACACAACCAAAATTATGACTTGGCCTTTCGTCTCGTATGATTCGAAAGTATAAAAGTTAGATGTCAGCATCTTGTAGAGAATATTTTTTGAAGCATGTGAAATTTCATTGCAAATCAACAACTATGTTGGAAAAGCAAAGCAATTTGTTGGGTTAAAAGGATAACAAACGAGAAAATAAACTGTTAAAACTATATTCAGACAAAACTTTTCTCAGTCTAAAACATATTCATACTTATATTCTAAAACATGCGATTCATTTGTAGTACAAGTTGGAATTCTTAAATTCAATCTAGAATTTCAACAAGCTAATATTAAAATTAGACTAAGAAAGAAATTAACCTCTTAGCCTCCTCCTGGCCTTTCTGCTCTTCAGAGTTTTGCTAACTTCTCTAGAAATTTCCAGGCACATGGAATTTCGACATTCCTTATTCACATTCTTTACAAGTTTGGAAAATAATTGAGAATTGAAAATCTTAAAGAAACTAAAAATAAAAGGCTAAAAATGAACTGTGTAAAGCACCACAAAATTGGAAGAGACAAAGCCATCAGTAACATTAATGAAATTGAGCTCTCGTATCACAATATATCTCAAATCTGGAGAAATTGTTGTGCTAAAAATATTTGGGCAGCAAATATCTTGCAAATTCAGCTCAGTCCCAAACCCCATAGAGATTTCGAAATTTTCAAATGCACCCCCTCTTTTCACAACCTCTGCAGCCCATCGGAGTACTGCGAGAGTTGCACCACCTCCAATGGAGACGTCGACACTTGGGTTGGGAGCGGCTAGTTCTGCCAAACTGGACGGGAATGTTATGAGGAGAAGCAAGGAGGCCAATAGAAGGAAGAAAGGAGGAGCAACGGATGAAGGAAGGAAGAAGAAGGAGATAACGGATGCAACTGATTTTGAAGGCCAATGAAACGGTGTCGTTTTGGTAGTATTAGTATTTGTAATTAGAAGTGCGTTTTATCACTTCCAAAACACGTTTCTCTCCACCTATTATAATCTGATGGAGGGAAAGTATGGGGTGTGCTTTTGATGTGATTTCGTTCCCCTTTCCCAGGTCGTCTTCTTCCTTATTTCTCTACCCTTTCTTCTCTATCATCTTTCTTCTCTATCGTAAGGTTGTAACTTTCATTTAAGGTCGTAACCTTCATTTTAGTGTAATTAATTTCATTGGGTATTAACTTTCAGTTTCATTTCTGTGTTAAATTATTGGTAAGCTTAAATTGATATTATTTTGAGGTTCAACCATAAAAGGGGAACGTTGAGCTTGAGATTGAGCTTATGGGTCCACACATGTTAAGACGCGGACAAAGTCAAAGACAATGACACAATCGAAGATGAAGATGCAAACGTAGACGAACGAAGATGAAGGAAAAGAATGGATGAAAATGGAGATGAAGACGCAAAGGCAGAGACAAGAGCATTGTGATTTAGGGCAACTTGGAAAGGATATTTTATTGAAGGGCTGGGGAAATTAAATACGCCATTTCTTTGAAATTTTGGTTTGAATTGCTTACAACTTTTGAAGTTTTGAACGTTGCTAAAACTAGTTAACGGCAACGTGCAATGAACGTTGTAAAAAAAGAATGTTCGCAACATTCACAAACTAGTTAACGGCAACGTGCAAATAACATTGCAAAAAGATTTACAATAACGTTCAAATGGGCGTTCTTAAAACATCCAATAGCAACGCGCATTACCTGTTGCTAAAACTAGTTAATGGCAACGTGCAATGAACCTTGCAAAAAGATTTACAGCAACACACATTGCACGTTGCAAAAAGAAAATTAACGGCAACAGATTGTGAACGTTGCAAAAGGGTGTACTAGCAACATTCTTTAAAAAAAGTTGCCAAAACTCAATTTAGTCAACCAATAGCAATATACACTTGCTCAATGTTGCGATAGACCCCTTTTAGCAACATGCATTTAATGAATGTTGCCTTTTGTATGTTGTAAAAAACCTTTTTTTCTTGAAAGGTTGAAAGAATCTGAGATCGGACTGGTTCGAAGTCTGAACGTAACCCAGCCAAGAACTTCATGACAGCCATCTGCTCACGTTACTTTTGCATTTCCTTCAGATCGATAGTCAGTGGTAAGATAGTATTCATCTCCTCATACAGGCGGTTGAATGTGGCAAAATAATCTGTAACGGATTGCGTGCCTTGCTGAAGTTGGAAGTACTCCACTGATAAATCATACATCCTGGTGAGATTACTAGAATATAATACACGGAGATACTCCCATATATCTTTGCACGTATCTAGATGAGTACAGAGATCAGCCACCTGAGGCTCCATGGAATTCCACAACAATGTTACAATCTGCGCATCAGCCTGAATCCAGTCGTCATACTTTTTATCATCTGTTGCCCGGGCGGATTCCGTGAGGTGACAATATTTTCCCTGTCCAGTTAGGGCTATTTTCACAGTTTTAGACCAATTTAAATAATTGGTTCCGTTCAACTTATGTGTTGTTAATGGTTGATGTGTAGTCATCGATATTAATACCTTCCAATTCAACAAGTAATAAACAGTTCGCACAAGGGAAACAAATCAACAATACAAACAACTGTAGGGCTTAAACGAAGAACGTGAGAGTCATAACCAGACTTACGAACATTTGTAGTACTGTCATACAAACAATAACCAATAACCGAAGCAGATCGAAAATCAACAGATTGAACACTGACCAGAACTAAGAACTTTGAACAGGAACCCGCTGATGAACAGTAACTCGCAGATGAACAGTAACTCCGCCGGATGAACAGTACCGCGGATGAACAGTAGCTTGGTCGGATGAACAGTACTCCGTCAGATGAAACAGTACCTGCTGATGAACAGTACCGCCGCCGGATGAACAGTTCCCCACGGATGAACAGTACTTTTTTTTTTTTTTTAAGTAAGGAGAGTAGGCAGAAAAAAAAAAAGGTTTGAACAAATCTTATGGAATTAATCTCCCATAATCTTGCTCTGATACCATGTTGGAGTAAAAGAACAAGAAGGCTTAACAATAGTGTTAGCCTGTCCCACTATTTATAATAAGAGTTAGGAAAACCTTAGAAAACTCTAGGTATTACATAAAAGACCTAAATACCCTTTAACAATTGCGATAGACCCCTTTTAGGAACATACATTTAATGAATGTTGCCCTTTGTATGTTGTAAAAAACCTTTGTTTCTTGTAGTGATTCTAATGTCCAAAATAAACATAGAATTCAAGACTAGTATCACATGATTCAAAGGAATTATAACTGTTAAAATTGCAAGATAAGCTCTAATGGTGTCATGTCATATTCTTTATATCCATCTTGCACATGTTGTTAGTAACATGAATAATTATTAAGGAAATGAAAAAGAAGAAATTATTGGAGATATCAACATCTTTTCAATCTATGATCAACGACTGAAACTCCATCTTTGATTGCTAATAATGTCATCGACGATAATGTAATCAATAATTGTCGACATATGTGCATTGGTGATAAGCGACAATATTTTGTTTGAATCAATATAAAAAAACCGATTTCTATCAAACTCATGACTAATACCATTTGCAGTTATTAATAGGTTTTTGCCGGTGATCACTTGCTTTACTTAATTATTGTCACTTTTTAATCACTTTTTACTTTAAAAAGTTAAAATAAAGACTCAAAATAGATAATATTTATGCGATCAGAACACCGTTGATGATTAGCGACTACATCATTCATCACATTTTTATTGATAATGGCTGAAGTAGATGCATTGGTGATACAAAAATAATTCGGTAATAATTTTGTTTGCATCGCCAATGTTGATTTTTGTTAGAATCATCGACAATAATGTCATTGTGGTCATTGATAGAATTTTGATGATCATTACTCCATTTCATTTTTTTGGTAAATTAAACTTATTAGTTTATTTATTTCATTAAAATTTGGTGGATAAATTTTTTTCTTAATTACAAATAGATTTTGGAGACTTTTTTAGCAGACGTAACTGATCAAAAACAAAATTTACCCCCCGTTTGGCCCCATTATTCTCCCGTAAATTATAATTCATTTTTCACTTTATTTATCAGTCACGCATTATTCAATAAAATAATATTACACTTAAATTTAATTTTTTTCCCCTTCGTTTCCAATTACAAATTCTCCAAAAAATAATTATTCATCTCATTATAATGTGAAATAATGGGGGCCAAACAGGCGCGACACCACCAAATCCCAACACTGAACATACTTTTAAGTACAGGACTAATTACTAACATGTAAAAAGGTCAAAAGGTAAGTACTAAATCACCAAAATCTAAAGAAAAGATTGTCAAAGGAAAAAAAAAAAAGGAAAATCCAAAAAATAGTAATCAAAAGGGCAATTTTGTCAATATTGCACCAACTAGTGGGTAAAATTCGCTAGAGAATAGAGATCACTCAACTTCGAGCAAAACTTTCACTAAATTTATTTTTATTTTAAACTTTTAGTATAAGCGATATTACTATGAAATTTAACCATTTTATCATAATTGATCTCCTGTCCACAATGGGTAAAAGATTAAATAATGCCTCCTACTGATGTGGCAATGTGTTATTGCCACATCAGTGGTGGAAGGATAAATTTAAAAAATCACTAATATTGTGACGTGGGCATTTTATATCCTGTCTAATGTGGGCAGGAGATCATTTTTGTTCCTTTCAGAGTCTTCTTGATGTTTGTTTACTTAGCCTTTGTTTCATTTCCACTATTTCCAAAATACATTTTTACATCTCTTTTTTTAAACCAAACATTCTTTTGTAAAATAATATTACACGTAAACCTAAAAGAAATTTTTATTTCATATTTTTCGTCAATCTACTATTTCAAAATACATTCTTACAATAAAATGGGGGCTCAAATAGACTCTTACTTAGCTAGAAAACGATACAACTTGTGCTTTAACTCAAGTCCCTGTTTGATGGTCATTATTGAGAAAAAAAAATAATGTTTTGAATATGAATTCTTTGGAAAATATGTGGTCAAAAAGTAGAGAATATTTTGAGTTTATGTGCAAAATATTTTATTATGTGAATGTGTGATTAAAAATGAATATGAGAATTAAAAAATTGTTTTAATGGGAGACAAACGTTAGTTAAAAATCTTGTTATTGGATGGATGAATTTCAAATTTAGTCCCCAATCTTTCGTCAAAGTATCGATCTTATCACCAACCTATGTTTTCAACAGTTTTCATCCCCAATGTTTAAGAATTTAGAGGGGTGTTTGGTAGGAATTAAAATTAGATTTTTAGTAGATTGTGATAGAAGTTTTTGAAATGTGTGGTTGGAAATATGTGGAGAGCCATGAAATATGTGATTAATATTGATTGTTTGGCTTGGATTAAAATCAGATTTTAATCCGACCCAAACATTCTATCCAATTCAAACGTTAAGACATTAAGCGTCCGTTAGAGCCCCATTTTTGGCTTAGAATTCATTTTAGAATAATAGATTTATGAAAAGTGTGTGGTTAAAAAAAAAGTTTGGGTGTGTATAATATTATTTTATTGAAGAATACGCAGTTGAAGAGAAAACAGAAAAAAAAAATGTATTTTGAAAATATTGAGATCAAACAAGGGTTAAGTCAAGTTACGTGGAGACATATTTTTCTTTTTTTAATTATCTTTTTAATAAAATAGAATTGTTTTATTTATCAAAGGGTAATTATATTACCACTACAAAATTTACTTACCACATTATAACTACACAACAATTAAAATATAATTTCAATAGAAATACCACAACAAATTTACAATTATACCCACTATTCAATAAAAACTTAAAATGAACAAATTTATAATCACACAACACCACACCATTTCTTCTACCCTCCAACCTTCCTCAATAGCGATTCGATCTCTTTCTGCAGTTCCATCCAATTCTCAATTTTCTTCCCGTAATTCCCTTTTCCCCATTTTTCTAAATCTATTACCATTACTTCAAAAATGCAAAAAATTACCTAAGTTCTTCTTCCTCCGGATCATAAAGTTTAAAGAACAGAAGAAGATCTTCTTTACTTTAGTCAAGTGGGGGAACGTGGTGTAGATCCTATACATAGAACATTTATCAATAAAAGAAAGAATGAAATTATGTTTTATATTTTTTATTTAATTGAAAAAGATATTAAAATTCTAATTATGCAATTTTACTTAAGGATATTTAAGTAAATAAGAAATTTGTGGTGTACTTAGTAAATTTTGTAGTGATAATATAATTATTCTTTATCAAATTGTTGTTCAAATATAATTGTTTGTTTTTAATGGGTTAAGGGTGTGTTTGACACCCATTTTTTGAAGATAAAAATTTTTAGAATAGTGATTGATGTGAGAATGTGTGGTAGAAAAGTCATGAAAAATTTTAAATTTGTGTGTAATATTATTTTATTAGAAAAATGTGTAGTTGAAATGAAGTAATGAGATAAAGAATGAGTGCCAAACATGAACTAAATGTCTTGACAATTTTACCCTTTATGAAAATGATGCGCCTAGTGAACGTGCTTGAATTAACATAAAATTCAATTTGCTAATTTCTAGAAGTTTGGAGATAATCACCAGACAAGAAAATTAGTTTGGAACATGATTGCTAATTTGGCCAATGAATGGTTACTAAATTTGCATTTTCTCCAAAAAATTGCCCATGAATTGATTGACTGAAATGAAATTTTACTTAAAATTTGGACCAGAATTGACTTTTACCCATAATCAAGTCCTCATTTGCACAATTTCTCGGCTTTTCTTAACAGGTCCACCCTGCATGTTACATCTGTCGGTCGTTCTCGTATCTTGGTCTCGGTCCTACTCTCTCCACCTCCATTTTCAAAGCTCCATCACTGTATCAACAATTTCTCTCTCTTTCTCACACACACACAAAATTGAGAAGTGCTACTGGGTTCTTCGGTACTACAATTTGAAGAACTGAATCAGTCCCTTGAATCTACTTCCTCTTCATCCAGAATCTTACCAATACTTGAGCCAAAACTTGAACCTATTGATGAACACCCCTATCTACAACCCCTTCCCACCCCAATTTTGTTGGAAAATACAGGATTTTTATTACATTGTGTATCAACAAGAATGAAATAATTTGGAACAATAATAAACACGTAGGTGTTTTAGGAATTACCCTTGTAGCGTGAGTTACAAAAAAAAAAAATTCCTTTGATCTTTGAACTCCTTGATTCCACCTTCAAGCCTCATTGTTTGATTTTCTTGATTTTTACCTTCAAACCTTTTAGCCTTCTCTAGTGTTCTTTAAGAACTCAAAATAAACTGTAGGATAGTTTCTATGTGTGTGGGCACAAGAAAATATTTTCACGTATTAATTAAACCACTACCCAAAAGGTACGTGCCAATTTTGCAGATTTGTTTCACAAGTATTCCAATCCCAAAAGAACTCTCTTCTGATTGGATAAAACTTCCTCAACCAAAAAAGAATCTTTTATACTTATCCAAATCATAACCTCCATATCTAGATGGCACATGTTTGGCACATGCAAAATTTGTTCCGGTTTAATTAATAATATTAATACAGTTAACGATAAATTATAACTCTTATAATTTATCCGGTTCTTATTTTGAAGCCACTAAAGAGACCAAACGGACCCAATTAAATCAAGCTCCAATAAATTAATCTTGACCCAATCAACTCTTGATTGGTCTAGATAATTTATTAATCACGTTTTATTCCACTAAAAAAATGTGATTGCAGTCTTGATTTAATTGAAATTACTGAACCAACAATAATTATATCATCTGACAAATTGCTCTTATATATTACCCCCGTTCATCACGTAGCATATTTGGAACTAGGTAAAATTGACCAAAAAACTATTTTCCAAATACGCATTAAATCCTCAATCCCATTTTCTGTTTGACAGTTCCTTGTGATCACATCACAACATTAATTCAACAGTCACGTCGAATTACTGAGCTCAGATTTAACTGTTCCTTAGAAAATCTCTTGAGGTCGTGATCGTGCCCATTAAATAGGTTACGGATTCCATATCGCGAATATATGTTCTCCGATTATTTTACTTTAATTTCCAAGGCATCGAGATATTGATCAGTAATTTAATCTCACTCATTGATACCTCAAAAAACTTCAAGTTAGTAATCAAAGTTCATTACTCGCTCAGGATTAAGGTACTACATACAATAGTCAAGTGAAATTAAATTCAAGTGGTCAACTACATAAATTAATTTCACGTGGTCCAGTCCAATACATTCCAAAAAATGTACAATCAATTTTATTGCTAAAGTCAAGATCAACTTTAAATAAAATTGAGACAATCTTATCAAAATGAAGTGTTCGTCTTCATTTACCGATTGTGGACAATAAACTTTTAGATCGAATTACAAATCAAATCTTTCCGTGTTTAACAACTTAAACACTTGATTTATAATATCAAGCAATCCATGAACAAAATGCAAGCTCGAATTAATATAAATAATTCACTGGAAAAATAAATTATTATTTCAAAATGTCAGAAATAAATTTACTCGAAGGGCTAAAACTAACAAATTTATGCTCCGAATTTCACCGCATTTCTGAGCTCTTCCAAAATGCTTTCGCTTATCCTAATTGTAGCGCCATTGTTCCTGTCAAAAAATGGGAAACCCAGCTGTCCAATTTCGCTATACCGGCTCAGGGAACTCGCCAATACATTCGACGGCGCTCCTCCGATCTAGTCCGTGTCACTGATCTCAAGCCCAGGGATCTGCGCCACTTCCGGAACTTGTTTCGCGGGACTCGGATGATATACAACTCCCTACAGGTCTTCTCTATTGTAGATCTTGTGAAACAAATAATCGAATTGAGATGTTGAAATTATATGACAATTAATGAATAATATGATCAAATAAAAAAATAATAAAGAAAAAAATGTGACAAATAAATTAAAATATTTTATTGACTCAAAAATAATGGATAAGAGAGAAAAGTTACAATAGATCCTATAATTCTAGTAATCTATTTTCTCACATCTATAAAATTATATAGAAGAGCCTCGTATTTATAAGGAACATGTAGGGGATGTTCAAACCCTCTTAGTAGAGTTGTTGATGAAATATGATACTAAAAAATCGAGTCCAAAATAAATTACAACTCTTAATGGGCTTTCAAAATAAAACTTCAACTTGATATAGAACTCCAATAGTATTTCAAACTGAATTCTTCTTGGTGTGTACTTTAATTAAAATTCTTCAATTACTTCAACAAGGAATTCGAGTCACACCCAAATTCTAACAATCATCACATTGACACGAATTCTACTAAGGAATGAACTGACTTTTTCAATAATAAGAAAAAAATTAATTTTTTCAACAAAATACAATACTCCACTTCTTCCAATGAATCAAAGCACTACTCTGCAAAATTACCTCAGATTTCAAAAAAATCATAATGATTTTAAATTAATCAAAATGAGTTGTAACACACCCGAAAGAAGAATCAAACCCAAATACTTTTAAAGAAGGCTCATTACTAGATTGTACACCTTCTACTCCACTTAAAGCATGCTCAACAAAGTCGACATCCATATACCATTTTCCATTTGGTCCGTCCCTAACAATTGAATACAATGGCACCGTAGGTGATGATAACAAAGCGACATTATCCATATCTCCTGAACTCCACTGAACTGTATTATTCAAATCTGACCTTTTATAAGCCCCTAAAGGTATTGTACCAAACTGAATGTCCACCACGATCCTGAACTTGTGCTAATTGACTTTTCTAAATTCTGGATGATCCTGCAAGATGTATAACTGAGACTTTTTCTGCCCCTCCAATACAACTTGTGCACCTTTACAAACCTTCAAAACTCCACTTCCACAAAAAAACTCATAACCTTTTGAATCATGGATAGACAACGAGATGAGATTTTTCTTTGAATTTGGAACATATAGAACCTGATCAAGTGTTCTAATTGTCACATCCAAAAGTTTCAATCTGACTGTACCTATTCCAACAATCCGACAAGATGCTTTGTTTCCCATAACCACAACACATTTGGAAACAGTTTTATATGTAGCAAACAAATCCTTATTAGGACATATATGAAACACACATGCTGAATCAAGAATTCAACCATCTTCGGATTTAAACTCAATGTCAGGAATAGCTAAGAGATCTCTATCATTTACAATGTTGTCCCCGAGGTCCACTTCGCCTGAAGTATCTGAATATCTACTACAGTCATCCTTTCTTTATTCTGTAATTTGTAGCAATCCTTTTTTAAGCGCCCCTTCTTCTTGCAGTAGTTGCAAATTTGATTACTGAACTTAGATTTTGATTTTCCCCTTCCAAAACCACTATGAGCAACCATACATTCTCCATCTATGATATCAGAAATCAAATGCTTTATCTTTTCTTTTGAATATAAAATATCATACACTTCCTCTATGGTAATAGTATCACGACTATACAAGATAGTGTCTCTAAATGAAGAAAACGAAGCGGGCAACGAACACAATAGGATCAATGCGAAATCTTCTTCATCATACTCTACTTCCAAAGTTTCCAAATCAGCAACGATCTATTTAAATACAGCCAAGTGATCTTCCAATAATCATTCTTCTGCCATTGGATGAGAGTATCAACGCTGCTTGAGGTTCAACTTACTTGACAGACTTTTAGTCATGCATAATTGCTCCAACCTCAAGCATAAAGCAGATGCTGAATTCTTTTTCAAAACGTCCTGTAGAATAGTATTTGATAGATGAAGATGAATGTGAGAAACTGTCTTCTTATCCTTCAGTAATTTCTTCTCTGCAGTCAAAGTTGCGGGCATCCTGTCAATTCCCAGCAACGCATCATCCAAACCCAACTGTACGAGTACTGCACGCATCTTAACCTGCCATAGTAAAAATCTAGTGCTCTGATCCAAAAGTGGAATGTCATACTTTATGGAAGTTATCACAAATAAAAAAATTCGAACAAATCAAACCTTGCGCACTTACGGAACTGCTGAACCTGACGCTCTGATACCAATTATTGCAAAACAAACAAGATACCAGAATTGCTCTGATACCAATTGTTGTAAAACAAACCACCAGATTGAGATGTTGAAGTTATATGGCAAATAATAATTAAGTATATGATCAAGTAAAAGAATAATAATGACAAGAATATGATAGATGAATTAAAAGATTTTATTGATTCAAAAATAATGGAGAAGAGAGACAAGTTGCAATAGATCTTATAATTTTAGTAATCTATTTTTTCATACTTATAAAATTGTATAGAAGTGCCTAATATTTATAGGGAATATGTAGGAGATGTCCAAACCCTCCTAGTAGAGTTGTTGATAAAGAAGAATACCAAAAAGTCGAGTACAAAAACAAATTACAACTTCCAATGAGCTTCCAAATAAAACTTCAACTTGACATATGACTTCAATAGCATTTCGAACTAAATTTTTTTTGATGTGCACTTCAATTAGAATTCTTTAATTACTTCAACAAGGAATTCGATTCACACCCAAATTCTAAGAGTAAAGGATGAGAAGCACCGTCAAGATACAGTGCCCCTTCAGAAGAGAACTCGTGGGGATTCGAAGGCAGCTATGCTTTTGAAGTAGCATGATTTATGGTTGAATTGTGACAAGAGGTTAGTTGGCAATATCCCTGGAGTTTCAATTGGTGATGTGTTCTTTTCCAGGATGGAACTGTACGTCCGGGGTCGCATGGGCAGGCGTAGGCCGGGATTTATTTTGTGATGTCCGGGCAGAGCTCGAATGGGAAACCTATTGCCGCCAGCATTATTGTTTTCGGGGATTATGAGGACGAAGAAGATGCCAGAGATGTGATAATTTACATCGGGCATGGCGGGCAGGACAAGCATAACAGTTAGGCTCTACATCAGAAATTGGAATATGGCAATTTGGCTATGGAGATGCTCATGCATTACGGCGTGGAAGTAAGGGTTATCTGAGGTTTTAGATATGAAGTAGTACTAGCAAGAAAGTTTATGTTTATGATGGCTTATATAGGACAATCGATACTTGGTTCGATGTGGGGAAATCGGGATTCGGGTTATAGAAATTCAAACTTGTTTGGACTAGAAACCAGGTGGAAATGGAAAGTACAGTAATGAAGTTTGTGAAGAATCTTAGGTTTCAACCATTGGAGGTTCGGCCTAAATGTTTTGTTACACGTGATTTGTCGAGAAATATGGAGAACATGCCGGCTTTTTGTTTATTGACATTGATGGATATCATGAGCCAGTCTATTATAAATATCTTACAACAACCGTTTTCCCTCCGTACATACATAAATATGGGAATGGGATGGGATGTGGATGCATGGGAGGGTGTTTGAAAAATTCCGTTTGCATGGAGAAAAATGGTGGCGAGTTTGCATGTGACATGAATGAGATTTTGGCGAGGGGAAAATCATTAATTTTTTAGTGTGGGATAAATTGTCACTGCCCTCCTACTTGCCGAAATCGTGTGAGTCAAAATGGGATTAGACACCGATTTGAAGTCTTTAGGTCAAAGGAGACAGGCTGGGAAATGAGGTCCTTGGACTAGATCCGACTGGCTCTTTAAGTTGTTTGAAGATGGCTGACCTACTGAGCTTCACGGATGGGGTGACAAACTAAAGACTAATTATTTTTATTTATTTACTATTATTATTTGACAATTAGAAGTTTGAACTCCAAAATCAATCCTAAATTGAACCTAAGTTGTTTGACGATGGCTGACCTATTGAGCTCCACGGATGGAGTGCAACTCTTTTGGAAGAACAAACTAGTATAAGTTCGCGTTGGGTCTCTTGGTAGTTAAAGTTTATTTATAAATTAATTAATTAAACATATATTTTATTAATTAAATATATTAAGGTCACAATTTCATATAATTTGGTCACAAATTCTATATAATTGGTTACAAATCACAATTTTTATATGTCACAAATTATTTTACGGTCATAATTCAAAAATAGTATAGGTCACAATTTGTTGTTTATCGATCACAAATAAAAAAATTATACGTCACAATTTATTTATCGGTCACAAATAAAAAAATTATACGTTACAATTTATTTATCGGTTACAAATTTCAAATATTGTGAGTCACAACTTAGTAGACAGTCACAAATTGTTAAATTATCGATCACAAATTAAAACTTTTTAGGTCACACATTATTTTTTGGTCACAATTTATCTTTTTCATTGATCACGCATTGTTTATTTGTCACAAATTAACTAATTTAATGGCACAATCAATCAAATAATTTGTGACCACGACCAACACTTGTAACCACCACCGTACCACTCCCTCGAGCAACACCACCGCCACTTTCGCCGCCATAACCACACTACCACCTCCCAACAGCAACACAACCATTTCAAACTAATCAGCACATCAGAGAAAAACACCACCACATCGACACGCCATTCCACCAACACCGTGACAAACCTCTCGTCGTCGTCGCCACCACTGCCGTTGCCACTAATAAAACCACATCCACTTTCAAAACACGCCAGTACCCAAAACCCCACTACAACCCATACCCAGCCTACCTCATTAGCTGACCCAAATTCAACCTTGTGTCTTCCTCCTCCAAACCCTACAACAACCACCATTGCCTCCACCACAATCCCCAGTCGTGAATCACCACTGCCTCCTACTGACAGCCAGCATCGTCGGCACCACCACTCCCTTCAAACCACACCATCGTCTTCTTCATTCCTCGCCACAGCCCTCACCTAAATCACACAACCGCACCCAACCATCGTCACCACTAAATCCACAAAATTGTCGCCATCGCTGCCCAAACACCACCAACAAATCAAATCCACAAATGCCATCGCTACAACGCCATTACAAGAACTATAAATCGCAGCATATCCAGAACTAGAACGTCGTCGCAGATCCAGAACCTTCATCGAGGATGAGATCCAGTAAATCAGAACATTGCGTCTCCTCAACATCGTCGTGTGGAGAAGCAGCATCCAGAGATAGGCTGCACATGTGCACATAATGCAGTACGCGGCACCCATGGCTTGAATAATTTGTGAAGAGTTTTAGGAGGTGAAGGAAAAGGTTAGCTATGGCGTACTGTGTGAAGAGTCTTCAGCTACTAATATGCGAAAACTGCCGATTTGAGATTTTAGAGAGAGAAACGATGGGTAGAATGGAAGATGAATTATGGTTGAATTGGATGGGTTGGAATCAGGTTTCATCTATTTTAATTTTATCTCTTTTAAAAATTAAATCATCAAAATTTTAATTACATCTAATTTTTGAAATAAAAACTTCTAAATCTTAATTTTGAAATTGAAAGTTTAAAATTCGGGTATTATGTAATTTCCACTATCCTTAGGGTTAACACCCTAATGAGCTTTGGGCTATAATACAAGACCTCAAACATGAGCTTTCCTCCTCATAAGAGGAAATAATCCAACAACACTTGCATGTGAAGTGAGAATCACTACTAGAAATTGTGGCTTCTATGATGGAATTTCAGCGACATATGAAATTCGTCACTATTAATGACTAATTAGTGATGCATTTTTGACGGAATATTTTATTGATTATTTTAATCTAAAAATACAATGCATACCGACGGAATTAGCGATGACTACCAGTTGTTGGTAAGTTTTCGTCAGTAATCCATAGGTAATTTTTGAAATAAAAATAAATAGAAAAGGTATAAAAATAATTCGATGGTATTTCTTTCGGTAAATTAAAAACAAAATTGTTTAACAAAATCATCGATGGATATTCCGTAGGTAATTCGTTGGTAATATTTGACGTGCCCAAATCCAAAATATTCGACTCAAACCTAAGATCCCAACAAAATTGCTTTCCCTTCCCCCAAAAATTCAATCCCATAGCAGTCAAATCAAACTTAAGAAAAATATTGCTTTCTAATGTCTCCAAAATTGAACCACTCTCAACCTCGCATCTCTTTTGTCATTTTGTGATGATCAATTCTTATGTCAATGTTTTCACGTAATAGAGAAATGAGGAAAGTACTCAACGTCCTAATTGTCATATTCCATGGCAAAAAGAGAGTGTCTCGATCAAGAAACTCCGTGTTGCGATATCTACTTCTTACTCCTAGATTTCAAATGTTGTATATATCAAAGGATACATAAGAGCATGTCATCAGACCAAAATTTATTGATTTTAGTTTAGCTCCATCCGATTATTTATACTTCGAAAATAAATTATATAGTGTAAAATACTGTGTACACTTTTTTTTTAATGTAATTTTACGTTTTCAGTTCAATCAATAGAAGTGTTGATTAATTTGAGAACAATCTAATTCATTCATATTCATATAAATTTATGAAAATAAATAAAATTATATAAAATGTTAATAAGTAATTAAAAATCAAAATTATTTAAATAATTAATAAGATAATAAAAATATTGATTTTATGATAAGAAAATTGAGAAATGTGAAAAAAAAATTTAAAGGAGGAAATAACTATAAAAGGAAGATCAATAAAAGGAATGCCCCTTTAAAATTACAATGTTAAATACAATGATCTTTAAAGGTTGGACATAGCAGGCCTATCAAGTGTATTTTTTGTCATATGTTCCAATGCACTCGATTTGATTGATGCTAAGAAGTTTTGGTATTGAATATTGCAAGTTAGTAGTGTGTTATCATTATTTGTAGTTTGAAATCAATGCAATTTCATATTACTTGGTATACATTTGAAATTTCTACATTTTCGGTATTTTTTTTCACAAGAATAATTGATTAATTTATTAAATTTTTTTTTTATATTTTAGAATATATTTAATACAAATTTGCGATTTATTTTCGTAGGAAACTTTCTTGTAAATTAGGAAGGGAAAATAAATAGCAACCAAATTAATTTTGTAGGAAATAATATAGAAATTTACCAACAAAAATAGCAACGATAATTTCATCTGTAATTTCCATTGAACTAAGCCATCGTTAAAATCGTTGCTAAAAAAATTGTCGGCATTTTTAATGGATTTGTGTGTGGATAAATCTGTCGGTAATCACTGAAGGTTATGTTGCCTTTGAAAAAATTACTAGCGGGACTTTCACTAACGGTATGTGTTGATGGGAAATTTTCATCGGTAATTAGGTTACCGATTGAATAATGGCCTTTACCGATGGAAATATGTATCGCTGAATCCGCATTTTCTTGTAGTGAATGTGGCAGCTGCTTAAAATAACAAGGAACCAAGTGGTCGCTAGACGGGCTAAGTCCAACTATGTCATTCATCATCCGTACATCCAATCTTGCATTATATTTACAAAACAAACAAAGGCACCTCCTCAAGACTCCCAATGAAAAATGGCTAAGACCAATTGTGTCACATCTGGGCATAGTTACTTCCTCGTACATCGGAGATACCAAATTCAGTGAATTCATTCATATGCCTTGGGAGCTGGGAGTTACCTGACCAATGAAAAGCTCCATTGATACACACAGGAGCTGCCAAAAGCAGAAATTAAACTATACATTTCGATATTGTTGTTTTTTTCATCGAAGCGAAAACCATAATTCAAATTGACAAGCCCAAGAAGAGAACCCGATGATGGTAAACATTTCGATTTTCTTAAGGTTGGGTTCCAAAGTAAAATTTTATGTGTTCTAATAGATGCACATAATAGACCATTTACAGAACCTATGATCTTTAAAGAATTGATCATTTTAGCACCACATATCACCGAAAAATTTATTTGATTCATAAAAGAATCAAGATAACAGGACTATTTTTCTGTGCAGCTTCCACATTTCAAAATTTCAGTACTAAATATTAAAGGACACCAAGATTTGCATACGCATGAAATAGATTTCACTGGGAGTTTTAAGAGTATCTCAAATATCATATCTTGAGGAAGATTGGGACTTGGCGAATCTTCAAGAATTCGTTTGGGCCGATTTGCATGATATTCCGATGCCATTGAAACAAAATAACTGGGGTGGAACGAGAACGAAAACGAAAAAGGGACTTGCAAGAATTGTGTTTAAAAAGGAAAAACTAAAGAATTGGGATGATACGAAAATGACCTAATGTACATAACAATTTACATAATGATTTATCATAGACAATGTGACAAGATTTAATTGGATCAAAATCTCATCAAACAAATAACTTCTCCACTTATATTTTGACACATCATTATTATGTAAAACATCTGTACAAGAAACATTTTCCTTGTGTTTAAAAAAGAAATGAAAACTGTAGTTCCAGATCATAATGCTATATGTATAGGCCCTAGTTCATAGGGCGTTTACAGGGTAATTTGAATTTGGTGACGTGGCATCTAATTAACCCCAAAAAATGGAACGGTCTTGCTACTTGTACATCGGGGTGTACACCCCCCTCACATGAGGGTAGGACCCGTTTAGATTAAAAAATAATTTATGCAATGGGTCCTACACCCCATGTAAGAGGGGTGTAGCCCCTTATGTACAATTTGTGATGTACAAGTAGCATTTTTGAAAATGGAAAAGAGGGAAAAACTTTGTTTAGTTCCAACATTTAACTCGTCTTTGTTCTATATTTTCCCCCAAATTGGAGAACACGCAAAATTGGAAAATTTGTTTGTTGTCTCATTTAAACTGCGTAGCCACACTCCTTTCCCTCAAATTGGAGAACCATGAGAACTCCAATTCGACTATTTTGCTCCATGAGCTTTAGCGTCCTCTGGCGAAAATCGCGATTGCCAGGCCATATAGCTTCAACCTCCCGTCTTTTCACACTTTTCTCGTTTACTTTAGTGCCTACTTGGGAGTTACGGCATACTAGTTATGAACTTTTTTTTTTTACCGATTTTTAGGGTTTATGATCGGATCGATTTTGAGTAGTTTTAGTAGCGATTTATAAATATGTCCAACTTGCTCTATTATCCACCGGTTCTAAAAGTTTTTTAAAAGAATAAAATTACATATGATTTCTTATATGAATTTTTTTACTCACAAGTGATATTTTACTTATAGATATTTTTTTTTACATATAAGTTAATATTTAACTTAAAAAATTGAATATAGTTAAATATTTACTTAAAGTCTTAAGTTAATATTTTTACTTATAAGTAAATTTTCCAATTATAAGTAAATTCTTTACTTTTAAATAATTTTAAGTGAATTTCTTACCTATAAGCAATTTATATTTTATAAGTGAATTTTTGTTTTATTAGTAGTATTTTATTTTATAAACATTTTTTTTACACAAAAAAGTGATTTTTTACTTATAAGTAATTTTTAATTATAATGTAATTTTTCTTATATTATATTTACTTATAAGTATTTTTTTAAGTATAATTTTGTTTGCTTATAAATATTTTTTAGTTAATATATTTTTGTTTACAAGTTAGTCTTGAAGAAAATAAGTATTTTATAAAAGGATAAAGTTATAAGAGAATATGAGAAAAGGTCAAAATCTGCCGATTTAGTGGGTGAAGAGAACTGGTCAAAATTACACTACACCAATTTTAAATATTTTTAAACCATCCAAAAAAACTAGCAAGTGCCAATTTTTCCAACCCATCATAAATGGTACCATCCAAAACAAATCAAATTTGGTGAAGAAAACTCACAAATCAATTTTTCCACACATTGCTGCTTTGCATGATTTGGGGTTTGAATGATTCATGAATATATTAGTGGAGAGGGAAAATCAACTTACAGTAAAACCTCTATAAAATAATAATGTTGGGACCAAGAAAAATTATTATTTTAGAGAGGTTATTAATTTATTGATAAATGAATAATTTGTTAATTTATCTATAATAAATATTTATTATTTTATAGAGTATATATTGTTGTTTGTTGCTATGGTGACGGTTCAAACAAAGTTTTAGAATTCTTGCTAATCCTAGATGTTTTAAAAATGTGAATATGAACAATCTCAATTGTCATTATCGAGCAAATAGGGAAGCAAGATGATCGGTTTACTTTTTCAAGAGTTTATTTATATGTTTGACAAGATGATAAATGCTATCAATTTTATTAATGTGGCCTGTAACAATGATGTGATGACAACAATTATTGCAAATTATTTTCGACACTGCAAGATTTGGTCAGGTGAAGATATTAATGGTGAACCAAAAGTTAGTAAAAATGAAAGAATCAATGGATTATGTAAAGCTATTTCTAGTCTATGTTATAGAAATGTGATGAACGTTGATTACCTTTTAAATTATTCTAGTGAAAATGACGCGGGGACGGAATCTCCTACTGATAAAGATGTTATTTAAGGAGGTACTCAGTACACATATTAATAATGATTATGATCCAGATGATAGTTGTGTTTTTCCAACTGTTTTTCAAAAGAAGCATTTCGAGCAGTTGCAACGTTAAATAATTAATTTATACAAAATGAAAAAAAAAATACCGAATGTAGTGTGTGCATTGCAAAAAATTAATGATAAAGTTAAGTTTGGTTTGGATGAAAAAAGAAAAAAAGCAAAAGAAAAAGATTTTAAATGAAAAAGAGGCAAACTGAAAAATATATTATCAAATTAAGAATTTATTAATTTGTATTAGTATGAACTTTGATCAATTAAGCAGTTATTATTTTATATGACGTTGGACCTTAAAAAATCTCAAAAAAAAAAAAAAAAAAATTATCTTATTCATTTAGTGAGGTTATTAATTTAGTATACTGTCCAAGTCGGGACCGAAGAATTTTATTATTTAAGCGAGATTATTAATTTATTAAACATTCATTTATCGAGGTTTTACTATATTTCCCAAACATATTCTTATTTTAGGACTGACCAAGACAAGTTCCTATAGCTAAATTAAAGTACGTCTAGAGCATCCTCCTTCATGGACGCGATGAAAATGCTAACAATTATTGTCAATCCTGATGCACATATATAGACCAGTTTGGTTTTAGAGAATGCCTTGTCGCGAAATATGTAAGAAAATCTGAAAAAAAAAAACTAATGAACTCCAATGCACGAAAATCGTCATTTTTTAAGAGACATTTCTCCCTTATCCAACAAAGTCATGACTGGGGTATGATAGAAAATCTCTCTCAGAATACAATGGAGACGTTTGATTCAAATTGTGGCTACTTGATCAAACCAAGAAAACACTCTATAAAGAAACTGATGATGCCAAGAGAAAAGAGAGAAGAATAGAAAATAACGAATTTTTTAATGTGTTTTCCAAATGAGAATTCGCCCAAAATATATAGAATTGGAGGCAATCAATTTTTGTGATGCAGTCGTTTCATTTTCTCTAAATCAAAATTTTGAAAAATAGGGGGGATATGTTAGATATTTTTTCATCATTTTGTATGTTCATCTTTTGTTTTGCTAATGTTTTGCCACCACGACTAGTGTTTGCCGCTACGCAACAGGGATCGACTTGCCCGATCAGGTCGCGAGGGTCGAGAGGGCAGTGTCCCCCGTGGGGGCTTGGGGGCAACGCCCCCGAAAGATAATTTTATTTTCAGAAGTTTTTGAATAGGTATGTTTCTTCTAACATATGCGTTCATTCATTTCAAGTGACACACATATTCAATTGGTTGCCTCCATTTTTATATATTTTGGGCGAATTCTCATTTGCAAAACACATTAAAAAATCGTTATTTTCTATTCTTCTCTTTTTTCTCTTATCATCATCAGTTTCTTTATAGAGTGTTTTCTTGGGTTGATCAAATAGTCACAGTTTGAATCAAAAGCCTCCATTGTATCCTGAGAGAGATTTTCTATTATACCCAGTCGTGACTTTGTTGGATAAGAGAGAAACATCTCTTAAAAGATAACGATTTCGTGCCTTGGAGTTCATTTGTTTTTTTTTTCCAGATTTTCTTACATACGTCCCAACATGCCTATGTAAGCTAGTTAAAAGAATATAGAAAATTTACCTCCATTATATCACCAACATTAACCAAAAATGTATTTTGAGTCCTCCCTACATCACTGCAATATATGATTTTCTTTAGTTAATGTATTATGTGCTTCTTTGCCATATGTGATTTCATCTAAACTTAAGACAAAATGAAGTTAATAACAGTTTCTACCATTAGTTTGATGCAATTCGTAATGCCATTAAAAAATTATAATCTTTTCCCTGTTTAGGGTTGATGAGTATATTTGAATTTTGAAATTGGGAAGTTTTCATGCTATATTGAAATGATTATTTTGTATAAAACTGAAATTTGTTATTGTAGTGTAATTAGTTTATATTTTGCTGAACGTTACCACCTATTTGATCGCATCGGGAGAAATTACAGAAAAAGTGCATGATGATTTTTTGGTGGAGTCCAATAATGAGAACGTTGCGGACAATATCGACTTAGTGTAAGAAGAAACATTAGGAGGAAATGGTGCGATTATGCCTGAGGTGGGTATGATGTTCAAGATGAAAAAGAAATGTTTGATTTCTACAAGAGATGTATATGGCGTAGGTTTTCCAATTAAGAAAATGAATTCAAAAAAGGGGGACGATGGACTTCTGAGATATGTAACATTCACATGTAGTCGTGAAGGCCGAAGAAACATACAAGTGGTTCTATGAAACCACAACCAACAAGTCAGATAGATTGTAAAGCAAGGATCTCTGCATCTTCAGATAATCATGGAACCTGGAGAACTAACACAGTTTACCTTGATCACAATCATAAAACAAATCCATCAAAGTTTAGGTTGTGTTAATTCAACCGAGAATTGAGTGCAAATGTGAAATTGAAGCTTGAAGTGAATGATATGACATAAATACTGTTACACAAAAATTACAATATTGTAGCTGTGAAAGCGAGTGGATATGAGAATATGACTTGAGTGGTAAAGGATTGTCAAACCAACCAAAGTTAGCTTCTGTTATTATGTATTGAATAGAGACAAAAGCCTCTGTAATGGTCGGACGATAATAAAAAGTCATAGCAAACCCCATAACTACTTGTATTAAAAAACAAGTGTAATCCCCCCTAAACAATAAAATATATTCATATGGGGAGGAATGTATTTACTAGTTATATCATCTGCAATTGCCTGAATCTTGAGACGTTCTTCGAACCAATTATAGACTTTATTGAGATATGTGAAAATCCCCCTCTTAGAACCGTATATGAGACTTTCATCTTGTACAGCTCAAGCAAAAACACCCAAATACTACTTGGAGAAGGAGATGCCATATTAATATAGTCCTACTTTTCAGAGATGCAAGCACGGTACTTGGGATTTTACTTTAGTATTAATGAGTACGTTTTACATACTTATTTTACTGTCAAAATATGAGTAATTGTTGATTAATGTATTGGAATATAGATTAATTCTATGCAATTCATGTTTTGCAGGACAAGTGATGAATGTAGCGGAATAAAGAGAAACAATTAAAAAATGACCAGAATGGAAGAAAGTGAAAGTTCAGGGACTAAAGTGCAAATACTCAAAAATTATGTTGGGGCTCACGATGAAGGTTCGAGAGTGCTAAGGGTTGATTGGAAGCAATTAGAAGTCAAAAAGGAATGGAATATTATCAAAATCAATTTCTAATTCGCACAAGATATATTCTAGATTTTTAGTCGAAAATTGAAACCCATTTTTGACATAGTAAAAGTCCGAATTAGAAAAGATCTATTACCAACAAAATTGTATCTCTTCGAGTTATCTTTTCAATGCATCCTGAATTATCTAAATCGGATATCAGAAGAGAAAGTTATAACCAAATTACTAACTGCTGTGCAGTGACAAAAAATCCGCGCGCGAAAGCAACTTTCCTTATTTGATTAGAATTCTTTTGGAAACCAATTTGGACTTGATTTTCATCCAATTTCCGATCTTACAAATACTTAACAGCAGAATATATATGGGAAAGGCTCCCATACACCATTCTTCTCCTCTTTGGCTCAAGAAACTCATGGAGAACTAAAACTCTTGGTGAAGCTACGAAGGAACTCGATTGGAATTGGTAATTTCATGTCTTTTATTCATTTAATTTGATCTTTTCATTGTCAAATAATGCTAGAATTTAGATTTTTATTCTCTTGAATTTATATTGAAATCGATTTAATATTTACAAGATTTTTCATGGATTCAGTCATGCTTTTTCCATTGTTCAATCAAACTATTTATTGAGTTTCAATTTCAATTATTTATTGTTGAAATTGGTTTAACAGTTATTATATCCTTCATAGATCCAGTCATACTTCTTCTATCATTAGATTAAATTAGTTGTTGAATTTTAATCTCAATTTCACTTTATTGGCGGATTCATTACTGCCTCATGCTTGATGTATATGATCGATTTTTGATATTGTTCCAATAAAATTGTGCGAATATGTCTTAAGTCTAAATTCTAGGATTACTTTTGTAAATTAAATTGATTTTCACAATATATCTTCAGATTAGAGTGACGGGATGAAAGCCTCTAATTGTGTTATAAAAATGAATAATTGATATGATTGATCCAATCCAATTGAGGGAATTCCGACGCTTCACAGTTTCGAAATATTGATTTTACTTTCACGTTTCAATATTGAATTTTATTACACATTTGAGAGAACAATTCAGCATTTTTGATCCTTTAAATATTCTTCTATCTCCCTGTGGATACGACACCTCAAAGCTGTGCTACAACTACCGCGTTATTTTTTGGGCGTAATCAAATTTTGGTGCCGTTGCAAGGGAGACGATATAAAATATGCAAGGATCGACTACAAATGGGTGACATCGTTCCTTTTATTTTATTTTTAGTTCGCTTAATTTTCTTTATTGTATATTTTCTCTTTTCACTTTATTTTCTTTTACTTTTTCTATGAGTAGGTATCAAGGAGAATGAGGACGATGTACAGACAGACCCGACACAGAGTTTGATCTTTTTTTAACCATGCTTTTGATTCTGCATCTGTTAAAACTGTCCCACATCACATAGCACAATGTTTGACAGTTAGCATGATGTACCATATAGAATTTTGCATGATTATCTGCACCCCACGCGTACATCTATACCTTCATGTATTATGTTTCCACCCAACATGCCACGTGTAGATTTTAAACCTTGAATGATTCAACTTCTTCCTAATTTCCATGGACTTGAAAATGAGAACCCGTATGTGCATGTTAGAGAATTCGAGGAGGTTGTAGCAACCTTCCACAATCAACATGATACAATGGATGCAATTATGCTCAAATTCTTCCTATTTTCTCTTAAGGAAAGGGCTAAGAGCTGGTTATATTCATTGAGACCACGTTCGATTGGAACTTGGGCTAAAATGACCCAAGCGTTCTTTGGCAAATACTTTCCCCACCACAAAACTACTGTCTTGAAAAAGCAGATATCTTCTTTTATACAAAAGGAGAGTAAAACTTTATATCAAGCATGGGAAATGTATAATGAACTCCAAGCTCTTTGTCTGCACCATGGTTATGAGAGTTGGCGCATCGTGAGCTATTTCTATGAAGGGTTAACATTTAGAGAGCGTCAGTTTGTTGAAATGATGTGTAATGGTGATATCCTACAAAAAATCCAGATGAGGCTATAGGATATTTAGATGACTTAGCTGAGAAAGCCCACACCTGGACTGGCCCTAGTGCTACTGATAGCACCAATAGGTCACGAGCCGTAGGAAATCTTTCTAGTGCAGGCATCTACCATCTGAGGGAAGAAGACAATCTTAGAGCTAAGATAAAAGCCCTAACTAGAGAAATTGAGAACCTACGCACTATTAGTTCAAAGCCTACATCTACTGTTGCTCGTGTTAAGTCTTCTGGGCCGTGTGGTGTGTGTGGTGGACTTGATCATCCAGTGTAAGAGTGTTTTGCTCTAGCTGAGATGAAGGGGGTTTATGATGAACGCTGTAATGCTTTAGGTGTGTACAAAAAGCCTTATGCCCCATATTCTGAGACCTACAATTGGGGGTGGCTGAATCATCCTAATTTCAGCTGGAAATTTGATAACCAGCAACCTACTCAGCCACCTAAAGTTTTCAATACACCATCACATCAACCCTCAATGTCTAGGAATTCTTTAAAGGACACCTTACATGTTTTTATAGAGGCTCAGGGGAAAACAAATCAGAAGTTTGAAACCATAATCAATCAAGTTGTTGAAGAGAGTAAGGAAATGAAAAGCCATATAACCAAATTGACTAATGCCTTAGCAATAGGGAAACGTGGAAAATTTTCGACTCAACCTAACCCTAAGGGACAACATATGGCTCAAACTTTAGGTGTACAAAACAATCTTAGGGAGGTAAATGCCATAACCACTAGGTCAGGGAAAGTCATAGAATCAACCCCTAGACTTATGGAAACTGAGAAAGAGTCTAGTGAGCCTGAAGAGAGTAACCCTAGAGAAGAAGTGATGACAAATCCAGTGAGAGCACCTTTCCCACTAGCTCTTAAGTTCACCTCAAAATCTGCCGGTCAACATAGTGAAGTCTTAGAGCATCTAAAGCAGGTAAAAATCAATTTTCCCTTTTGGCATGTAATTTCACAGATTCCTACGTATGTTAAAGTCCTTAAGGATTTATGCACTATCAAAAGGAAACACAATGTCAAGAAAACTGCTTTCTTGACTGAGCAAGTGAGTACAGTGATTGAACAAAGAGTCTCACCGAAGTATAAGGACCCTGGTTGTCCTACTGTGTCTTGTATCATTGGGAGTTATGAGTTTGGACAAGCTCTTCTAGATTTAGGGGCTAGTGTCAATCTCATGCCTTATGCTATTTACCTGTCATTAGGTTTGGGTGAGATGAAGCCTACATTTGTGGTTTTACAATTAGTTGATAGGTCCACTGTTAGACCTAGGGGAGTAGTTGATGATGTTTTGATTTAAATTGATAAATTTTACTATCCCGTGGATTTCTTGGTCTTGGATGTAAAAGATGATGTGAATGTTGACTCTAAAATTCCTATCATTCTTGTAGACCTTTCCTTGCTACTGCTAATGCTCTGATTAATTGTAGGAATGGTCTTATGAAACTATCATTTGGGAATATGACTCTAGAAGTCAACATTTTCCATATCACTAAGTAGTTAGAGGAAGATGACGAGTGTCATCAAACACACATGATTGATGCACTCACTCAAGAGGTTGCTGATTGTATGTTCCTTGGACCAGCACAGGAAACTCTAGAACCGGATGGAGTAGACTTTATCGTCAATAAACATCTTGAGATAGATGATCAAGAGTCAGGTAATAGTTCTTATTTTACATTACCAGTTTTTAATGAGACAAATTTACCTTTTGTCTTGCAGGTCCCTACTCCTAATTCTGAACTCTCATTTGGTTATCCCATGCATGTATTTGATGGAGGCGGAGGACCATTACTAGTGCTTATGTCCAAGGAGCTTAGTGCATTGCAAAGAAAATTGAAACCACACTTATTGGATGCAGGCTAGGTAGGAAACATTGGGTCGAGCCAAAAATAATAAATAAAGGCACTGCTTGGAAGGTAACTCAAGGGGAGTTCGTTCTTTTTCTTCTGCCTTTTACTTTTACATTTTTATTCTAATTGATTTTGTCATTTTCTTTGCTTTACCATTCCATTGAGTGCTTTCGACTCTTATATTTTAAGTTTATGTTGCTTCACTGCACTATTATGTGATATTTGTCATTCCTTTCATTTGTCTATCATGTTCATGCATTGAGGACAATGCAAAATTTAGTTGGGGGGAAGATTCTGTTGGTTTTTATTGTGAATTTGTATAAATAATATCATGAAGTTTCAAAATTTTTGAGAATCATTGGGATAAGTATCAGCTGTGAATGATGAAATAGTACATTATTGGATTAGTTTAGACCTGTTTATGTAAAACTTGACATTTTCTGTACACGTTACTTATGTTTGTCATATTGAGTTAGTGATGCAGTTCATTTTGTAGAGGATAGTGGAACTTAGTGATACAACCTAATAACCTCTAGTGACATATTCCATAAATCCAAATATATGCTAGTTTGGAGATGATTGAACTGTTACAGGGAAACACTGAGATAAGTAGGGATTCCATGCATGAAAACCTTGTGTGGATTGTCTGAAATTCATTGAGATAAAAATGAGGTGAAAGCTTTAAATTAGAGGTTAGTTTTAAAAATTGGATGTCTAAAAGAAAAGGGGCATTGCACTAATCTTTGACTACATAAAAAACATCTTTTCGAGCTTTTATAACTCGGATGATTAAGCCTATGAGGGTGATTTAAAACCCGGTACCCTATGATCATCTGATTTGGGAGTTATCGGTCTAAAACTCGTTACATGGATTATATAGAAAGCAAATGAGAAAATACTCAAAAAAAAAGAGAAAAAGAAATGGAGAAAAAAAAAGAAAAAAAAATATTCAAATACATTGATTACGCCCTAACATCCAGTTGACAAAACTACACATTTGACGAGAAGCAAGTAACTTAGTCTAATCTTAAGGGTTAAAACAATAAAAAATATAGGAGAATCCCGACTTGTTGAAGTGTGGACTTGTAGGAGTAATGTCTATCCAAACTAAGAGAGGGTAAGGAATAGAATTGAATGGATTCAATTTAGGATAAATCCTGGAAAAATTGAATGAAAAGCATAAGTTTGGGAGTGTGTGTATCTCTCGAGCGAGGAAAGTACATATTTGATTACTATGGGTCAGGGATTGAACTAATCATAATCTTAATATGTTGACATGAGTTTTCACACACACACGTCAGGTTATGCATATAATAGGTGGAGACTGATTTAATTTTTGCACTGTTGTAATGGTTCTTTTGTCTGACTACCAAATTACAAACTTGAGACACGACATATTGTTAAAGCATGTTGTTTGTAGAGTTACGTTCTATTATTGTTGTTTGAGGACAAACAATAGTTCAAATTTGGGGGAGTCTGATAAGTACGTTTTACATACTTATTTTACTGTCAAAACATGAGCAATTGTTGATTAATATGTTGGAATAGAGCTTAATTCTATACAATTCATGTTTTGCAGGACAAGTGATGAATGTAGCGGAAATAAGGAGAAACAATTGAAAAATAACCAGAATGAAAGAAAGTGAAAGTTCAAGAACTAAAGTGCAAATACTCAGAAATTATGTTGAGGCTCACAATGAAGGTTCGAGAGTGCTAAGGGTCGATTGGAAGCAATTAGAAGTCAAAAAGGAATAGAATATTATCAAAATCAATTTCTAATTCGCACAAGATATATTCCAGATTTTCACCCGAAAATTGAGACTCATTTTTGATATAGTAAAAGTTACAAATTGGAAAAGATCTATTTCCAATAAAGTTATCTTTCCAACGCATCTTGAATAATTTAAATCGGATATCAGAAAAGAAAGTTATAACCAAATTACTGTCTGCTATGCATAGACAAAAAATCCGCGTGTGATTTTCATCCAATTTCTGACTCTTACAAACGCTTAACAGCAGAATACATATGGGGAAGGCCCCTATACACCATTCTTCTCCTCTTTGACTCAAGAAATTCATGGAGAACTAAAACCTTTGGTGAAGCTACGAAGGAACTCGATTAGAATGAGTGATTTCATGTCTTTTATTCATTTAATTTGATCTTTTCATTGTCAAACAATGCTAGAATTTAGATTTTCATTCTCTTGAATTTATATTGAAATCGGTTTAATATTTACAAGATTTTTCATGGATTCAGTCATGCTTTTTCCATTGTTCAATCAAACTATTTATTGAGTTTCAATTTCAATTATTTATTGTTGAAATTGGTTTAACAGTTATTATATCCTTCATAGATCCAGTCATACTTCTTCTATCATTAGATTAAATTAGTTGTTGAATTTTAATCTCAATTTCACTTTATTGGCGGATTCATTACTGTCTCATGCTTGATGTATATGGTCGATTTTTGATCTTATTCCAATAAAAATGTGCGAATATGTCTTAAGTCTAAATTCTAGGATTACATTTGTAAATTAAATTAATTTTCACAATATATCTTCCAATTAGAGTGATGGGATGAAAGCCTCTAATTGTGTTATAAAAATGAATAATTGATATGATTGATCCAATCCAATTGAGGGAATTCCGATGCTTCACAGTTTCGAATTATTGATTTTAATTTCACGTTTCAACATTAAATTTTATTACACATTTGAGAGAACAATTTAACCTTTTTGATCATTTAAATATTCTTCCATCTCCCTGTGGATATGATACCCCAAAGCTATGCTACAACTACCGCATTATTCTTTGGGCGTAATCAAGTATGGATTTAGACGATGAGTCGTGGCTGAAGAATGCATTTTAGACAGATAATAGGTGTAGACAAGCATAGCATGAGTTCAATGATGTTGTCACCTTTAATACCACTTACCTCACTAATAAGTATGACATGCATTTCACCATTTTGTTGGTGTGAATCATCACGAACAATTGATGATTGTGGTCTGTTATCGAATGAGAACACATATACTTTTGTGTGGTTGTTTAAGACATGGCTTCAATGTAATATTAAAGCTCTAATTTCATTCATCATCCTTATGTATTTATGGGATAATTACAGTTGAGGTCCCAAACCTTTCAAACAGTGGCAGATTTTTCTCTAACTTTACAGTTGTTGCGGCCATTGCGCCAAACCTTTCAAATCATAGCAGTTGACGCCCCAATGGACGGTTTCTATTCAGTCGGCTGTTAGTTGATCCAAAAGATTGATTTTGACCATATTTTAATCAATTTTAAAAGAGAATAATGGTAACTTGATATTTTTCCCATAAAATAATTTAAATACTTAAATAAAAAACAATAAATAAAAAATAAAAAGGAAAAAGTATATTCTACTCTCTCACCTTCATCCACACCCCAACCCTCACCATGAGCCGCAAGAGTGGACACATCCCAGTTAAAAATGGAGTTCGAAAATGGAATAGAAGATAGCATTTGGTTGAGAAATCATCTTGAGACGATGTCGAATCGAAGTGGGATGCAACCATTCTGATGATTATTCATTTCTTGGAGTGATTGTTATTGGTTTAACAAGGAATTGATGTTCATGGCTTCCAATTCTCTAGCACCCACCCAATCTACAAATGTCTTGATTTGTGGAGGGAGAGTTAGTGGTGGTGATGACAATGGCATGGCAGTGGCAGTGTTTGTTGGTTTAATAAGGGGTGTGATGGATGGGGTGGGGAGGATTTTAATTATCTGATTTGGTTACGTTCATGGCGGCAGTGGTGGTGGTCAAAGAAGATGATAGTGGTGGTCGATGGTGGTGGGCGTGGCGGTGGTAGGTTTCTGATTTTGGGTTGAGGGGGTGGGGTGGGGTGGGAGGTGGGGTTGAGGGAGGAGAAGATACTTTTTCCTTCTTTTTAATTTTTTATTTGAGTTTTTTAATTATTTTATGAGAAAAATATTAAGTTACCATTTTACCTTTTTTTTTTTTTGGTTAACTAACAGCAGATTGGATGGAAACCATCTATTGAGGCTTCAGCTTCTACGATTTGAAAGGTTTAAGGTGATGGTTGCAACGATCGAAATATTAGGAGAAAGTCTGCCATTATTTGAAAAGTTTAGAGCCTCAGCTACAATTATCCCCTATTCATTTATATATATATAAAAAGTTTATATTATATTTTTAATAGTATGTAAAAATTTACTTTAGTAAATAAAAAAAAAAATACTTTAAATTCATTCATTAGTATTATCATCATTGAATACTTTTGGACTTTTATACATTTTTAGGCTTTATTTTTAATTAAAACTCTAATATTCATAAAATAACTTCTTCAAATAAAGCTAAAAGAAATAATGGAAGACCATTGGAATAAATGCATACGGACAATAATAAATATGCTGCACAGACGTTTATAAGGAGACATTGGTTGATTGCTTTAAAATTACTAGTAAGAGACCTAACATGGTTGTTGGTGATGAAGAACTTCTACTTAAGCTAAGTTAGGAGAAAACCAAAAAATGATTTCGCATTTGAAAGAAAGGGTTCGTAAATGAAAACGGAAGAGACATACAGGCACTAGAACAAAAAAAGTTTGTATGCCCCTTCGATATGAATGGACAAAAATTGATATACGATGATTATTGGGTATTGAAAGTGAAATGTGGGATGCATATTCAAGATATTATCTAAAACCTTGAAGGACATTCATATATTGAGAGACTAACTGAGAATGGGACTTTGATTTTAATATACATGTCAAAGAGTCAGATGAGATCGAAGGAAATATTATATACATAATATCAAGATGATAACACTAATGTTAGCACATTGAGGCATGTCTATAATGTTATCGTAGCTACATTATACAAATATTGAAGTTTCATTTTAAAAGAGCTAGAGTACTTTCCAACATATATAATTTCAAACCTGCATTATTTAAAGAGCTAAGATGATCAAGAACTGCAATGAATTTGATATTTCAAGAGTCAAGTGAGTGGAGGGATTGGCAAGGTTGCTTGTGAATGTGTCATACGACAAACAAATGGATTACAGTGTGCCCATCCATTTATCAAGAGTACACTCTCACTAGAAGAAACTTGATCTAGTTCCTATTGGCAAATGCAACACATGAGATTAATGATCATATGATGGTAGAATTCCTAACAAAATTAAACGAGATTGCTAGTCCAACTTGTACATAACTAGTTGACCCAAATCAAAATTATGAGAAAGACAAAGAGTCATCCATCTTCAAAGATAGATACATCTGCTCTTCAAAGATAACGGCTCCCAGTAATATTGCTCTTCTTAGTCAAGGGGGGATTATGTTTAGATCTTATGTTAAAAGAGATTCACCTGCAATTTTTCCATGTTATTTCAGCTTTGTAAGCAGACTTTAGGGGGGGCTGTTTTATATATTTTCTAAAAGCGTCGAGATATTTATTTAATAAAATTGGAACTTTTTAAAATGAATATGAAAGTCGAGGTGTTCAAAATGGTTATGATTTTTATGGAATTCTCTACCTTAATTTGTGTGGAAGATGTATTCACCAAAGGTCGCAATTCCTCTCGCTTTCACCCTTGTGGAATTTTGTAGACTTACTGTGGGGGGGGGGGGGGGGGGTTAATCAGATGGCCATTATATGAAGTAAATCAATCTTTGCTTCATAATACAGAAGGTAAACTGAACTAAAATAAAATGGCAATTTCAATTTAAGTAAACATTTTCAATTGATTCTAAAATGTGTTATTAATTAAAAGAGATGAGGTTGGTAAATGTATTTTATGCACTTAATTAGACCATTAAACTTGAATATTTGAAGTACTATTAGAGAATTATTGCTTAATCTAGTGTACATAGTGTTTGTTTAGGTAAAACTCAGTGTTAGACGAGATTTTGGAGAAAGTGAATGAAAATCGAGCAAAAAGGATGAGTATTGTGCATAATTATGAGAATGTCGATCAACTTGATACAAATAGGAAGATCAAGGGCTTGGATTACAATTACGATGGACTTGAACTGACCCAACGAGAGAAACCAAGTGCCAAACTGAATTGAGTGAAAAGTTGAGCAATTGATTAACTACCAACTACCTCTTTCACATGCATTCAAGGCTCAAGAACCGTTAGGGATAGTAGTTTATAACTTATGCAATCAAAATAGGTATGCAACTGAATGTATTGTTTTACATATGAATTCGGTTTGTGCTTAGAAATATGTCTAACTTATTTCGAGAGAGAGAGAGAGTTAAATAAAATAAATTGCATGTTGTCAATTATACACAAATTACACTGAAGGATATTGGTCGAGAATTGGAAGAGAAGAATAATAGGTTGAGTTGGAATCCTAAACGCTCTTCTCATGCATACTCTTCATGTGAAACTAAATAAGAATTAGGATGGAAATTAGTAGTTAACAAACATGAAAGCCAAAATATTCATTTTGTTGGGTGGATCTCCACCTTAATTCCCAATAAATTTGCAAGCAAACAAAACACACAGTTTATACTTGCACAATCAATGTAACCAATAAAATTGGTATCACAGATCTTACCTCGTGTTTCGGACTCGAAACACATACCATACCTAGTTCATGTACTCACCAGGGCTAAGATCAAGAACACCCAAGTAGAAGCAAGTAATCACAACAATCAATTAAGAGCAAATAAATATACAATGGAGATATCATATATAGGATAACACATATCTTTTCAACCATGTTCACACAAAACAATAGATTAACTCCAAGTCAATCAACATACCAACACATACGCAACAAATGCATAAATAACCTTACGAAGAAGATCTCACCACACTTATCATATCCTATTCCGCGTTGCTTACTCCTCGAGAACACATACCTCACTTTATCGCCCACAATACTCACTAGACTAATCACTTAAAAACAAAAACATGTCTAACTGGTAAATCTCTATAGATCCTAAGTTCTCGGGATAATCCTCTACCACCACACACTTCTCCCAACCTACATGGATAATGGGTCTCCACCTAATAAAAGTGATAGAAGTGTCTTTCTCGCACTCCACCTGATCAGGGTCTCTTCTAGATAAATGATTCTAAACATTTGATCACATCTCCACCGTGATCCAAATGTTACACTCCACATCCCTCTGCACAAACCACAATGTACCCCTAAGTATCTATACTCCACCTTATCAAAAGACATACACACTCACTACTAATACATCCTAAATCCACTATGACAATCAACACCTTTCGACAACCACAAAGGTTAGGTTTAAATTTGAGCCACGCACCACAAAGTTACTCCAACACCAATGCTTTTACAAATCCACAAATGATTTATCCCACAAAGGGAAAGGTGAAGGTGACACTCACAAAGAGAATAGAAGAAAGAGTTGGTTACTTCACTGTACTCACAAAAGAGTCTCATACAAAGAACGAAGATAACCCTCATAGGCTGCCTCACATAATCTCACAAACCACACAGGCTCACAAAGATGAAGGAGAAAATGGCTGCCCTTCTAACTTCTCACTACCACGCTTTCATACACCACTCACAGAGCAAAACGGAGTACACCATAGATATCAATCCACAATTCATGCAAACATTTACACCAAGTAATAAGATCACTCCAATTCATGTCAATGCACATATCAAATACATTGAAAAATGCACATATAATTATGCAAACGAATTGAGCAATCACACACATGTAGAAGGAGTTACACACAGATGCTCGTGCAGTAACAAGGTCTACACTCAATAAACCTCACTAGGGTCATCACTCGACCCAAGGACATAATTTGCCTCACCACTCTCATCATCTTACCATTTATTATCATTTATAGGACATCTATTTCAACCATGTCCAAATTACACCAGTTAAAACTCATCTTAATTTTCGCACTTGCCTTAAACCATATTTGCCATCAAAAGATTTTATGAAAAAAAATTTCGCTTTACCAAATTAAAAAATCACAATTTTCATTAAAAAAACATGCACACCTCATAATGTGTCGTCATTTTATCCAAAAATATACAGAATACAAAATACAACCAACAACGATCACAAGTAAAGTACTGACACAATTCACACAGAATAGTCAAGTAAACGTTTCTAAGGCCACGTGCAATTCTAATAATGAAAAAATTTAATTGGCAACTAATTCACATGGAATTCAAGGCAAATAATTAACAAGTAGTTCCTAAGTCTAGCAACAGGCAATGATTACCCCTTCATGGCAATCCCAAACCTAACGTCACCCCATACGATAACTTCTAAAGCGAAAATTAAATTATCATACACAATAATTTTAACTGTAATAATAAAAGGCAAAGAACACGATACCGAGCGGACCACGTCCGAAGGCCCGTAATAGCGAGAGCTGAGGATTCACCACATTGGGACTACCTCAATCCGCCCCAAAGCTTCCGTCAACACGAAACGGCACCCGGCACCCGAACGTCTAAACACAAAATCGTCTAGATTTCACCGTATAGCTCGAAACTGAAATCCAACAATACCGTAGGGTTCGTCTCGATATCCTAGAACAACTGCGTGTGGGCCTCACGCGTCGTGATGGTCGACATGTGCCACCACCCTAGCTGCTCCTCCGCCTGTTGAGTCCGCCGTGGTATCCGTTTCACCAACCGACCACTGGTTTGGCAGGAAATCACATTTGGAGGTGCGAAAAATCTGAAAAACTGGGCAGTTTTCGAAATCTGCAATTTGGGCGATTTCTACTCGATTTTTTCTGCTGATTTCTGGCCTAAAATCCTCCTCAACCTGCTCTGATACCATTTGTAGGATTTAGTCTTCAATGTCTCTAAAAATCGGGCTCAGTTTCACTAAGAAATCAAACACCACACCGAACAACCAAATCATCAAAACCGACCACTACCCAAACGGGTTGCTCCAACTTGTGACAGCCCACTTAGGACTTGATGTGAAGAAGACGATTGCTTATATTTTCAACCACCAAGGAAAAGAGAAGGGAAGAGAAAGAACCACCACAAAGCACAAAGCACAAGCACAAAGCAAGAGTCGGTTTCTCTCCTCTCTCATAAATTTTTAACGGTCAATTTTTCGGGTTAACTCCCTCAATTAATTATTTACGTTTGAATTTAGTGTCTAAATTTTACCATTAATTGCTAGAGTGATTTAGTGAATTACTTAAATGGTCGGTTTGAAGATTTGACCAATGATTCTTTAGACATATTAGTTTGATGGAAATTGAATGTAAATAAGTACAAGATTATCTTTCTAATTGTCAAAAAATGTATTAGTTATTCAAATATTAACATTAATTGTTTGAGTGCATTCCCTATTAGCGGTTGGATTCTTGATTTTTTTATGAGTTCGTTGAGTGCAAATATGGCCGATGAAGTGATTTGACCTAAAAATGGTTGCATAGTAATAATGAACTTATAGTGATTTGTCAATATTTAGATGAGGCATAAACATTGGATGATTCACAAAAAAATATAGAAGGTATTATCATATTTGATCTTTTCGTTTATTTTTTTATTAGTTGTTTTATATCATTTAACCATAATCATTGAATTTATATATTATATTCTTGTCTTTATGGAGAGAGTGAACCATGTTTTACTATTGCACATCTTATATCAATTAGTATCGACTACGAAGTTAAAATGATTCTATTATGTTGTTGCATTATAATAACTATAATTATATAACTTTGGTTTGTAATATTTTTTATGATACTATATATGTTTTAACGAGAAATTTTAGACTAATATTTATGAGTCAACTTATTCGATATATGTTATTTTTTCCTTTGCTAAACCGTGCTTTTAAATTGAACCAGACTGTAAAAGTGGTTTGAATTGGCTTGGTTTAGAAATTGAAGTGGTTTGGTTTTGTTTGAAAAATTTTCAAATCTCTTTAAGTGGTTTGGTTTGAAAATTTATCATAAATTGCCCAAATCGAACCGTATTCACCCCTAGATACCGGGATAATTATCAAGAAAAATCATCGACTTCTATCAACAACATCAGAAGAAGAAACATTGGAGGAGATGATTACTTAGTATATCACTAAAACAGAAAATATTATCATTTTGCTACCTCTTGAATCGCTAGCCATTTTGCTTGAATCCATTCATGAAATTGATTTACACATCACGCTTATACTCAAGATATAGGAAAATGGCCTAATGCATAAATCTCCTTTTTTTTTTAGTTTCTTTACTCCCAACTTTTTCAACACGTATTAGCAACCATCAATCACCCCGATTTATTAATCTTGAATGGGTAATAAGAAGATGTGAATATATTTCGACTATAACTAGGGTATAAAATGGGTTGGATTGAACAGGACCATTTAGCGTAATACTAGAACACGCAGCTTGTAAATCCAGAGGGTTAGGCTCAACACAACCCGACCCAAGTCAAACAAGGACTGCACAAAATTCATTTGTTCTAGCAATTAATGAAAACAACATAATATTTCTCTACAAAAATTGTAAAAGAATAAAAATATTTTAATGCTAATTGACTTCAAGAAAATTGAGAAATAGTCATCAACACCATAACTTATCTAACCATTTTGGTTCTCATGGTCGTGATCATTTTGGCCCTGAATAACTCTTGATTTTATAAGTTCTTTAAGAGAATTAAACCTCAAATTCTCGTAGAAGCGGCCCCACTTCACACTTATATAAGTGATCTCCTATAGTATAATACATCTTTTATCTACTTGCAGAATCATTAAAAGTATACATTTATCTTTGAACACTTTCTATTCTATCACCTTTTGTAGGAATAGGAGTAAGTGATTCACACTGAATCTTTCGTAACTTAGTTGTCACATTAAACCAAGATCTTGGGATCTCCAATCTACAAAGTTGGGTTTCCGTTATGTTGATTCTATTCAAAAGCCTTTAGGCCCATTCCCCTAAAAAGATGGTATACTTGATTTCTCGGTAATCATTTTGTCAAAGGATTCACTGTGTTTTCTTTTGATTTAACATAGTTAATCGATATTATACCATTCGATATCAATTATTTACCATTATACATACTATTTTGTGCCATTGCAACAGCCGATTGAGGAAAGGCAAACTAGAGGTAGATAATGTGTTAAAAAAAAACTATTCTTTTTTTCTGAAATTAAAAATTTTTTAAACATTTGTTATGCTTTGTGACTCAAATTCCATATGATTTGGAAGTTTGATTCATTGAGGAAACCTAGATAATTTTGGTTTGGAAGTCCAATTTAATAAATGATCAAATTTCATCATGGATTGAGAGTTTGATTGAGACGAGGACTTTGGAATGGATAAGGACTTTGGGATTAAGGATTCTATTTTATCCTTAATTTCAAGATTTGACTCTTATAAATACTCCACAAGGTGTAAGCTTTTTAGATAATCAAAATAACAATTTAGATCAATGTTGTATAAATTGGAAACTTAAAAGAATTGCTTAGATTTAGATTAAAAAATTCAAATCTTGTAAAGACAATTTTAGATTCTTGGTATAATAAATTTTCCTCTTCCACAAAAATCATGTTTTCTTTGTGATCCATTATTTTCATATTGTTCATATTTTTCCGTCTTTAATTATTTAGCCGAATTCTCAACAAGTGGTATCAGAGCGATTCTAGTATCTTAGAGATGTCAATTCGGCTCGGTCCTTAAAGCCACGAGCTCAGCTCGGCTCGTGGAGAAACGAGCTATGAGCTCACGAGCCAAGCTGACTCGTTTGCTTGTAGGCGAATTCGGCTCGGCCCACAAGCTCGCGAGGCTCAACTCGTGGCTCATTAATTTTTTTTTTTTTTTTAGCTTTTTTTAGCTTTTTTTTTTAATGGTTTTTTCACAAGCCCACGAGCTCGGCTCCTGGGCGGGTGCCCACGAGCACTCGCCTCCTTAATGAGCCGAGCTCGGCTTGGCTCGTTTGGCGAGCGGCCCACTCAGGTCGTGCTCGGGCTCCTCTTTTGATGAGCCCGAGCGGCTCGTGAGTCGCTACAGTACGAGCCGAGCGGCTCTTGATTGCCACAACTATTGTATCTTGTTTATCTCTAACAAGTGGTATCACAACTAATTTTTTTTTATTGGGAGATCTAAATTGATTATTAAAGAGAATTTTAAACAAGAACAACTGTTTCAAGGATGACAATTATGAAATTTCAGATTCTGCTTCTTGATTCAAACAAGATTTTTTGTTATGACAGATTTTTTTTTTTTTTTTGGAAGCTAGAGGAGAAGTAATAAGAATCAGTTATATATTTTGGAAAGTTCGACGATCACTTTTGATGTAGCTGCAGCTTATGGTTAAATAAGCAATAACTCAGGTAGAGTTGGTTGTGATCGAGTTGTTCGTGGTGATTCGAACAATATTATTGGAGAACCTTCTTGTAGTTCAGGTGGATCTAGTTGTGATCTTGTTTGATCCTTTGAAAATGTGCAAGTGAACGAAATTGTGAACTAGTAATAAAGTAGTGAATAGAGCGTCGAACCCAAGAAGACTACGTGCTTGTTCGAGTTAAAATTAATTGCAACTTTAATCGAATAGTAAACAAATTTTATGAATTTTTTATACTAACCCCTAAATTATCAATTAAACTAATGAAAGCAAGTAAATGTGTTTTTCAAATGTGTGAGATACATTGTCAATATGTCAAATCCCCTTTATTATTTCGTTTTTAGTGTAACAATTAAATTGATAATTTGAAATCATTCATGTTGGTTAATATTCCTAATTTAATTGAAAGCCCCTCTCAATAGAGATCAAATCTATTTCTCTCACGTGACCCTTTTATCTCTTTATGAAATATGCAAACATGATAAATGCACTAACAAGTGCTAGAGTACCTATTAAAACCATATAAAGTATATATATATATCCTATAACGAACTTTACAATGTTTATTATAATGTACTTAAACATTATTGTCTATCTTGATAACAATAAAATCAACTAACAATTCAATTGGCAATCAAGTAATTGAAAAGAACGATAAAATGATAATAAATATCCACAAATCAAATCAAATTAAATAATAAAAAACTAAAAATATCATAATAAGGGTTCATCTCATCATAACAATGTATAAAATTAGTCTAACACATCGAAATTATAAGAAATCATATTTAAGTAAAAAAAAAAAAAAACTCGAACTTTTGATAAATTGAGAAGATGAAGATGAAGACGAATCTTGAAATTTTGAATCTCTTCAATAATTTCTTGATAGATCTCCACTTGCATCTTTTTTTACCCAAAAATCAGGTTTGAATCTTCAATTGATTGAATTCTTGCAAATTCCCTTCAATTTTCTCACAAAAACTATGAATTTTCCTCATTTGATGATAATAATTGATGAATATTATAGTACGAGATGTATATTAGAGGTCTCTAATATGTATTCTGCTGTTAGGTATTTATAGGAGTAAAAAATTGGTTGAAACTAAGTCCAAATTGGTTTCCAAAAGAGTTCTAATCGAATAAGGAAAGTTGCATTCGTGCGCCGAATTTTTTTCTCTGCACAGGAGTCAGTATTTTGACCATAACTTTCCCTCTCGATATCCGATTGAGGCGATTCAAAGTGAATTGGAAAGATAGCTGAAAGTGATACAACGTTTTTGGAAATAAAAATTTCCAATTCGGATGTTTACTATGCTACAAATGGGTATCAATATTCAACTAAAAATCTTGAATATAACTTGTACTATTGAAAATTAATTTTGATAATATTTTAATCATATGCCAATCCCTTTTGAATTCTAATTCCATCCAATAATCTCCTAAAAATCTTCAAAGTATTTTCTTGTATCCGAAATCAACTATTGAATAATTACAATTTGGTCCTCGAACTTTGGATTTTGCCATTTTCAACATTTTTCACTTCTTTCTTTCAATTTCTCGTTCAACTGTTGAGTTTTACCTATATAACATAAAATATAATGATTTATGGTATATTTCGTTCATCATGTTGCTCGTGTTGATTCAAGCGGGTTGACAACTCAGGTGGAGTTAGAAGTGCTCGTGATGATTCGAACAGTTTTGACAACTCATGTAGAATTGGTGTTGCTCGTGGCGATTCGAGCATGTTTGATGACTTCACTGGAACTGGTAATGAATGGAATGATTCAAGCAGGTTTTGCGCACAAGGTAGTTTTGCTGGTAAGTAGGGTTTGAATTTAGTTCATAGTTACTGAGTATGCCCGATAGGGACATGGAGGTGTCCGAAAAGGGAAATGGAGGAAGAGTTGGAGAATGATTTGAAGAATGAAGACTTAATTCCTTGTTATGGAATTAATGTCATGGTGGAGTTTTTTATGTTTTGTGACTCAAATTCCATGTGATTTGGAAGTTTGATTCATGAAGGAATTTTTGATAATTTTGGTTTAGATGTCTGATTTGTTAAGTGATCAATTTCGTCGTGGATTGAGAGTTTGATTTGGATAAGGGCTTTAGAATGAGTAATGATTTTGGGATTAAGGACTCTACTTTATCCATAGCTCCAGGGTTTTACTCCTATAAATACTCACACAAGGTGTAAGCTCTTTAGAGACTCAAGATAATAATTTAGGTATACATTGAAAACTAGCGAGAATTTTTTAGATTTAGATTAAGAGAATCAAATTTTGTAAAGACAATTTTTGTTTCTTGGTATAATAAATTCTCTTATTCCACAAAAATCTTATTTTTGTTTGTGATTCATTATTTTCATATTGTTCATATTTTTTCGTCTTTAATTATTTGGCCAGATTCTCAACAAATAGCATCTGAGCGATTCCGATATTTTGTTTGTTTCTAACAACATCAATGTTTGGATTTTTTGTCTTCTAAACCTTGTTACCAATAAATTATACATGTTATGATATTGTTGGAGTATGATCTCCAATAAACTTATGAAGTTTGTTAGAGCGATCAATCTATAATGTGTTGGGATCAAAGTCACCATATAATTGATGGTAGTATAAGAGACATGTAACCCCCCAAATTATTTACATAATGGTCGCTGTTTCCTACCATAGTTATGCTTCGGGGAGTTGAAAATAAGCATAGATTCGGAGATTCCCGAATAGGGCAACCTTTCGAATTGTTGCTATTCGTATAAGAGACATAATTGACTAAGTGTATCTGTAGAGCTTGTAGAAGATTTTATTTATAGAAATTGGAGGTACCGTGTAATGAGTCTTATTTAGAATGAATGGGTACAATATCGAACTAGATTCACCTTCACTCTGGATGGAAAGAGAAGAATTTTTATTCTTTCATCTCTTAATCCATAGAATGTATATCGGGAGCGTAAATCGTACTTGATAAAGTTGTAGGATCTTGGGTTCTTGACTATGTGTAGGGTTAACTTGAACTTTTCGCTTATTTCAATACAATAAAAGCATTGTTTGTTGCTCAATTTACAATGAAGTTTGATTTTAGTCACATACATGTCAAATTCATTCAAGTACCAAATTGTTCACGATTTTCATAATTTGCAATGGTGACAACAAAAATAGTACTTTTGAATGCTCTTGTATCATCGATAACCGCTTCATTTATAAATTTAAATTGTCAAACAAGATTAAATCTATCTATTAAAATTTGTATTTAACAGTATTGATTCTCCTTACCCCTACATTATGTATATTCAATGAGTTGATATCTCTTGCTGTCCAACTTACGGTCAATCTAATTAATTATTGACACATCAATCATTAATATGGTGGGTTAGTGACGCCAATAATTAAGTGAGTGGACAATAAGTTGGACAACATATCTCAACTATTTTTAACACCCTTATCACTTGTCCATACCGACATGAGAATAATTTATTTAATCAATTTTGGTTCCGAAGATCACATTGTGTCAATACAATTTTTATTTTTTCATTCATTCCTACATAAACAAAGCTAACCCAATAAAACTAAAAAGAAGAAAAGGGAAAAACAAATGTGAAAATATCGTGGTCGGCAGGATTCGAACCTGCGCGGGCAGAGCCCACATGATTTCTAGTCATGCCCGATAACCACTCCGGCACGACCACAGCTATGATGAGACTTGGAAAGAAACTATATTTAATGATATAACAAATACAATGAGTTTTCAATTTTCCCACCTTCCTCTTAGGCCCCGTTCGGGAGGGATTAAAAGCCAATTAAAATTGAAAATATGACCGTTATTGGGCCCCACTCGTCTAATAAAAGTCAACAATAACGGCTATATTTTCAATTTTAATCTGATTTTAATCCCTCCCACACAAGCCCTTAATATTTTAGAATAATAATTAGGTCAAATCTTCGTACAAGTAAAGTACTTTTAGAGTGCATTTGATTGTGAGGGTGGAAAGAAAATATTTTATAGGGAAAAGATTTTCATGGAAATTGTTTTATAGGGAATTGTTATTTAAGTGTGTTTGATTGGTATAATTTTTCACTCGAAAAATTTTAAAATTTTCTATTCGTTTGACTTTGTTTTACATGGAAATTGTTCACTAAAGTGATTTTTTTCCACAGTTGGTTATAAAATTTATTTCCATTGCCAAAACGTAAAAAAAAAAAAGAAAAAAAAACTGTTTCCTAAAAATTCATTTTTTGTCAAAGTTTAGTGTTTATTTGACTTTATTTTACATGAAAATTGTTCATTAAAGTGAATTTTTTTTTACAATTGATTATAACATTTATTTCCATTGCTCAAAAAAATAAAAAATAAAAATTGCAGCAACCTGAGAAATCATTGTCCCACCAAAAATGGTGGGAAAATGATTTCCCTAAAACCAAGGCATTTAGGCACGTGAAGCAGCCAAGTGGAAAACAAATGGGTGGGAAAATAGAGTAATGCTATTTATCCCCATTGGGATGAAAACACAGTTTGGATGATATTAAATGATAGGTGAAATTAAATAAATCATTTAATTTCACCTTTAATTTCACCTATCATTTACAGCCACCTAAACTTTATTTTCATCATCACTGTGGATGAATAACATTACTCGGGAAAATATAGCTCATCAAACATGACAAAACCAAGGAAAATGAATTTGTTTTCCAAGAAAATTTGGCCCATCAAACATGGCCTTATATTATCAATTATTATTATTTTTTTAATTTGAGGGTTTGTGAAAATTTGTCAATCAAATAACTATATAATTTTAAAATATTAATTTTAAACTACCTCAAGCAGTTTTCTCCAAACTCATAAAACGAAACTACTCTTCCGTTCTTTAAAAATTCTCAATCTTTTCACTTATATATTATTCTCTGCCTCAAGCTGTCCTATGGCTTCCATTGCTTCTCCAAGCTCTTGACAACAAAAAAATACTTTCTGGTATTTAACATTTGGGTACTTTTCTTATATATTTTTCTTAATAGATACAAGCTTTATGTTTCTTTCCTTCATTTGGGATGTTTTGTTTGTAATAATGCTGTTTCAACATAATCCTTTCTCTGTGATGAAAATTTATGGTTTTTATATTCAATTTTAGTTTAAAGTTACAAACTTTATGTACTCATCAGTATTGAGTGTGTTTTATCTCGGAATAACTCGATTTGATTGCTCTTAACCATTGGATTTAATACTTCCCTGTAAAATTGCTTTCTGGGTATTGAGAAACGTACTGGCTAGATGAATTTTCGTTATATATAATTATGCACGTGCCAGCAATTAACTGTTAAAGAGATAATTTTATCCGAGTCAAATGTGTGATGGAAATATAATCCGAAAACCATAAATGGGGGTACCTGAAGGTGAATACGATATCCTGTTCTGTATTAAATGAAGTGGGAAAAATGTAAAAAGTTAGACTGGGTTTGATTGGTGAAGTAGTGGTGCTGAAGACTGGCAGTCGAGGCGTGAGCTTGAGAAGATGGGGCTGCTTAATGACTGTAGACAAGTCCAGGTGTAAGAAAGAGATTGTACTGGGAAGGGGAGATATGAGGTATCTATGCCCATTTTAGAAATGGTGGTGAGGGAAGAGGAAAGATGCTTGAGATGCCTGAAAGTATGGGGGGGAAAGAGATTACTGCCTGGATTTTGTGGGAAGAAGACTGAGATGCCTCCAAGAACTTGTATTGAGAGGCATGCCGTAGAATTGTAATTAAAGCGGGATTACACAATGTGATAATTAACAAGGAAAAGAGTTGGTTGATAAATTCAAAAGATTTGTGCATAACTATTGATTGTCGTTTTTTTGCAATAAACTCAACTCAACTATGCCTTATCCCATACCAGTATGGGGTCGGCTAATCTCAGCCTCTGCGTGTGTCCTTTTTTGAATTAGTTTTATTTTAAAGTTGTAAGTTTCTTGATCAACTTAATGGACGCTGGTATTATTTTGACAATTTATTTGTTTTGAAGGTTGTTTTGAAGCTTGATATTCAGTGTGGATCAGAGTTGAAGAATTTGCAAGATGGCTTTATCATTCTTTAGAGGGTTACATACCCATTCTTTTCTGATGTGCCCGTTGTCATTTTTTTCTAGAAAACATAGTATGCTATATAGTACAATGAAAAGCATACGAGCACAAACTGCAATACAAGAGAAGCCACAGCCTCAGCTGAAAGTATCAACTCAAACCCAATCTAAAAAGCATGATGAAATTTTGAAAAACTATGAAGCAGTCATAGGCATAGAAACCCACGTGCAGCTTTCCACTCTAACCAAGGCCTTTTGTAGCTGTCCGTACAATTATGGAGCTCAACCAAACACAAGTCTTTGCCCAGTGTGCATGGGTTTGCCTGGGGCACTGCCAGTTCTGAATACGAAGGTCATAGAGTGTGCCGTTAAAGTTGGTCTTGCACTCAACTGTAAACTTTCTCTGAGTTCAAAGTTCGATAGGAAGCAGTACTTTTATCCAGACCTTCCCAAAGGGTACCAGATATCGCAGTTTGATGTCCCAATCGCAACTGGTGGTTACCTAGATGTTGATATTCCTGTTGAGTTTGGCGGTGGACATAGTAGGTTTGGAATTACCCGAGTTCATATGGAAGAAGATGCTGGGAAGCTGCTTCATACCGGCAATGGTAGTTTTTCTCAGGCAAGTCTTCAAGACCCCCCCCCCCCCCCCCCCTCTTTTTTCTCCATTCATAATTTTTCTCTCTAATTCTCCAAGCCTCCCGTTTGAGCAGTCAGTTTCTAATATATAGAATGATTTTATGAACTTGAGATATTAATTATGACATTTTATTTTACCAAGGCTTGTAATACGAACTTACTAGTGATGTCTGCCTTGCTATTTTGGAGTCTATTTTTGTTGGTGATTGAAGTTCTATGCATACATGCAATTGCTTTTCTTCAATGATAAGACTACTGCATTTCTGCCTTAAGCTATTGAGATTTTAGTGGTTTTACGTTGTATGTTTAATGTCATGTAGGTTGATTTGAATCGGGCAGGAGTGCCTTTGCTTGAGATTGTCTCAGAACCTGATATGAGAACCGGTATTGAAGCAGCTGAATATGCTGCAGAATTGCAGAGGTTAGTTAGATATTTGGGAGTAAGTAATGGAAATATGCAGGAAGGATCACTTCGTTGTGATGTCAATATCTCCATTCGTCCAATCGGGCAGTTAGAGTTTGGTACTAAGGTAAATAATTCTTTTCTGTTAATGTCTTGTAACCAGAAAATAATATTAACCTGTTTGGCCTCCATATTAAATAGAGTTTGGAAAAAATGTATTTTGGAATAGTAATTTTTTGGAGAATGTGTCTTTAAAAAAGAAATAAAAGTTGAGTTTACGTGTAATATTATTTTATTGGAGAATGTGTGGTTGATAAGAAGAGATAGCAAAATGAATTGTAATTTTAATAGAGGCCAGACAGGGGCATATGAAATTAAACTTGTTGATTCAAGGATACATCTCTTTGTGCAAACTTTTAAGGACGAACACTAAATTGACATCGAGACATTAACGAAGATCCCTGACATATTATGTCCTATTTCAGATGAGAGTAGTTTTTCATAGTATGTCACACATGTTCTGTGAATGAATTTAGTCAAAACAAAATAATAGCAAGTTATATGATAATTTAGTTGAATGCTGATACTGTGTCTTTGAAATGAATTGCAGTCTTTGGTTAACCGCTTGACTTTTCAATATATTGTATCTATTTCGTCTTATATATGCTTTGCTACTGATTATTTTAGTTATATTACATAGATTATAGTACTTCTTAGATGCTGATATCCTTATAGTTAAATGCTTATTAAATAAAATTCTACATTATTCCTTTTCAAACTTGCACCAACAGGTAGAAATAAAGAACTTGAATTCGTTTTCATCAATGAGTAGGGCTATCGATTTTGAGATATCAAGACAGGTACTTCTCTATAGTCAAGGTCAGGCTGATCAAATTGTACAAGAAACCCGTCTCTGGGAAGAAGGCGCTCAGGTTATATTTCATTTTGTTCTCATGATAAAAAGAGAAGTAACAATGTGGCAAAGAATTTCCTCTGTATTTGCTGCTAAGCTACATGTTTGTTCTACTTCTAGAAAACAGTCACAATGAGGAAGAAGGAAGGACTTGCTGACTATCGCTACTTTCCGGAGCCTGATCTTCCAGGAGTTATGCTCACTGAGGAATATGTTGATGGGGTCCATAATTCCTTACCTGAACTTCCGGAAATGAAGCGTCGAAGATATGAAAGAATGGGTCTAAACATGCAGGATGTTCTCTTTCTTACCAATGACATCAATGTAAGTCCTGTTGGTCCTTAATATGTATTTTGGTTCCTATATGTTGGCATAATTAGTATCTGGAAATTCTTCACTTTACATGTTGAGTAATTGGGTTTGCTTTGCCTTATAATCTTCAACATATCTATGCCACCAATACATTATTTATATTATTATATCTAGCACTGCACAAACTGTCACGATGCTGATTGTTTCCACTTCAACCAACAATTATCTCAGGTTGCAGAATTTTTTGATGCAACTATTGCAGAAGGTGCTGATGTAAAGCTGGCTGCCAATTGGATAATGGGAGATATTGCTGCCTACATGAAAAATGAGAAGTTGTCTATTAGTGAAATTAAACTTAACTCACACGAATTGGTTGAGCTTATATCTTCAATTAAAGGTGGGACCATAAGTGGTAAAATTGGCAAAGAGGTATTCATAAACATTTTCTTCGTCAGCTGTTGAGTATACATTTCTTTTGTTTGGGGGTAAATATCCAGTTTTGTTGTGTACTTTCTAAGTTGACCGTGCACTTAATTATTGCTTAGTTTGCCTTGTAGATCGATGTACTTCTTTTATTCCCTTCCTCGAAGCCATCTTGTTTTCATAACTTCCCTCATGCTTTGCATATAAGTTAAGGCCTGTGGTAAGAAGAAAATCACTTCGCCCTCATTCTAATGGCAGCCGGTGACTAGCTACCTCCATCCATATCTCAAGGCTTAAGAGTACGAAATCTATTTGGAAACATCCATTCAGTGCCATAATATGATTCAGTTCACCATATTAGTGGGTTTATTCGAGGAGAAGATTACATTTGAGTAGAGAAACCAATCACACACAATATACATACAAGTGGAGAGGGTGGTTGTTGGTGCCAGGGTGGGGGTGGGGGTGGGGGTGGGACAGCTATATGTACTAGAATATGTTTCTTCTTAGTATACTGAGGCTCTGCTTGTGTTTACAGTATTTATGAATAAAATTTGCAGATATTGTTCGAGCTAATGGCAAAGGGTGGAACTGTTAAAGGACTGATAAAAGAGAAGAATTTGGTTCAGGCAAGTCAAATCACGTTATGTCTGCAAATTTGATTATCAATTTTTGGTGCTTCAATTCGAATTTTTTGTGATCTAAATCTTGGATTAAACATTAGGGCATCTTCCATGACAATTCAAATGGTTATCCTGATGATTGCTACATGTCTGCAAACTGTCAAATGCATCACCTAATTCTCGTTTCTCCCAAATTGCTATGTTAAATTTGCCATTTCAGTGTCATGCTATTTCTTTCATATAGTAATACGAATTTAGTGAACTTCACACTAGCTTGTTTTCTATTTTGAATTGATAACAAATTATTATTGATTGGAAACATCTCTATTGTTAGAAATTAAGGCCTAATTCTGATGTGTAATAATTAGCAAAGCAAAGTCAGAAACCTGCAAAACACGCACAGTTTTATAGTGGTTCTGTCTCAACGAGGAGCTACATCTATTTGCAGCAGCAGGTTTTCACTATAATGAAGAAGTGTGCAAAGGATCTTACACTTCTCTTCCGCTGAAATGGCCTTCTCCTAAAATCCACACAGTCCAACATGCAAGGCCAATATATATGCTTGTGATAGGCACTTCATTTTCAAATGCAAGATGATTCAAGACAAAATTATTTCAGTAAAATAAGCAGAAGCGTGCTAAGAAGTTTGAGCTCATAGTTTAGTACTTTCTTATGTTGATACAAGAGAATCATGATTATGGGATGTGATATAAGTGCTATCATCGGATTGAAATATATGTGTACACATTTATGACCAACTGATTACCATTTTCTTGTAAATCAGATTGCAGACCCTGTTGAGATTGAGAAAATGGTGGATAAAGTCCTTGCAGATAATCCAAAGCAGTTGGAGCAATATCGAGGGGGTAAAACTAAGCTACAAGGTTATTTTGCTGGCCAGGTACAAATCTCACACAATTTAAGAGGTCTTTCTCCATTATTTTGGGCTCGAGATTTTTTTTTTTTTTAATATTTGCTTCATTAACATGCTTCTTGAATTTTTTATTTAAATTAATAGGTAATGAAAGAATCAAAAGGCAAGGCTAATCCTGCACTTTTGAACAAGATCCTTATGGAGAAATTAAGTGCCAAAAGCTGATGCTTTCGAGGTAGGTATCCAAGTGATGAATACATCAAAACTCCTCAAACTTCCATATTCAGGCTCTCATCTTATTTTCTGGAAATTCATGAGTTTGATAATTGGTGCGGGCCATGCTTGGTGCATGTCTGATATTCATTGAGATTGAGAAAATGGTGCAGGGCCATGTTTGGGCAAGAGGGGGAGTATCTGAACATTTACCATTGGCCCAAACCTTGTCCCTTTTTTTGGGATTTGAGATGATGGGTTTTTTGGTTAAATATTTGATAATTTAATCTAATTTTTAGCTGTACTACTGTTGAATGCTGATAATAAAAATTATAGCGTTGTATAAAATCTACGTAGTTAAATTTATTTTTACATTGTTAGTTTTGAAATTGCACCAACCCGATGTTCGTTTGAATAGTAGCATTATTGGAACAGGGAGTTGCATATCCAGGTGTACATGCTTATGAGAAAGCCATGAAAGTAAAGAATACTCTGTTTTCCAAACTTGTACCATGATGACCCCCAAAAGTCTGAATTTCCTCTCCCTGTGAAGACCCTCATTAACAATAGAGGTAATTTGTACGGCACTAGGAAGAAGAATACTTAGGCCCCGTTCGGGAAGGATTAAAAGCCAATTAAAATTGAAAATATGGCCGTTATTGGGCCCCACTCATCTAATAAAAGTCAACAATAACGGCTATATTTTCAATTTTAATCTGATTTTAATCCCTCCCACACAAGCCCTTAATCTTTTCTTCGACCCCACCTTGATTCATAATCATGTGAACAACGGTAAATATACTAAGTGGATGTTTGGTATGTAGTTTTCGATTGTAATGGACACTATAAATAAATTATTATTCTTATTTAATATTGTCCAAAACTATCTAATCATGTCATAACATAACAGGTTTAGTTTGGCATTGTGTTTATGCTTTCTCAAAAGAATGATTGGCCCGGAGTGGTAGCTGGGCTACGTAACCTGGTTGAGCTCATACTCCTCCCAGGAGGCTTACCACATACGCATTGGCACTCATACCCACATATGTTGCCAAAGCAGGAGAATAAGCCAATGCTTTTATCAGCTTGCCTTTGGCTTGGCCGAGCACTTGACCTTGACTGGTAGCTACTCGTAGAGAAGCCTCGATCATACACCGGTGGCAGCTCCATTCGCCACCTCTCCAGCTTTGATTTAAGCCCTTCAACACTTTCATCCAAGCTCCAACCATCCAACACAGAGCTCTGATTATCATCCAAAAGGTACTTTCTTTCTGCCATCATGGCCGCCACCTCAGATGGTGGGGGGCCGACTTCGGAGTCGGAAAAAATTGAATGAGCTTTGAATGGGGCTCCAATAAAAAATTTGCTACCTTTTGGCGCATCACCATATTCATATCCATTGAACTTTGAAATAGGCTTTCCAATAGTTGGTACTGGTGGTTTCTCTATAGTTTGTCCCCCAACTTTCTTACCTGGTTTTTCATCGAACACCTTCGATTCCAGCCCCGGTTTTTCATTATTTTTGTCGACATTTTCTTGGCCCTTGTTCTTCAAATCTTGCTTAGCAATCTTGCCATTAACAGAGGTTTCTTTGCTAACAATTGAAGCACTTACCACTGAACTTGACTTTCCTTTCTTACTTTTCTGTTTCGGTTTCTCCCGAAGCTCTGCGCCACTGATAACCGAGCTCGCCTTGCCTTTCTTCTTCTTGCTCTTAACGAAAGTCTCCCCAGCTTCTGATATACTCAGTGTCGACCCGCCATTCCCTCGTGCCCCCATCTTTTTTGGGATTGCAACCAATGAACTGTTGGTGTCGGAACAAATGTCCAAGTGTATGAGTTCGCTACGCTCACTTTTCGAACGGCGCAATATATGCTTGAGAGTCGGTGGCTGATTATTGTCGTGTTCATCTTCTTTGTTATGAAGATGGTTATTTAGATTTGGGTCATCCATCAAATCGTGAAATCCAAATGCCGAAGCGCATTGTGCATACAATGGCATGCTCCTCATTGAACTGTCCAATACGGCCACACCAATGTTCAATATTCCCTGTGGTCGTCCTGATGGTCGACGTACCTGAGACGTACGTAAACTCAATAAATTTGGCGAAGGATTCACGATTTGTAATCATTTATAAGCAAAAATGCCATGAAGGCAGCTATAACATCGGATCAAATGACAGACCATAGTTTTATTGCCAGCCTATAATGTTAGATTATTAGATCACAAACAACATTAGTGCATCAAACACAAAAACTACATGAAAATGGTTGCATGCATCTGAAGAACAAAAGAACGCGTAAAAACCTGAAGTGCAACAAACCGCATTCCACCATAACGTTGGCGGCGGCGGTGCGGCTGAGCAGGTGGAGGAATTAGGTTTCCGACGAGAATTCGAACCGTGCCAACAAGGGTGTCTCGGAACCAATGAGCAGCGTATATTTCAATCATAACAGCAGATGTATCACGTCGTAGAAATTCCTCATCAACCCTGAAAACAAATTTATCATTCCATGTGGGATTCATATTTCCCTTCGAATCGACACGAGACGAAAGCTTTCGATTATGATTCACCCATGCAACTGCATAAGTTTTCATTTTCTTCGAAACGGGCTCCAAATCTTGTGCAGAAATTATGTTTATTTCTAAAAGCTGAAAGGGTTTTAAGATCGCCATTTTTTAAAAGAAACAAGAAAAAAAGGAGGTGGTTGTGGTTGTGGTGGTGGCAGCAGCAGAGGTGGCGCACAAGGTGGAGAGAGGAGGTTCCGCTTGCCTCGTCGTACAGGGGTAGGACGACGAAGGAAAATATCGTAGTGACCAAAAAGAAGAAATTGAAGAGAATTGGGTGGAGAGGAAGTCCCTCTCTAGGCAACATGAAAGCACCGCATACAAAGGAAAATATGGACAAACTATCAAGGTTCTTGGACCATTTTGTGAGGGTTGGTGTTATTTTGCCTCCTTTGTTTAGATATACTTGTAAGAAAGTTACAATTCTATTTTCTATTGGTTTTTTTTTTTTTTTTTAAGAAAAAACTTGACATCACAAATATTTTTGATATCTTTTGTTTTGTAAAGAAAATTGATTCTTGAAGAAGAATTGGACAACCTTAGCTATTGCAAAAAAAAAAAAAAAAAAGTTGTTGGAAGAGAATCTATTGCTGCAGGACCCTCAGTTGGAGATTTACAGTTGGAATCTATTAACCAACTGGAGCCTTGAGTTAGGTAGTAGTTAATAACTGAATTGATGCTCCATTATGTCCATAAATAGGAGCTATAGGTAGTGCATAAAGAAGAGCTCGAAAATAAAGAAAAAAGGGGAATTCTAGAATAGAATTCTGTAGCTTTCAGGAGTGAAAGAGGAATAGAAAGTGAGATTTGACAAGAGTGGTAGAATTCTTGTAAATCTAGGAAATCTTTTTGTGTGATTTTCAAGTGTGTAAATCGTGTTTTTGCTTTGGTAATGAAGTGGGGAAGAGGATTTCTTCCTGGTTAAATAATTCTCTATCTATTCTAGTCTTTTTCTTGCTGGTTTTTCTTCTGCCTTTTCTTCTGCAAGTGCTGGTGCCGTTTCTCTGTCATTTTGGATTGATCCTGAGCTGTGGGGGAAGCCAAAATCCCAACAATTGGTATTAGAGCTTGAAAATTTCCCGGCCTGATTTCTGTTTCTTTTAATTGGCTGAACACATTTCGTGTGAAAGATAGATTCCTGGCCAGAATCTTGATCACATATTGTCAACATCCAAATTTGAGGTAGAGAAATTTAATAGCAAGAATGACTTCAATTTGTGGAGGGAGAAAATGATGGCACATCTTGGTAATCTTGGATTGGAAGAAGCCTTGGAAGGGAACTCAAAGAGTGATGCTGAAGTTTTGAAAAAGGCAAGGAATACCATCATACTCAGCCTCTCTGATACAATTCTGAGGAAGGTCATTAAGGAGAAGACGGCATCTGAAATGTGGAATAAATTGGAAGAGCTTTACTTGACCAAAGCTTTGCCTAACCGGATCTATCTGAAGCACAAGTTCTACAGCTTCAAGATGGATGAATCAAGGTCAATTGATGAGAACATTGATGAGTTTACTAAGCTGGTTTCTGACCTGGAGAATCTGGATATCAAGATTGATGAAGAAGATCAAGCCATTTTCTTGTTGAACTCTTTGCCACCAGCCTTTGATCACTTAAGGGATACCATTAAATATAGCAAGGAGTCCTTAACCCTCAAAGAAGTTACTGCAGCAGCCTATTTGAAGGAATTGGATCTAAAGCTGAATGAAAGACTTACTAAAGGGAATGGAGAAGTGCTAAGTGTCCAAGAAAGACAAAAAAAAAGGGTGTGCTGGATTTGTAATCAAGAAGGACACTATAAGAGGAATTGTCCAAAAAGAAACCAGGGGTGGATAAAGAAAGGAGGCAAGCAAGATGGAGAGTGTGCAAACATGCTTGGAGGCTATGAAGTTGATGAAGTGCTCTGTAAGTTCTAGCTGTAATGAATCTGAAAATTCTTCTTAAGAATCAAGGAGAAGATTGTAAAGAAAATTGACTCTTGAAGAAGAATTGGACAACCTTAGCTATTGCAAAAAAAAAAAAAAAAGTTGTTGGAAGAGAATCTATTGCTGCAGGAGCCTCAGTTGGAGATTTACAGTTGGAATCTATTAACCAACTGGAGCCTTGAGTTAGGTAGTAGTTAATAACTGAATTGATGCTCCATTATGTCTATAAATAGGAGCTATAGGTAGTGCATAAAGAAGAGCTCGAAAATAAAGAAAAAAGGGGAATTCTGGAATAGAATTCTGTAGCTTTCAGGAGTGAAAGAGGAATAGAAAGTGAGATTTGACAAGGGTGGTAGAATCTTGTAAATCTAGGAAATCTTTCTGGGTGATTTTCAAGTGTGTAAATCATGTTTTTGCTTTGGTAATAAAGTGGGGAAGAGGGTTTCTTCCTGGTTAAATAATTCTCTATCTGTTCTGGTCTTTTTCTTGCTGGTTTTTCTTCTGCAAGTGCTGGTGCCGTTTATTTGTCATTTTGGATTGATCCTGAGCTGTGGGGGAAGCCAAAATCCCAACATGTTTATATATATTTGTAGCTCTTTAAGTAGGTCGACCTGTTTATAATTTATGGATAGAAATTTTTCACACCTTATCATATTTCTTTATTTGTTTATCTATATTTAGATTTTTAGTAAATTTTTTAAAAAAATTGATGACATGTATGATTGAGAATTTGATTAACTTTGTAGATTAGTTTTTTTTATCAAATTTTTGGCTAAATCATAGAGGGGTTTGAAGGGGTAACATTATTTTTTTTTATCCACTCTTGACCTTAAGGTTTTCTTAAATCCATCAATTCGTGACCCTAATAAGGTATTTATTTATTTATTATTATTATTATTACTACTCTACCTTTGGATTGACTTTTTGACTTTTTTTACTCTATCATTGGATCATTATCGATTCTTGACTTGTATTATTTGAGGTTTTTTAAAATATTACTTTCGCAATTGAGTTTCATGTTGAATGTCATATATTTTGGTGGAGTAGTGAAATGTGTAGATATCAGTGGCGAAAGCATTTTGTTGGACTAATACTGAGAAACAAAAGTTAGGAGAGTGAATGAGATTAGACGTCCCTATATTTGTATCCATAAACAATAAATATTTGACATTGTGCATATATCAACCTATGCAATGTTCCCACTAGAGGAGTACCTTCATGAGGATGAAAGTGAAAAAAAACAGGGAACAAATTTTCAAAATGATGTCGAGCTTGTAAATAATTTATACGTTGATGGAATTGCAATTATCCTTGCTAAATATTATATTATCGAACAATTTTGAAACTTGACCTCTTTAGAAAATACTATTTTGAACCTTGAAAAATTAGGGTTTGACTTTCCAACCTTTCAGCTAGTGTGAATATGGTCTCCAACCTTCAAAAGTATGGTTTTAGGTTCCCAACTCATGCAATTCTGTGAATTTGGATCCCCATACAATGGATTGCATATGGCGAAAGGTTGAACATGTCAAACTATGCTTGCCAGCCCAAGGAGGTGGTTTTGGATTTGATTTTGCATATTTGACGAGGTTCGCAATGGTGGAGCCAATGGGTTTATATGTGGATTTGAATCTTCCATGGGTCAGCGGTGGTTGAGCACATGGTGGTTTTGATTTGTTTTCTAGTAGAATCGAAGTAAGGATATAACCATCATTTCAATTAAAAGAAAAAGCTTTTTAAAAGTGAAATCTACTATTTCCAATGAGTGGGGACCCAAAGTCAACGAGTTACATAAGTTGGGGACCTGGAACCTCACTTTCAAAAGTGCTAGAGTCACATCTACACTAGCTAAAAGGTTGGAAAGCCCACCCTAATTTTTCCTTCTCTATTTATAGGAACATAAAGTTCTTCAAGTTCCAAATGTTCAATTTCACCGAGATTCCTTGAAGATTAGGTCCTCAGGTTAAGGCTCAAATTGAACACAAGAACAGAAAGCAGGGAGGAATTATAAGAATGTATTTCACAGGTCAAGTAAACGCATACAATTCAAGCACTTCCAAAATATGTATACTAGCATGAATAGAGAAGATTAATCCGTATAATATCTTCATAAAGATCAACATAGTATATTATATATAAGATTGAAAAAAAATTAGATTTGGGGAAGGGAAAAAAATCATCGCAAACCAGAATGATGGTCCTTAGTGTTGACCACCAGAAACCAGAAACCTCAAGTAAAAACCCCAGAGATTTAAGGTCAACCAAGAAAACCACGAACGATGAGATCAAACACTAAGATGCAAACTGTAAATCGCCAGAGAACCAATATTAGATCTATAATCGAATAGATCTAGGGTTCCAAACTAAGAATGAGATCTCAACAGATCTGGTTGTGAAAATTGATTTTTCACAATCAGACCACAGACGAAGGACATTAAAAGCCACTGATAGCTCTGATACAACTATTACACCAAGAAATCGAAAATAACCCAAAGGTCGTACAATATTTGTATCTCAAATTTACACAACGAATATAGATGAAAAAGAATAGCACCAGTATATCAATAATCTTGGGTTTAGACACATTGTACCCTTCTGTACAAATCAAAAGAACCAACGCCAAACCCTCAAAGGCTAGTCGAAGCTACTTCTATGAACCAGAAGTCCCCAAACCTGAAACCAACACTCTTCTCACAGATTGAATCACAGAGACTTTGAACCACAAATGAACCAAAGAGATCAAACAACCACAAGTTGAAGATTGACACAAAGAAGATGAAAAACAAGGGCAAAACCACTAAGACAATTCTAGAACTCAACCCAAAGGAAAAACCAAACAGCGTAAAAGTGATTCGGGCAAACACATAGGCTCTAATTTATAAAACTCAACCATCATCGTAGATCTTAGATGGAATCAATGGTTCAGAGCAACTAACAATCTCAACATTCAAGTCGACTAAAGTCGCTCTTTAAAAAATGAGAGATTGGCCATTTATTGGGTTTGGGAAATTAGGCTTCTTCATTGAATTATCAGACAATGGAAATATAATACATACGAGGAAATTACACGGTAACCGGTGTTTGGAGATTACTTTTCAGAAATCAGGTACAAAAGTTTAATAATCATAAATCAGGTATAATTATATATTTTAATATTATTATTAAAACCATTTTCAAACCCTAATATCTCACCATCTCTCTCTTCACTCTCGCCTTTCTTCTCTCTGTCACTACATTTTCTTCTACTCTCATTCTCTTCGATTCTCGTCTCTCTCTCTACCCTCGCCCTTACCGCCGCTGGAGTGGAGCACCGGCGTCGCCCAGATCTCCCTCACAGACACGCCTCTTCCTCACAGATGCCGGAGACTGCACTGCTCCGTCAGAGATCTGCTATCTCCTCCGCCATTCCCCTCTCTTCTTTCTTTCGCGATCTAGTACTTAACCCACCGTCGTTGCAGTGAACGGTAGCGTCACGCGAGCTGCCGTGCGACGCTTTCACAGCAGCGTCGCGACGGGTGGTGTGTGTGTATTTGTGTGCTGTGGGTTTGCGTGCAATGGTGGAGTGGCAGTGGAGTTGTGGTGGTGGTTTAGTGGTGTTGGGGAGTTTTTAGGTGTTTTTTGTTGGCTGTGCAGGTAGATGTGTTGGGGGCTATGGTGGATCGACGACGATTTTGGTGAGTTTGTGGGGCTGGTGCATTGTTGTGTGTGTTTGGTTGGGTTTTTGGCTGTGGCTGTGGTCTGGTGGCTGTGGTGGTTTCCGGCGGTGGAGACGTTGGTTTTGTTGGTGAGGTTGTGGGTTGGGTATTGTTGGTTTTGTAGGTGGAGGTGTTGACGGTGGTGGCGGCGCGGTGGATTTAGGTTGGATATAGGCGGTGGTGGTGGGTTTGTTGGTGGTGATGTTGGTGGCCGGAGTGGTAGTCAAGTCACGTGACCTAAAAATTTGAGAATATGTGACTTTAAAATAATCTGTGACCATAAACTTGAAAATATGTGACCAGTGAAATTAAATGTGACCTGTAAATTCTTGATTTAGGTAGGATAATATGTGACTATTAATTAACTGTGACCTAAAAATTTATTAATATGTTATTCAAAAATAATCTGTGACCGACTAATTAAAAATATGTGACCTCGAAATAATCCGTGACCTATAAAATTTTTGGTTTGTGATCTCGAAATAATATGTGACCAATTAATTTTAAAAAATGTGACCTGTGACCTCTAATTATGTATATGTGACTATTAATTACATAATTGTAGTCTTATTATATTTAATTAATAAATATTTTTAATTAATTAACTAAAACCTGATTTTTGCACTTTCAAACATAAAACCTGATTTTTGAATTGTGAATAGTTAATCCCTTAGTTTTGAATTATGGGAAAAGTTTATGCATCAGGCATTTTCTTTACCAAAATTAAAAATCAGGTCCTCAAGTTTAAAATTGTAAAAATCAGGTTTTATTTTGAATTAATTAATTATATTTTATAATTATTATATTAAATTAAATATTTAACTGTAATATAATAAAATCACCCCACCCCACCCCACCCCCATTGCTCCGGCTACTACTCAGACGACCGGCGACTGCTCCGATCCGGCGACTTTTCGAGGTCACAGATCAAGAAATTTGTAGGTCACGGATTATTTCGAGGTCACAGATAAAAAAATTTGTAGATCGCAGATTATTTCGAGGTCACAGATTTAAAATTTTATAGGTCACAGATTATTTCGAGGTCACAGATGAAAGAAATTAAGGTCACAGATTCCTTTTTTAAGTTACAAATTATCAATTTCGAAGTCACAGGTCAGTAGTAAGATCACAGATACCAAAAATAACCACAATAGCTAGGTCACAGTCACCTAAACTTTATTTCAACGAGTCACAGACACAATTCCTAGGTCACAGACACCTACCTAGGTCACAGAGACTCGCGATCGCCACCTCCAACGCCTTTGACCCGTCACAACAACACAGAACCATCGCCACAACAGTTCCAACACCACCAAAACGTAAAAATAATCACCACCTCACCATTTTCATTTCCAAAAAAATCACAATGTGCAAATCACTAACAAGATTTGAGAATGAATAAAAACCCAATATCACCATATCTCAAAAACCCAAGATCTGGTAGTAGGAAGAAGAAGAAGAAAAAAAAAAATATATATAAAGAAGACCGAAGGCGCAGCGCGTCGCGACATCTGCCGCACGTTGCGTGCCAGCTGAGGCCGAGACGCCGTCGCGATCAAGAAGAGCCGCCGCAAATCGCAGCGGCAGCCGCCGCCGCCGCCGCGATTTGCAGCAGCGAAACAGGGGGGAGGGGGGGAGAAGGGCGGGGGAGGGGCGGCGATCTGTCGCAGCAGCAGCGAAACAGGGGGGAGGGGGGGAGAAGGGCGGGGGAGGGGCGGCGATCTGCGGGGGAGAGGAGGGGGAGGGGGAGGGGAAGGGAAAGGGGGAGAGGAGGGTGGAGGCGGCGGCGGCGGCGGGCGGTGGCGGCGGCGGCGGGTGAGAGAGGGAGGAGGTGTGAAATGAATTAGGGTTTGTATAGATGTTATATATAAATGAAGTTGGTGGGGGTAGGTAGTAGGGTGGGTATAAATTTAATTTAATTTAAAAATATTATTATTAATATTAATTGTAAAATTAAAACCTGATTTTTGATTAAATAAACTAAAAACTTGATTTTTTAAAAGTCAAAACTAAACACCTTGTTTATGGTAATTTTCTCTTGAATTATTCCCATATAATACCGGCAGTGGGCTTAGCCCAGTTTTTCATCATAGCCCAAATGTTTGGATTTTGGCATCACAACCCAAAATTTTTTAATTAAACGGACAAAGCCCAAAAAAACAAAGCTTTCGGGGTCTAATGGCTAAACCATCAGATGTAAGTTTACCAAATTTCCTGAATTCTTCCGTAGTTTCAAAAGCAGTCATCGTCGCTGGAACGTTTCTCACATACACCGACTTCATTTCAACTGTGGACGAATATCATAAAAATACAGAATAAGGTCAGTAACTAATATTTCCTTTTTAAAGCAAAAATGGCCATACTCTGTTTTCTAGATGGTCTAAGAGAAACAGTAATGAGGATATGAGCAAAATTGAACAAATATTAGAGGAAAGTCACCTTCGTCTTCCATGGTTGATGCTTCTTCCACGGTCTCCATCCCAGACATTTCAATTGTGTTTGCTGCAGCAACAGATGGCTGACTAAGAGATTCATGTGCATGCTGCACTCTGGAGGCATATGCTTGATAGCAGAGGACTGAGAAGGCGCTGCTGGAGAATGTTGTCCTTTAGCAACCTGTAACTTCCATCAACAATGTAACACATAATGAGTTCAAACTCATTCGGGCTATTATAATTAGGAAAGTGAAGTGTAAAATTGCAGCAGTATAAGACTTGGATGACATCACGTACAATAGAAGCATAAGTATGCTTTTGGGGCTCTATAGCAGGTGGGTTCCTCAATAGTTGTGTAAAAATGAACAGGTACAGAGTTCATAGCATCCTGAAGTGAACCGTTTGACTGCAAAGAAAAATTATCTTCAAGAATCTTTTCAGATTCGGGAACTTGGTGTAGCTGCTCCTCTGGAAAGTTATAGTTTTTGACTGGACCATGCTCTTCAATATTTGCAGGAGCCACAAACCCTCCATCCTGGATTTCTCCACCCAATATGTAGTTGGATACTAAAAATAGTCATTTGAATCCAAAAATTAGAAAAAACACCTTTTATATTGCTTACAAGTGAACTTTCACATATAAAAGAGGTGCAAAAGGGTCATAAAATTCATAATTTACTCTCATACATTGAGTATTCCCCTTGATATGCAGGAATAAATCAACTGTCAAATATTTCTTATAGAAATATTTTGGAAGAATTTCAGTTAGAAACTTGTTTAAATAATTAAGTTTGAAATATTAAAACCAGATTTTGATGGCATAGGATGCACTGGAAGACCCTAATCAAGTATCATAATTTTAAGTCACAATAAGTATGCATCTAAATAACAGGCAGTAATTGTACAAGCAAAAAGGTCAAACAGTAATGCATTATCACAAAATATATTTATTTAGTTCTCGAAAAGCAAAAGCTCGAATTGGTATTATTTTCTAGGAATATCATTGTCGTATCAATTTGAGTCCACAACATGAGCAAGCTAATATGAGAATCTATACAACTTGTCTCTTTAACCGCAAAAGGTCAAACATGATAAGTCTTTTGGGATAAAAGGAATGAAAAAGCATTCAAACATGAAACACCTCACCATTCAACACAAAATGTATTCAATCTTCTTCTAGATTTGGGCCAACAAAATATGCTAATGAAATCAATCTTCTTCTAGATTTGGGTAAAGTTACTTCTAGAAAAGAACTACTAAAGTGGAAAAATGACCTTGTTCTTGGGCTGTAGCTGAAGCATTGAGCTTAGAATCAAAATTGCTCTGAGACAAATAGGTCAATGGATGCTGCAGAATTTGTTCATCGATATAGGGAAATATATCATTGAGAACAAAGTAGCCTTTCTCCTGAGGTGCAAGAAAAAATGTTTGCAAAAACTTCATCTTCAAATTAAAAGTTTTTACATGCATAGAACCTGCAACCTTACTAAAACTTCATTCCAAGATTCTAAAGATTTTGCACTCTTAATTTCTATGCCCCTATAATTGAGTGACGTGAAAAGTTGGTGGATTTGCTGCAAAGAAATAAGAGAAGAAAAACTCAAAACACCATCACAACAAATAGTAAACCAAGAAATTATGGATAAAAAAAATCATGAAAAGGGAAAAGGGATGATTTTAATTCAGTAATGGATTCAGCATTTAAAGAAAAGCAAGTATCAGAAAAAAAAAAAAAGTGGAAATTCTGAACTGCTTTCACGCTATAATATTGAGAAAGGAAATTAATTTTCCGCAACACTGGAACCAAATAGATTGAAGGATCAAACTGATCGTGTGTTGACAGTTTGGCTGAAAGATCAGAAATGAAACCAAAATATATGATTCACTTAAGTTTGAAATTCAGATTTATATACAGATTTGAGTATGCTGCTTAAATAAATGGATCATTGTAACAGTATAAACAATAAATAAGCCGGCAATGAAACACCAGTGGTAATTGCATCGCGAAGGTGATCTCATTCAGTGGAGTTCCAAGAAGCAGAAGGTGGTTGCTAGATCGTATAAAACAAGATAATAACCCTATTTATATACGGTTTAACAAGTCTTAATTAAGGTAAGAAATCAAGGAAGGGAATAAACCTAAATTTACAATACTTGGTAATAAGAAACACAAATTTTTATTTTGTTTGGTATAAACTTTGAACACTGCATAAATAAGGCTTTGGCTCAAGATTCTATGAAGTTAGCTTGGATTCATAGTCCACTCGGTCAGCTGGGGCTGCAACTACATCAGAAACCACTATTGTGATGTGATAATAAAGCCGCTGGTTCACCAGCCTCTAACCCAGTGTTCCATGCGCACAACAAGCATATAAGATAGACTCCAACACTCCATTACCTCGAGGGAGGCAATTAGATAAGTTGCTATTGTTCGTATAAGTTGTCATTTTTGAGTTAGCACGTTATTAACCCCTTCCAGTAGTCATAATATTTAAGCAATGTAAATCAAACCTAATTCAGTATTCATATCAATAAAAGATCCAGAACTTTCTCTCTCTCATAAGGAAGTTTTTCGATGTAGTAAATGTAGAACTACACGTAAATAAGTAGTTTCATATAAAATACCATAATAGCACTGGTTGTCTCTCTGGTGTTGCCATCAAGACAAAGGATGGTGCTGGCTTCGCTGTATAACTGGTGCACAAAATCAGGTTGGTTCTGTAGCATTGGGGAGTAGTACTTCCCTATAAAGTATGTTCCCACCTAGAACAAACAATGAAATAGAGACCGACCAATAGTCAACAACAACAAAAAAAAGAAATATATATAGAACATGTAAAATATATACGAAGTCGGTATCAATACTTTCTCTTAAGGATTTGGTATTGAAGCAAGAGATTCAAGAAATGTGGAGACATGGACTTTATAGAGTAAAAATAGTAATGCATTGAAATGCACTTAAAGCAGCATCATATACTATATGTTGTATCCACACAGGAGCACAAAAAACACAGTTTGAATTCAGAGACTCACGAATAAATGAACATATGAATCTGCATATAGATATCTATGATGCATGCATCTATGTTGGCAATTTTCTTAACTTTAGATGAGTTAGGTCCACGTTGAGGAGTTACTTGGACTGCTACCAACATATCACTATATCAGTATCTTTGATTATGATCATATTAGGTATATAAGTATTGATTTTTCCAAATTAAACAGAGAACTGTAGTATGCTTGTTCTATCATCTTCTACAGCCATACAACAACAAAAATCTAGTTCTTATTCTCAATAAATACATGATCGGCTAAATGTTTCATTTTTCACCACTTCTTTCCGTTTATTGATAGATCCAGTCGAAGATCCGACAACTAGATCCTTAGAACTTAGCGACCACAATAGACAATGATAGCTTGGGTTTACCCCTGCCTCTTTTAACACGTTCAATCATCTTTCCCCTAATTCATCCTTGACTTATATTCCAGCAATACAAATTCACCAATAATGTCATCTATGCAAGCATGGATACAATGTAAAAGATAACCACAAATTGACATATAAAAACATCATTTGTGTATATGCATGTGAAATCAATTGGAGCAATAAATTTTGCAAAAGATGCTGGCCGATACGCTACATACTGCTTTAGTAGATGGAAAATAATCTGTTACGAAGGAAAATGAGAGGATCAATGGAAGTGGCAGCAAAAAAAGAAGAGAAGCAGACGCAAGCCAAGAGGGAAAGAAGAAGAGGAGGACTAACGGTCACAACCAATTTTCAAATTCAACACGGCATCGTTTTAGTTAGGAATAAAAGTGTCATTTTGAGTTGTAAATAATGCCGTTTGAGTTATAATCAATCTTATATGTTAGTCATCTTTGTCCTTCCTAACATTCACATTTTTTTCCTTGTTGGTTGGTTATATAATTGTAATGAGGAGAATAGAAAATGTGTGATGTGAATTGAATTCTTCCTTTCCGAGTCTTCTTCTACCTCTTTCTCTTTCTTCATCAATTTCTCTATAATTTCTTCTTCTGTTGTTATCATTTCCTTCAGAATTAATAAAATTCCATTTGTCATTTGAATTTATTAATTCAATTGGTGTGTAATTGGTATGGTGCTGAGGATCAACCGTTACATTTGGTATCAGAGCAGTACGTGACTTGGGAGAAATGGAAACTCGAAACAAGCCCCAGGAAGAGCAGACTAAAAGGATTGATAAGGAGTTGGGCCAGCTGGGTATTGCTTATCAAAACACGGATCAAGCTATGAAGCATCTCCGTGGCATACATGATACACTCAAAGGATTAATGCTGGAGATGAATAAAACATATGAGAACATTGTGGGGATGTTGGCTAAGATGAGTGGAGGATCAGTTAGTTCTGGGAATGCTTCACCCCAAGGAAATGACAAATAGATACAAATAGAGGACCAACAGACTCCCATTCTATCGGAGGAATGAGTATTGAACACTGTGACAGGGAATTCTTTTTCACAAGGAATGAATATGGGAGATTATAGATTGAACATAAAAATCCCTAAGATTGATTTTCCATACTTTAGTGGAGAGGGCCCTAGAGAATGGGTAAGGAAAGCTAGGAAGTATTTTTCGATTCATTAAGTGCCCGAGGAAATGAAAGTGGGCATTGCTGAAATGTATTTGAAGGGGAAAACAGATATATGGTTCCATATGTTTATAACCAGCTTTCCGGGTGCGGACTGGGGTACATTTTCCAATGAAATTTGTAGACGGTTTGCAGAAAATACAGTTGAAGAAGTAATTGAAGTTTTTAGCAAGATAAGGCAGAAGGGATCTATTGCTGAATATCAGGAAAAATTTGAAGAATTGAAATCACAGCTTTCCAGGTGCGGACTGGGGTACATTTTCCAATGAAATTTGTAGACGGTTTGCAGAAAATACAGTTGAAGAAGTAATTGAAGTTTTTAGCAAGATAAGGCAGAAGGGATCTATTGTTGAATATCAGGAAAAATTTGAAGAATTGAAATCACAGGTGATGTTATCATTGCCTCATCTACCTGAATTCTATTACATATCTATTTTCACTAGTGGCCTAAAAGAGGAGATCAAATCTATGGTGAAAATCATTAAGCCTACAACCTTAGCTAAAGCTTTTGAAGTAGTTCTATTATAGGAAAACACCATTATAGCCATAAATAAAGGAGCAAAGCCCTATAAACCTTATGCACCAGCCAAATGGACCCCTTATAATATCAAACCAACTGGAACCATCCATAAAGATACACCCCATACTGAATCAAGTACAAAGAACCCAAGCAACCCCTTGAAATTCAAAGCTATCACACTTTCTGATTTCCAAACCAAGAGAGAACTGGGGCTATGCTACAGGTGTGATGAGAAGTACACACGTCTCCACGTATGTCGGAATAGAATGCTGAATTTCATACTTGTAGATGATGAGGAAAAAGGGGAGGATGAAGAATTACCTGGAGGGGAGGGAGAATAAGAAGTAAGGAATGAATTGAGTGAAGTAATGGAGATTTCAATTCATGCATTGATGGACAACAATCGAACCAAGACTATTAGACTCCCATGGAGCATAAAAAATAGGAGGGTCTCCATCTTCATTGATAGTATGAGTACCTACAACTTTATTTATGAGAACTTAGCCAGGAACCTTAATTGTAGAATGCAGCCAGTTATGCCAGCGAATGTGACAGTGGCAGGTGGGGAGAAATTGGTGAGTGATGCCATCTGCAACCCATTGACCTGGAGGATACATGATTTGAAGTTTCAGTATCAGTTAAGGGTCCTCAAATTGGGAGGTAGTGACATGGTTCTAGGGGTTGATTTGCACTATATGTGGTGGACCTAGGTAGGATGGCAGTAAAAAGCTAAAAAAAATACCACTTTCATGTCAGATGTCGTTCAAGTTTGATCCATCAATTTATTAATTCAACGTAGAATCAAAACAATTTTGAAAATTAATTTAATTGGTCTTAATCGTGTTGACATTTCCATTTTTCACGTACACTTCACCATCAATTCCTATTTGATGGGGATTAAAATCAGATTTTTAGTAAATTTTGATAAAAGTTGATGAAATGTATAGTTTAAAAGTTGTGGATCTCATAAAATATGTGATTAAAATTAATTATTGACTTTAATTTAAATTAAAATCTGAATTTTAATTTCTACCAAACAAGGGCTCAAATAACTCAACAAAACCAATGAAGTTATTTATGGAGACTTCATTGACATAATTATATAAGTTTGCTGCCGTCCGAATTTCCATCGGGAAAAATTAGTTGGAATTTTACTTGCTTTAAATGGCTTCACCACCCACAAGAAGTTGGTTGCCACTATTCTCATGGGCCACAACTACTTCTGTTATCATGTCTATACTCAACTTGCATTACTCTCAAATGAGACATACACGATTCGTCTAGTCTCTTTAGATTCGTGACATTTCATGCAGGAGTCTGTGTTCGGCTTATGTATGTTAAAACCATACTTGTCATTGTCTTCCAAATAGACAAAATGAAAGCCAAAGTCCGTCTTATAGTCAAATTGTTGTAATATGTATTGGATAACAAGGGGATATTTTCCTGTATCAGGACTAAATGAAGGCAAATTCGGAAGTCCAATCTCAGGTAATCCAGGTATTGAGAAAGCAGGAACCAATGGAATCACTCCTAATAAATCACAATACCTTGAATAGTAGCTAGCAATAATGGAGCATGATTGAGTAAAAATGCAACCAATCTAATGTCCACTAGCTTGCCACACTAGAATCCCACATTATGTTGGCATCATAAGAAGACATTTTACGTCTTTTAGAGTTTCTAAAGAGTGGGGTCAAGTCAAGTTTGTTGAGTTACAGGCTTCGAATCTATCTAAATATCCTTTAAAACATGTACAAATAATTTAATAAAATTGTTACGCCATGAAAAGATAGGACCCATGAAGGGGCCCAATCAGCCTACGTGCAAACAGATCGGGGGACCATGCCTCATACGCTGGCATACGGAAGCCCAGATGCATGCGGGTGAACCGATCCAGGTATGAGCGACCTGTCCCTCCCATACAAAACACCTGGACATACCCTTTTACAAACAAACCCCATTGACAGAACCGGCTAGGACGAGGCAGTGGCAAGATCTCGAATAGATCCCACACAACATGAGTTGACAAGACAACCCAATGTCACTACAGTCGCCACCATCTTGTTTGGTCTAGTCTAAAGTATAGGCTAGGCTTTATGGGCACAAAAAAGGTGATAGCATTTATGGCAGGGATTGATTTATGTATATGACAAGAAAGGAAAGTCATTCGGATAAGGCCAGATGCACTACCATCCAATAGACTCCTTCATTTCATCCAAATATAAAAACTCACACTTAGTGCCATTCGAAAATAATGCAAGTTTAGACTTTCAAAGTTATATTCTTGCTATACACATTTTTAATTATTGACTCTCAAGACGACCCTCATTTTTATTTATTGGAGGCTCACGTTCAAAGCTCTCCCACACTCTAAACTATTTCTCAACTGACTTGACCGTAGAGGTGCGCGCGGCCAATTCCATCTCCTCTGGAGAAAGCCATGTGTGACTAACAGTTCGTCCAAGTGTGCAGGAATTCAGCTTGCGTGGACATGAGAGGCATGGGATATGTTGGCCACATCATTGGTACTTTTTTGGCAATAGATTGGCGTCGTATGTGGGAATTCAACACCATAACCACGAACATCCTTGTGGTAAAAGTCATCTGAAACAGAGCTTTGGAAAAAGGCTTGGTTTTTGAAGAAAGAACCGCCGCAAAGAAGGAACCTCTAAAACGCCTACTTTTAGCTCAAAGTCAAATACTCGCTATAAGTTCCAGCCACCACGGATTGCATAGTAGAAATAGGTAGCAAGATGCCTCTCAAGAAGATGTCCTCTGTACAAATGTGAATATGTGTCGTCCCTATCACCAACACAGGCGAGGTGGTACCATATCACGCTTAGCTATGGAAGTTGGCAAAATGGTTACGAATATGAGAAACATGGCCGAGCAGAACGCTGCCATGCATCAATTACTCATGCAAATGCACCAACATGTAGGATATCATGTACCTCTGCATAGAATGTTTCCTCAAGAAGGTGAGGAGAATGACACGGCAACATACCCTCAAATGCATGGCGGAGCCCATCGAAGAGGGAGGTGGAAGTAGACACCTCCACCAACTACGTTACAAGCCGACTCGACGATAACATACCGCATGAGGGAAACTTTCCACCAGAATATACTCAAGAGCGTAGACCTCAAAGGTCCAACAACGTTTTTGTTCGAATTGGACCCTCAAGGCCTAGAAATATGTCCCATCAAGCATCCCATATTCAAAGAGAGCAAGAACAATACCAAGAATGTGAGCCTCAGGGGATTCCACCTCCACCTAGAAATATGCGAGAGAGAAGAGATGAGGCGAACTTGAGAAATCAAGCAGAAACGTCACAACCCCCTTGTTATCAAGTGGAGAAAAATGATTCTGATGGTCCATGAAGATCATTTGAGTTGGATGATAATGATGAAATCTTGCCCTTCTCCCAAGAGTTGAGAAGCACCCCAGTTTCAAATCACTTTGTGGCCCCAAAAGTACTCAAATACGAAGGAAAATGCAACTACATGACCCACATGTCTCTATGAGGAGCCTCACCGATGCTAAAATGCAGAGCTTTTCATCTTACACTACCTGGGGCTGTAGAAATTTGGTACAGCCGTATCCCAGCTAAGTTGGCCAGACCTTAAAAATGTCTTTTTAAACCAGTATCTGTCTAGTAAATAAGGAAAATCCTCTATCCAAAGGCTACAAGACATGATGCAGCAGACATGTGAAACCTTGAAAAGCTACTTGCCTAGCTTTACAGATTAGATGACCTATTGCGAATAGGTTATAGATAGAGAAGCCCTTTCTGCTCTAAGAGGATGCCTCAACATGAACACCTTTGGAGGGACGTGCGAAACAAAAATCCCACTTCTTATGATGCCTTGGTGGAAATGATGAGAAGCGAAATTGTTAATGAGGAGCTGATTGACCACCACAATAGAACCTCAATGGGACTCCCACTACCTCAAAGATAGTGAAGATGCCATGTATCCTACTTGGTGGACCAGCAGTAGACCTAAGCGGGACATACGATCGCTCCCACCTCAGGCCAAGCGTTGGTCACCGCCACGCTAATGCAGTGCCCTTTTTGGCATATGAAGAGGTTGGACCCGAGGCTCAAAAGCAGTCAAATCCATCCAGGGGGAGAAACAGGGAACCTCGAGACAGGCAATAGTTACAGTACTGAGAATTGTCTGTCAAGGCTCAATCTTGAAGAACCAATAGGCCCCCACACTAAGAGAAGAAGCACCCATCAGACGCAAAAGAATGCATCTCAGTTGAGGCGAGAAAGGAAACCTAGACATAATAAGGCAAGGCGATACCTCATGAATGAATTGCCTCGGCTGGAACACAAAGAAAAAGGAAACATGACAAGAAGAAGGACAAGGCCGAGGAGAGAGTCCCCGACCAATGTTGATAATGCCCCCATAAGAGAAATTGACACTATCGTAGGTGGTCCACACACAGGGGGAGAGTCTAGAATCACTTAGAGGAATTATGCGAGGGAAGCAAATGACCTCTCCATGACTAGCACTTCATCAATAGAACTGGCCGCGAATCCTAGAACACCCCTCCAATAACCTTTTTTTCGAAAGACACCGTGGGGGTTCATTACCCCTATTTCGACGCACTGGTGGTACGAGCCATCGTAGCCAGGAATGGGCTCAGCTGCATGTTGGTGGACAATGGGAGCTCTATTAATATTCTATTTGGAATCACCTTTGACAAAATGGTGGTGGACCACGAACTCGCCCCCATGACTACTCTCTTATATGGTTTTACTGGTGACAGCATTGTCCCAGGGAGAGGATCACATTGGCAGTAGAATGGGAGAACCCCCATTTAAGGCTCATTACTTTATGGAGTTCCTCATTGTAGACCATCGATTTGTTTACCACGGAGTATTGGGATGACCAGCCTTAAAAGAACTTGAGGCTGTTACATCCATACATCATCTATGCATGAAATTCTCCATCAAGAGAGGGATTACTACGGTACGGGGAGACCAAATGGGCTCGAGAAAATGCTACCTTAGCTTCTTGAGAAAATTCGAGCCCCACAATGTAAAGATGGCCCTAATGGACGATGAAATGGTTGACGCACCTGAAGGAGGTCCTACCCCTAAACAATGGAAAGATGTCAACATGATAGACACCCCTAAAGAAAGGATCGTTGATGTGGATTTAGACCCCAAGGTCACTGAATCAAACTCACAGGCGACCCCGGTAGAGAAGCTTGAATCTTTTCTTGTGAACTTACATGACCCCACAAGATGTTACAAATAGGGAAACCCCAATATCAGTTGCCACCGACTTAATGTGGACCCAAAGTTCACCCCTTATAGGTAAAAAAGGAGAGCCTTGAACCCGGAGAGGTACGTAGCCTTGAAAGAGGAGGTTCAAAGGCTCATATCTAATGGGTTTGTCCGGGAGGCAATATATCCAAAGTGGATATCCAACCTCATCTTAGTAAAGAAGTCTAATGGCAAATGGAGAGTTTGCATAGACTTCTCCAACCTCAACCAGTGATGTCCAAAGGACAGCTTTCCGCTTCCAAGGATCGACCAGCTAGTGGACTCCACTGCAGGCCACGAACTCTTGAGTTTCATGGATGCATACTCAGAGTACAATCAGATCCCCATGTACCCAATAGACAAGGAAAACACCACGTTCATTACTGATGGGGGCCACTACTGCTACAAGGTCATGCCATTTGGCCAGAAAAATGCTGGCGCAACCTATCAACGACTAGTTAACATGATGTTTGCGACCTTATAGGCAAAACAATGGAGGTATACGTCGACGACATACTTGTAAAGAGCCTCAGGTCTGTAGATCACATCGAACACTTCGAAGCTACCTTCAAGATCTTGAGGAAGTACCAGATAAAGCTGAATCCATTGAAGTGTGCATTTGGTGTCGTTTCAGGAAAGTTCTTGGGTTATATGGTTAACCAGCGAGGCATTGAGACGAACCTTGAGATAATCAAGGCTTTGTTGGACATGAAATCCCTAGTAAGCCCAAAAAAGTACAATGATTGATGGGGTACTTGGCAGCACTGAACCGCTTCATCGCCAAAGCCACAGAAAGATGCCTCCCGTTCTTTAAAGTCTTAAAGGGAGGGAAGATGTTCCAGTGGAAAGAAGAATTCGAAGAGGCTTTCCAAGGGTTGAAGAAGCCCTTAGGCCAAGCCCCACTCGTCTCAAAACCTAAGGAAGGAGAAGCGTTACTTATATATTTGGTCGTAAACGCCAATGCTATAAGCTCAGTCCTAGTAAGGGAGGAAAGCGGCATGCAACTGCCCATTTACTATGGAAGCAAGGCCCTCCTGCCAGCTAAATCACGTTATACTGATATGGAAAAGCTTGCTTTGTCCCTTATGATCGCTTCTAGGAAGTAGAGGCCTTACTTTTAAGCTCATAGCATACACGTGTTGATGAGCCTTCCCCTCAAGCAGGTACTCCAAAAGTCAGACGCTTCAGGGAGGCTAATGAAATGGGCTGTGAAATTGAGCGAATTTGACATTTCGTATCAGCCAAGAACCTCAATGAAGGGGTAAACAGTGGCAGATTTCATAGCAGAATTCACTGAGGTAACGAACATCAGTGTAATAATAGAACTGGTAGACGCCCAGTCTGGAAACTGTTTGTTGATGGATCCTTCGGGAAAACGGGATCAGGAGCTGGTGTACTGCTGGAAAGTCTAGAGGGCCTTAATTGTGCAGTGAGGTTTGGCTTTAAGACCTCCAACAACATAGCCGAATACGAAGCACTTCTAGCGGGCCTCAGATTGGCCAAAGAAATGCAAGTCAAGAACTTGGTAGTGTGTAGCGACTCCCAGCTAGTTGTAAGCCAGGTCAACGGTAGTTTTGAGGCCAAAGATAAGGGCATGGGAACGTGAGTGGATGAGCTCTCCATGTATTGTGGGTGATCCGCACCACCAGCTAAATGCAACAGGAGAAACCTTATTCTCCATGGCATACGGGCTGAAGCCATGAGCCCAGTCGAAATAGGTATTCCTTCTCCTCGCTGCCTACAATTCAACGAAATATCCATTGATGAGATAAAGCAATGCGAGCTCGATTTCCTTGAAGAAAGGAGAGATGATTCATAAATAAAATTGGCCTCCTACCAAAGGAAAATGACAAGGTACTACAACGCCAAGGTTAAGAAGAAATCATTCAGGAGAGGTGATCTTGTGCTCAGAAGGGTTTTTCTGTCTTCTAAGAAGCTTGGAGTTGGCACGCTGGGTCCGAACTAGGAAGGCCCCTACCGTATACCAGGTGAGTTAGGCAAGTGAATTTCTTAATTGAGAACTTAGACGGGAAGGTGCACCCCCACCCTTGGAATGTTGAACATCTAAGAATGTATTACCAGTAAGGCCCTGATCATTGCTTATGTACCTTTTGTGATTAATGCATATACCTTTTATTTTTTAACTATGACAAGCTCATACCGTTGTGATCAACTACAATTACGTAAGTTAACTAGCACTAATTATGACAAGCTCATATGTTAAGCATGACAAGTTTGATTTATTAAGTCGAGCACATAAAGATAAGACTTGATTAGTTATAGCGAGGCCATAAAGATTAAACTTTGATTGATTATGGCTACTTATGGCGATCCCATAGTTGTTAACGTTTGACTAATTATGATAAGCTCATATGTTAAGCATGACAAGTTTGATTTATTATAGCGAGCCCATAATTGTTAACGTTAGACTAATTATGACAAGCTCATATGTTAAGCATGACAAGTTTGATTTATTATGGCGACCCCATAAAAAGTTTGATTAATTATGGCGAGCCCATAGTTATTAACATTTGACTAATTATGGTCAGCCCATAGTTATTAAAGTTTGATTAATTCTGACGAACCCATAAAGTTAAGTTATTAAAGATTGATTTATTATGGTGAGCCCATAAGTTATCCAAACGCAATTGGTTAAGGAGACCCCAAGATCAATTAGTTGCCAATGTAAAGAAACGATACCATAATAGCAGTGTTGCAAGATTGGAACTGAGTCAAATAAAATTGAATTCACTACCAAGGAAGAAGTTACAATAAATTACAAATGGGGGAGGGGGGCCTAGCCTATGCAGCAGCATCGTCTTGTTGGGGCTCTTCTTGGGCACCCACATCCTCTACCGAGTCCTCCTCTTTGTTAGCAGGGGTGGAGGGATCGTCCAGACGAAAACTCGCCCTTCAGAGAGGATAGCTCCAACTGAGGATGCAGCACAGCGAGGCTATCGAAGACTTCGTTGTACGCGACCTTTTTTTCCAGTATATACCGAGGCCGTCATACTCCGCCGTCTCATGAAAATGAGCAACATAGTTATTGACTGCTACTTCCCCTACCCCACTTAACTACTACTTTAGGCTAGCTACCTTGGCGGTCAACTTCCCAACTTGAGCTTTCAACTCTCCTTTGTCCTTATTAGCAGTCTCCAAGGCTGGCGAAGCGATCCGTTGAAGGTTGTTAAAGTTCTCCACAATCTTCGTCAAAGCATTTACCTCGGCCTTGTAAAGGTGGACTTCCTTCTTTAATTCATCATTTTCCTTGGCATTTGCGTCCACTCTCGACTCCGCCTCGGCTTACTTCACCTTGGAAGCCTCATGGCTTTATTGGCCGAAGACGCCTCAGAGTTGGCCTTATTCAGTGCCACCTCATCATCTTTTACCTTGGTGATGAGCTTTTTATTGAGGCCCTATAGTCGCCTCATTTCCATTTGAACATTTAAAAAGAATCCTTGAGAGAGAGCCTGCATGGCGAGACCCCCCTCTAACATATCCACTGCATCACAGGTTTCAGCGTATGAATAATATTTATCAATCCAATATTTATGATGGACCCTCGTAGCCCCTTGAACCTCGGCGAGAAGCATCTCCATTATGGTAGAGGCAATCTCCATTACAGAAGTAGTTTCATCCCCCACCCAAAATCGTCTCGCTCACCGCTACACACCATTTCCTAGGGAAACAGGCTCTTTCTTCAGGAGTCAGCACCAACATCTCATTATTATCCAGAATTCTAAACCTCTCCCTAAAACCCTTGAGCTCACTCTCTTTTATGTCAATTGGCCACAAAGAAGCCCCTCACCTAATACTAAAGTCTATAGGGCCCTCTTGCATCATCCAAGCACTGTGAGGACCCCCACGACCTCCATAATCCTTTCAATAGGGATTATAGCAGTCACACCCGCTTCGACACATATCGGCGCCATATCTACTTTGGAAGACCCCTCAAATACATTCTTTCTTGAAGAAAAAGCCATATTATATGGACAAAACGAGAGCTAAAAAATATGGGATACTTACACAAGATCCGTGATGCTTGGAAATGAGAAAAAATGGAGTCGTTCGTCGGAGACAGCAGGAAAACGCTAAGGACAGTGGGAGTATTTCAGCACTTAAGGTTGTGATTTTAGCAAGGTGAAGGAAAGGGGAAAAAATAGGTTTTCAGCCTTTTATATATGTGTAATGAACGAACCCCCACCGTTGGATCTTCCTCCACTTTAATATGGGCCATCCACCTATAGTCTCATCTATCATGTTAAAACCAAAAAATGCTAGTTAAAAATTCAAATCAAGGGCCCAGATGAAATCATGTTGAACACGTACCATAAATTCGAGTAAGCCTCGCCGATGTGAAACATCATCATCATTGTGCATTAAATGCGCACGTAGCTCGAGCCTTGGAAATTGCCACACCACCTAGATATTTTTTATCGGGAGTTAACGTGCCATTCAAATCATTAGAGCACGTCACCTGGGAGGCTTCAGCTACCAAGGAGGCTTAACACATGCTCCAGGGCCTCGCCTCGCGTCATTTAGCTTTATCACACGCTTTAACTACTAAAGAGGCATATGCTCCAAGGGCCTTGCCTCGCATCAGTCAACCTTATCACAAGCGTCAGCTACTAAGGATGCTCGACACCTGCCCCAAGGGCCTCGCCTCTCATCATTTAGCCTTATCATATCCTTCAGCTACTAAAAAGGCTCGACATATACTCCAAGAGCCTCGCCTCGCGTCATTTAGCCTTATCACAGGCTTCAGCTACTAAGGAGGCTCGACACATGCTCCAAGGACCTCGCCTTGCGTCATCAGCCTTATCACATGCTTTAGCTACTAAAAAGGCTCAACATATGCTCCAAGGACCTCGCCTCGCGTCATTCAGCTTTATCACAAGCTTTATCTACTAAGGAGGCTCGACACATGCTCCAAGGGCCTCTCCTCGTGTCATTCAGCCTTATCACAAGCTTCAGCTACTAAAGAGGCTCGACATATGCTCCAAGGGATTCACCTCCATCATTTAGCCCTCTCGCAGGCATCGGCAATAAAAAAGGCTCAACACCAGATCCAAGTTTTTTACCAACTCGAAAGTCCACACATTATATTAATAATCATACTTGGACTTCAGGGAGTGTTGTTATGCCATGAAAAGCTAGGACCTATGAAGGGGCCCCATCAGCCTACGTGGTAAACAGATCGAGGACCCATGCCTCATACACTGGCATAGGACAGTCTAGATGCATGCGGGCGAACCGATCCAGGTGCGAGCGACCCATCACTTCCACATAAACACCTGGATAGACCCATTTACAGGCAGACCCCATTAACAGAACCAGCTAAGATGAGACAGTAGGAAGATCTCGAATATATCCCACACGACATGAGTTGACAAGACAACCTGCCATCGCCGTCCTGTTTGGTCAAGACTAAAGTACAGGCTAGACTTTATGGGCACAAAAAAGGTGATAACATTTAAGACAGTGATTGATTGATGTATATAACAAGAAAGGGAAGCCATTTGGATAAGGCTACGTGCACTACCATCCAATTGACTCCATTCATTTCGTCCAAGTATAAAAACTCACACTTAGTGCCATTCGAAAATAATGCAAGTTTAGACTCTCAAAATTATATTCTTGCTACACACATCACGTGCACTACTATCCAATGGACTCCATTCATTTCGTCCAAGTATAAAAACTCACACTTAGTGCCATTCAAAAATAATGCAAGTTTAGACTCTCAAAATTATATTCTTGCTACACACATTTTTAATTATTGACTCGCAAGACGACCCTCCTTTTTTACTTATTGGAGGCTCATGTTCAAAGCTCTCCCACACTTTAAACTATTTCTCCAACTGATTTGACCGTCGAGGTGCGCACGGTCAATTCCATCCCCTCCGGAGAATGCCACATATGACTAATGGTTCATCCAAGTGTGTATGAATTCAGCTTGTGTGGACATGAGAGACCTTGTGATCTGTTGGCCACATCATTGGTACGTTTTTTGTGATCAACAAAAATCTCCAATTTATAGCGCTAAGTGGAGTTGTTGTGTTAGGTTATTCATTTTTAACTGTAGACTTTTCTAAAAGTTGCAAAAATCGTAGCACTTTCTTATGATTAATTGAACATTTTTCATACTATATTTGATAGAGGTTGATTGATTAAGGGTCAAACGAACAAAAAGATTTCTACATTCTACTTTTGCCACACATTTTCTGTCCACTAGTTTGACCTACTATTCCTCCAATTCCCATGTTGGATTTTTCTCACCAAGGGAAACCTTAAATCACCTGCTCCCATTTAGTAATGAAAACACCATAATCACTTACCAAACACAAAAAACTTAATTCGCATCTTTATTAATTATTTTGAACTATTGTTCTTAATTTGGTGAGTTTCCGAGTTGGGGGTTCCCCTTTTTATTAAAAAAGTCGAATGATACACTATTCATTCTCTAATTAAAATTGATTTATGTAAAATTATGTATGTTTTACTACATATTTACATGAATAAAATGACCAAATTTCATTTTCAACTATATAATTTTAAATGGACATATAAGTAATATCCATGATCACCACTTGTTTTCCATTTATATAAATAAATTGTTTATAAGTTCTTCTCAAATAGATATTAAGTTAAGAGTTATGAAAAATCTCTATATAGGAGATTATATTTCCATCACAATTTATATTTGATACACTACATTTTAGTTGCAGTTAAACTCTTCAATCTTTGCTCATTGTAATAATAAGTTCCTTAATTTTTTTTTCCCATCAAATTCTTTTATTTAACATTTCATCAATATTAACGCCTCATCCTTAATGATGATTTATATTAAAATATTTTATTTTCATGCTTTGAAATGATGGGAAAATATATTTTACATTTTTTATTTTTTATTTTTTAAAATATGATGAGAAAATAAGTTGTTTTGTAATATTTTGACGGATTTTTAGACATAAAACTACTGTCAAATAAAATATGTGTTAACTAATGAAAATTTTGATGATAATAATGACATGAAAAATCGTTATGGATATAAGTGTTATAATGAGCAAATATTAAGAACCTTAAATATAATCAAAATGTGATACAAGATAATTAAAAAAATAAGGTTATAATGAGCAAATATTAAGAACCTTAAAATATAATTAAAATGTAGTGCAATAAATAAAAATTGTGGTGTGAATATATTATTTCTATATTTCACCCATTTTGTAATCAAATGATGGTCATATTCACACCAATTTTTTTTTTAATAAATACACCACATTTTAATTATATTAAAGGTTATTAACCTTTATTTATTACACACTTGTATCCTTAACTTTTTTTTCTTCTTCAAACTCTTATTTTTAACATTTTATTGATAAGATAATCTTGTCCTTAATCATAATTTTCATTCAAATATATTGTTAATATGCTTTAAAATGAAGTAAGTTTAATCTTATTTTTTCTTATTTAAAAATACAATGTGCAAATGTAGGTTGAGATATAAATGTGATAATGTGTAAATGTTATGCACCTTTTATTTGATTAAAATGCAGTTTAGTTATTAAAAATTGTGGTATGAATATATTTAGCCTACTGAAAATACAAAATCGTTTTAAAAATTCTAGCATTTTAGTTTTTTCTTTTCTCCTTCACCTCGACTTCTTCTACAAAATCATCTGATTCCCCAAAGTATCAAATATGGTGTTAGTAACAAGTGACAGTTAACAAATGGTGTTCATGTTCACTCAATTCTTATCCCCTAGGACTCGCTCCAAAGTACACCAAATTATTATGCATAAGTTTGGCAAAGTTTTTTAGTGTTTATAAGTTGTGGATTTTACGGAACTTTAGGTAGTAAATTGTGGGTCATAAGAAATTTTTGAAAAAAAATGTTTAACCAACGTAAAAAATTAAAATAAAACCACGCCATTAGTTACAAATATCAAGATCGACCTCAATCCACACCAAAATCCACCCTGCTCGTGTCAAATGGATACTTAACAATGGTTCGAGTTGAACCAAAAAAGAACCAGCCCTAGCTCTTCTCAACAAAAAACACTTAAGAAATTACATAATTCAAAAGGATCATTTTAAGGTAATAGTAATAAGAGCATTAAACCATGTTTATGTATTAATCCAATCTAATATAATATAATTTATCGTTGGGAAGCAAATCTATACTGTAAATTGATGATTTCACCATCTTTGTCGAAGTTTTGCATTAGTTGCGTTTTGCTTCGGTCCGAGCTGCTTCATCCCTTCACCCCATATCTCTCCACAGGCATTAAGGCACACACTTATAGGTATATGTACACACTTATTCACATTTTTTATTTGTATTTATGGAAAATCCGACCATCAAATCCAATCTTCTGTGGGTTTAGGATACCCCTATATAGAACTAATAAACTAAAGTAATAAAGCCTTTTTAGCTTAATTTTTGCAGCTTGTTATCAATTATAATTGATCATCTCAAAAATTATAAATCTTTTTTGACATTGAAATTGATTGGTCTTAACCATGTTGACATTTCCAAAAATTTATTGGTCTTCTTATGTAGAACAAATGATATATTAGATTGAAAAAAATTTGGACGGAAAAGGAGAAAAGTAACATTGCAGGTGTGACAATTGAGCTCCAATTTGGGCCCATAATATCATTTCGAAGAGAGAACGACGAGACAAGTAGAACTCTCATTTTCCATGACATACGATGGGTTTTGGCCATCCGAGTTAGTTGAGGACTCGAAAACTATATTTAAAGTTTTAGTGCTATTTTTGTTATTTATTTTATTTTGAATTATTTTCAATCTTAATTTGTTTAAACTAGAGACATCAATAAAATTAGTTGGTTTATTTTTTTTAATAAGTTGGTGGATTTCAAATTTCGTATTCTTAAGTTTTTCGCTCGAATTCCTTGTTTTCGTTGCGTTATCTTAACCAAGTTGACATTTCCATATGCCACGTACCCTTCACCATCAAATAATTCAACAAAACCAATGAAGTTATCTATGGAGACTTGATTGACATGATTATGTAAGTTTGCTGCCCTGTCTGAATTTCCATTGGGAAAATTAGTTGGACCATTTGGCACATTCGTGTAAGAATGTTAATGAAAATAGAATTGAAGAAAGACACCTACTAACAAGGGGTTCAATTCCCACAACTCTACTTTCACCACGTTGAAATGGATTTTGGTCATCGACCAAGATATCAAATACGCTATGTTGAAGATATATAAGGTTCAAAAAAAAAAAAAAAATGCCGATTACTCTTCTTTAACCTCTCAATTATTTAAATGACATTCTTAAGACACACAGTTAGGATAGTGCCAAAGACCCATCTCGATATAGCTTCCCTCGTAGATATGCAATCATAAGGCACAATTTTCATGCATATATTATTTAAATCTTTCAAGAAAGCATAAAATTATTAAAACAATTCATCTAACCTATACCTAGAAGATGGATGCATGAATTCATCTGTGACAAATCAATGAAAACTTCCCCTCATTTGTGAAAATGCAAGAATTGTTCTAACATTTGCTACTGTTTCGTATGTATGACATGAAATTATATTTTTGTCTTTTGATTCTATTGAAAACTTCCCCTCATTTGTGTTTCAAAATTTGGAAACTTTCATCAAATATTTAATTTTCAGTTTGCCATTGTAAACTATCACTTTTTATTTAAACCTAAAAATACACTTGTGCCTAAAACTCCAAAACATGTGAGAAGGAAACAACCCTGTATTAAATGAATGAAATTATTTATTTGCACGGGCATAGACTTGAGGTTTCCAAGTTACTGTTACTCATATCTTACCATTTCCTATGAATTGTCCCGTTCTCTATGTTTGTATTATAGGGAAAATTGAAGTGTGAGTATGTAACATATAGCATGTGTGACAATTTACTTATTGATCTTTAATGTGGGAATTTTAATCCTCGACCATAAATTTTTTTGCACTAGTAGACTAGTAACAACACATGTCCGATATACAATTTATGCTTAAATTTTTGTATACAATTTATGTCAATCATTTTTATGCATTGTGAAACGTAGCATATTTATATCTCGTATGTATGCATTTGTATTTTGTATATAGGTATAATATACAAAATTAGGTAGCATTTTTTTTAAAGTCACCCGATTTACGTGAACGAATTGGAAGGAAAATAAACAACTTGGTGGTACTGTTTGAATAGATTGAATTCAGTATTCGAGCAATTTCTCCTCGTCACGAAAACTACTAGCCCAAACTTGAGGGCAATCTCGTTCATATGCTTTCATTTGAAGCTCTTTTATGCATCACCGAGTTTTTTCTCTGTGACTTAATTTCTTTCTCCTTCTTTGATGTAGTTCTTGACATATTTCTCTCCCTTTTGTGCATGCAGTTAAGCACAGTGACAAAGGCCCCATCTCGGTATAGCTTCCCTCGTTGATATTAAATTATGAGGCTCAACTTTCACACATATATTATTTAAATCTTTCAAGAAAGCGTGAAATTATTAAAAGAAAACCATCTAACCTATACCTAGAAGATGGAGGCAGGACATAAACGCGGGCATTGGAGTCGAAAAGCAATTACTATATTTTTAAATTGTCAAAAGCATTATTGATAGAAATACATTTAATTTTGTTAGGTTTGATTATTACATTTTGGGGATGGAGTGGACCATTTGGCTCATTTATTTAGAATACTCATGACAGTAAAATTGAAGATAGACACCTACTAACAAGTGGTCCAAGTCTCCATGTAATTTTAGCACGTTGAAAATGGGATTTTGTCACCAATCAAGATATCAAAGATGCTATGTTGAAGATAACGTTCCGAAAAAATACCGTTTACTCTTCTTTAACCTTTCAATTTCTTAAATGAGATTCTTAAGACAAAGTCATCGTTTTCTTGATTTCAATTGATATTTAAAGGATGAAATATCACTACTACTTCATGGAAATTGATGTTACGCCTTGCAAAACTAGGATCCATACGTGGCTCAGTTAGCCTATGTGGTGAACGGTTCGGGGGCCCCACACCTCATACACTGACATGAGACGACCCAACTTCACACAGAAGACCTTCTTCAAGTTTTAGCGACCCCATATAGAAAAGGCTGGACTGACCCCATTGCACACAGACCCCATTGCAAGAGCCGATCTAGGGCGAGGCAGTGACAAAATCTTAAACAAATCTTGTGCCAAGTGATTGACAAGACAACTCACTGCCACCGCCGCCATCGCAAACTTATTTGGTCAAGTCCAAGCCGCAAATTGGGCTTTGTGGATGTGATTTATTGATGGCTAAGACTAGAAAGGTCAATCATTTGGATGAGGCCACGTGCATTGTCATCCAATGGCCTTCATTCACTTTGCCCAAGTATAAAAGCTCACACTTAGTGCCCTTCAAATGTAATGCAAGTTTAGATTCTCAAAGTTATATTCTTGCTACACATCTTAATCATTCACCCCAAAGCCGACCTCCATTTTACATTAGAGACTCACGTTTAAAGCTCTCCCACACTTATTTAATTACTTCCCCAACTGACTTGACTGTCGGAGTGTATGCAACCAACTCCACCCTTTCCGGAGGAAGCCACGTGTGACTAACGACTTGTCCAAGTTTGCAAGAACCCAGGTTGAGTGGACGTGAGAAGCCTTGGGATCTGTTGGCCACATCATTAGTACTTTTTTGGGTCAACAGATTGACCCCGTCTGTGGGAAACTCAACACTATAACCACGAGCATCCTTGTGGTAGAAGCATTAAAAGCAGAACCTTGAAGAAAGTCTTTCTTCTTGAAGAAAGAACCACTGCAAAGAGAAAGTGCATAAAACACTTGTTTTTAGCTCTAAGTCAAAGACACGTTATGAGTTCGAGTCACTATGGATCGCATGGCAGAAGTAGACAACAAGAGACTTCTCAAAAAGAGGTTATCTAAACGAATGTGAACTTGTATTGTCCCCACCACCAACACAGGCGAGGCGGTACCACAACACGTTTAGCCAGTGAAGTAGGGAAGATGTCTACAAATATAAGGAACATGGCCCAGTAGAATGCTACCATGCAATAGTTACTCATGTAGAAGTACCAGCAGGTAGGATACCAAGTACCTCAGTAGGGAACGTTTCTCCTAGAGAATGAGGAAAATGACAAAGCGGCCTATCCCCAAACGCACAGAAGGGAAATCATTCCAACAGAGAGCAAAGTGGAAATGGACACTTCCACCAATTATGTTACTAGCCGACCTAGTGATAACATCCCACATGAGGGAAACTTTTTCCCCAGAATATGCTTAAGAACTCGAACAAAAAGATCCACCAGTGTTTTTTATCGAATTGGACCATCGAGGCCTAGAAATAGGTCATACCAGCCACCCCTGTCCAAAGAGGACAAGGACAATACCAAGAATATGAACATCAGGGGGTTTCTCTTCCTCCATCAGAGAGAAGAGATGAGACAAACTTGAGAAATCAAGCGAAAACGTCACGGCCCCCTCGTTACCAAGCAGATGGAGATGATTCCGACGATCCATGCAGATATTTTGAGTTAGATGATGAAAAAAAAGTTTGCCCTTCTCCCGAGAGTTGAAAAGCGCCCCAGTTCCAAACCACTTCGTGCTACCAAAAATACCTATATACAAAGGAAAAGGTGATCTGACGAAGCACCTCAACAACTACAAGACCCATATGTCTCTACGAGCCTTGCTAGTGCTAAAGTGCAGAGCTTTCCATCTTACATTGACCGAGGTTGCAGAAATTTGGTACAACCGTATTCCAGCCAACAACATTAGAAGCTGACCGACCTTAAAAAGGCCTTTCTGAACCAATACTTGTCTAGCAAAGATGGGAAAGCCCCCATCCAAAGGCTGCAGGACATGATGTAGCAAGCAGGTGAAACTTTGAAAAGGTACTTGGCTTGCTTCATGAACGAGATGACCTATTGTGAGCAGGTTACAAATAGAGAAGCCCTTTTTTCTCTGAGAGGAGCGTCAATGTGATCATCATACTTTGGGAGGATGTACGAAACAAGAATCCTACCTCTTATGATGCCATGGTATAAATGATGAGGAGTGAAATTGTCAACAATGAGCTGATTGATCATCGCAACCGAACTTCGATGGGACTCCTACCACCTCAGAGAAAATGGCAAGGTCCTATATCACACTTGGTAAACCAGCAATGGATACAAACAGGACATACAATCATCCCCACCTCAAGCTAAGCGTTAGCCACCACCATGCTAAATGCAGTGCCCTTTTTGGCATACGAAGAGGTCAGATCCGAAGCTCAAAGATAATAGAATCAATCTAGGAAAAAAATGTAGGGGAAGGAACATAGAGCATAGAAATAGGCAATAATACACATACCATCAAACCAAGAGCCATAATACTGAAGATTGCTTGTCCAAGCCATACCATGAAGAGCCAGTAGGCCTCCGTGTTGAGATTAGAAATGCCCATCAGGCACAAGGGAACGCACCTTAGCTTAGGCATGAGAGAGAATCTAGACATGATGAGGCGAGGAGACATCGCCAAAATGAATTGCCTCGACGGAGGCACAAAGAGAAAAGTAATAGACCAAGAGGCAGACAAAGGCCTAGGAAAGAACCCCCAACCGATGTAGATAATGTCCCAATCAGGAGAATTGATACCATTATTGATGGCCCACATGTGGAAGGAGAGTCAAGAAATGCTCAGAAAAATTACGCAAGGGAAACAAATGATCTTCCCATGACGAGCTACCACCGCTCGTGGATCTAGAAACGTCCCACCAAGAAATTTGTCACAGGAAGACACCATTGGAGTTCATTATCCCTATCGTGTATAGCTTTGGTGTTATGAGCCATCGTGGCCAGAAATGGGCTTAAGCTTATGTTGGTGGACAATGGAAGTTTCGTTAATAGCCTATTTGGAACAATCTATGACAAGATGATGGTGGATCATGAGCTCACCCCATAACCGTCCCTTTATATGGTTTTACCAGGGATAGCATTGCTCCTAGGGAAAATATCAGGCTGGCGTAGAAATGGGAAAACCCCCCCACTTATAGCTTATCACCTCATGGAAATTTTCATTGTATATCATCAATCTGCGTATCATGGAGTGTTCGGACGACCCGCTTTGAATGAACTTGGGGCCGTTACCTGCATACACCACTTATTTATGAAATTTCCCACTAAAAAAGGAATTGCTATGGTGCGAGGAGACCACAGGGGTTCGAGGGAATGCTACCTTAGCTGTTTGAGAAAGCTCAAGAACCAAAGTGTAAATATGGTCCTAGTAGACGCTAAAATATCTGACGCACATGAAGAAGGTCTTACCCCTGAATAAGGGGCAGACATCAACATGATAGATACCCCTGAAGAAGGGGTCATCGATGTGAATTTGGACCCCAAGGTTACCGAGTCAAGTTCACAAGAGACCCCAATGGATGAACTCGAATTTTTCCTAGTGGACTCTTCATATGCTCAAATAACAATTAGATCATTGTTGTATACATTAGAAATTTAAGAGAATTGTTAAGATTTAGATTTAGGCCATGTTTGAGCCGGATTAAAATCTGATTTTAATCTAAGTCAAAGTTAAACAATCAATATTAACCACATTTTTCATGGGTCCCATATCTTTCATGGGTCTCACATCTTTTTAACCACACATTTCAAAAACTTCTATCATAATTCACTAAAAATCTAATTTTAATCCCCACCAAACACCATATTAGATTGAGAGTATTAAATCTTGTAAAAACAATTTTAATTTCTTGTTATAATAAATTCTCTCATTCTCCCTCATAAATCTTGTGTTTTTGAGTGATCTATTATTTCCATACTCCTCATATTATTCTCGTATTATTATTTGGTCAGATTCTCAGGAATCAAAACAATTTGGTATCTTGTTTGTTTCTAACGCTATGCATTCGGAACAAACAATAATTCATCAATGAAGAAGTTTGTAAACATGAAAAAAGGACCATTATAGAGCAAACTATGGAAAAGTTTCATTTGAACAAAAAATAGTCATTCAAATGACGAACGTGAACTTGGAATCGTTATAGACGAAAGGATGGTGAGAATGCATCATGTGAAAATGCTTCATTTAGTAAATTCCCATGTCTTTCAAGAATAGAAAGGAGAGTAATTGTCTATTTTCGGTTAGACCCACCATTTATACCCTTTTCCAATCAAATAATTTTCCCTCAATTTATGCATTTGAACAAGATTTAAAGCAGAATAACATTAAGAAATTGCCGGTATTATTTACAAAATAACATTTAAAGCAGAATAACATTAAGAAATTGCCGGTGTTATTTACAGAATAACATTAAAGCAAAACAAGATTTTCGCCCAATCGAATGAAGATTAAGAAGAAAAAATGTTACCCATGCTACCCGCCGACGTCAATGTTGTCAGTGTCTTAGCCGGTGTTAGTTACAGAATAACATTAAAGCATAACAAGATTTTCACCCAATCGAATGAAGATTAATAAGAAAAAATGTTACCCATGCTATCCGCCGACGTCAAAGTTGTCAGTGTCGGAGTTGCTTGGTTCCATTTCGTTTGCATCTCTGTAATGATTGGGTTTAGGGTCCACCGCAAATGATGGGATAAGAACGTAGGGTTCACCGTCGTGTCGACGTCGAAGTTAAAGTCGCTTGTATTGTTGAATGGATTTTGATGTCCTTCCATTTTGGTTGGCTGGTGGATTTGATATGGATTGGAAATGATAGGGAAAAGGCAGGGTTAACAAAATGGCTCTCTCCATTTTTTTTAAAAAAAATTATATGTGCAAGAAAGTAAAGTTTTAAAGGTTTCAAAATGTGGGTGACACTGATACATATTAAAAAAATGAAATTTGCTAGTGATATATCAAAAAATATACATAAGGGACTACACTCCCTCACATGGGGGTGGAACCCACTTGTGTAAAATATTATTTTTATTTAAGTGGGTCCCACCATGATGTGAGGGAGGTGTAACCCCTTATGTATACCTTAATGTACCACTAGCAAAACTCTAAAAAAAATGGGTATAATTTGTAAAAAGGGTTAATCCATTTGTATATAATGGATTACCCCCTCTCACATAATGTGCGGGGTCCGCGTGTATTTAAAAATTTTGACAATGTGGTCCCCATCCCCATTGTGAGTAGTAGGTAAAAGATTCGATAAAAAAAAATCGGTACATATAGCATCATCCTTGTAAAAAACAAAAAAAAAATTGGGTATTGTATTTGTAATGAGAATTATTATTTTTTAATTCTAACATTTTTTTATTGTTTTTAATAGTTAAAATAATGAATCTTGATGACAATGGGTATTTTGAGCAAAATGTTTCAAACACGGACATTTTCTACGATTTTCAATAGGCAGAAAGTATATCACACATCGTCAAGTATGTATGGAGCGTTTTCTGCTATTAAACCTTAAACGATTTTCTGCTATCAAACCTTCAACGATTTTCTAAACTAAGAGAATATAACGCAATTAATGAATCATGAAACCAGGGGGGAGGGGGAATGCCATTCCCCATGAAGAATAAAAAAATAAAAAAAAAATTTGGATAAAGAAATGAAATTTAGTTATAATGTAATTCTACTTACAAATGTTTAATTTTGGACATTGTTTGTTTTCAGTGCTTGCTTTGAATATTGATATAGTTAGTTTGAGCATTATTTGTTTTGGATTTTAAAATTTTGAATTTGTATTTTAACTGAAAATTCTTGAAAAAAAAGGGGGAGGAAACGCGCCCCGCACCCGCCCTATCCCGTTTAAGGCAGGCACCCCCGCCCCGCTGCCATCTCTAGTATTTCAGCTTGACCAGACCAGATCACATCAGATCAGTCATTTTCCTTCTAAAGGCTACAATATTAGGTTCATGTTGGGGAGATATTGTGCTTATATTTGGCAAATACTTTTAGCTTCTAAGTCGTGTGCTTTTTCATTCATACAATTTGTGATCCTAAAAGTTATTAAAAATAAATAAATAACATTACGATGATGCTTATTGTTTCCGCTATTTTTTTTTTCCTTTCAAATTTTGCCTAAAATTAAGTGACCTTTCTTTTAGTCCTTCATATTTGAGTGTTTTAGGAGGTATAAGCAAGTTTGACCAATTTATTTTTAAAAATGAACTCTCTCAAACATGCTAACCTCCATTGCTCTCTTCTCCTACTCTAGCAGGGGTGGATCGAGGAAAATTTTAAGAAGAGCTAATATGTGGTATTTTAGTTGTGAATTAGAAAAGACTTTACCTTTGCTACATAGGGTAGGATCAAACACCAATGAGCTTTCAGTTGTCTCTGCAACTTTGACCATGTTGACTTTTTGACTAAGCTTGATTTCATTTTTTACTTGTGTCTACGTAATTTTTAAATAAAGTATAATAACAAGATCGAATGTAGTTAGAGGCTCAATGCGAACTTAAAGTTTCCTTACAAAGATTTTCGAGCTTGATTTATTATGTTGATTTAAAAGACGTCTTGTCTTAAAGTTGGTAAATGTTTGAAATTATAGTCCTGTTGTTGGAAAATAGGTATGTCATTCAAAAACTCACTCATTCAAAGACTCACTCATTCCGTATATAATTAGCTTGGGTTAATTTTTATGGCGATTTATCTTAATTGCATTCTTATTATAACAATTTATTGGAGTTGGTGTAAAAAGAGTAACCCCATATTTACATGTAATAAAAACAACCATAAAATTTCGATGATAATGAACTTCATAGCACGATACTCAACTTCAGTAGATGATATGAAAATGATGATCTACTTCTAACTTTTTCAAGAGATAAGAGAATTGCCTAAAAATGCGTAGAAACTAGTGATGAATTTACGATCAGTGGGATCGCTAGTCAAATCATCACTAGAGTACGTACGTAACTTTAAAGATGAGTTTGATGGAAATAAAAGACCTTGAAAGCATGTGTCACAAAGGTAGCACATAATACGAACAACAAACTATAGTAGGAGATGCAACAAATTGACTAACAATATGAACATGATAGACAATATGAGACAAATAATAGTGAGATACACCAATAAGGAAATTTGTTAACGATGTACCATCAAAAGGCGAATAATTAACATTGGTCTCTAGGGAAGTATAAATAGTTTGAGTATCAGTGAGATGCTCATGCTCAATCACATATGTGGCATACGTAGATTGAGATAGAAGATAGCCCTTACGAAAAAAATCAACATCTTTGCCCAGAAAGTAATGTAAGGGGCTCAAGTTCTTCATTTTAAATCGGCAAGCTAATTATGACTTCAGGACAACAATTCTACTAGCAAAATCACCAATAATAATCATATCGTCAACATACATAGAGAGAATAATACAACCTATCGTGGTACACCGAACAAACAAACTGCAATCTAATGATTCAAGAAGAAGGAACGGTACAATAGGACATGAAGTACTTCAGTTAAAAGGTAAAGTACAAAATTTTGTAGTTTACAATTACTAAAATTAGAAATCCCATGAGTTTATAATTTTCTAAAAATTTTTTAACGAACTAAACATCTCAAAAGTCGACCAGTGCAAAATGCGGAATTAAAACTTTAATTAAAATTGAGAAACGCAAGATTCGATTTTACCACACCTAGAGGGGTGATTAGGTGTAAATGCGGAATTAAAACTTTAATTAACAAGCAACAAGTCACAAGTTAATTATGTCTTGATGATTAGTCAAACAATTCAATTTAACCTATCTTGAAATACTGCAGCAATATCAAAGCAGTAAACAATACCAAAATTGTTCACGGAGAAACTCAACGCGGGAAAAAACTCTGAGCACTTTGCCAGTCAAAGATCCACTATAAACTGTCAATAAAACTTACAGACTACCAGCAAAGTTGATGACAAAAACTTTCTGATCTCTTGTCTGAAGTATGAAGCAGCCCTTCAGAATGTGCACACCAACACCAATCCTGGCTCTTCCAATGGCTCGTCAACAAGTAGAAGACTGCTCCGACTCCGACGATGACTCAGACGGCATTATGAATTAATGCAATCATTACAACCTAACATCAAGTCAGTTTACCTACAGAATTGGAAGAAATCGCAGCTCTAAAATCGCTGCCCGAAACTCTTCATTCTACTGGAATCACAACTTTCGACCACACCCATGGCGTCGGACCTACACCAGTCGATGCCCCTTTCTCAAACAACTATAACCAAGGTCTCAATTTGTCCCAATCATCCCTCCAGCTGTACAAATCTTTTCCAGAAAGATGCCCAGTCACGACTATCGCGAAGCATATTCTGAAAAATGGTGATTCCTCCTTCGTCCGGCGTACCCATAGTTGCGGACCACCTAGGCACCTTTTCTCATCCTCTGGCGCACATAACCAGACCATGGGTCAAGCTCAACTCCCATCTAAACTCGACGAACTTGTGATTGAAGTCCAGACACTGTGCGAAAAATTCAGGCTTAAGGAATTTGAAGTCCATCATCGGTGTGTGGTGTTGTTTTAGAGGTGGTGACTGGTGGCAAGTGCGGTGGTGTTGTTGGTACAGTATGGTGATTGTGGCGTTGGAAAAATGATGGTGGTGGCGATAGCAGTGGTGGCTAGTGGCTGCGATGGTAGGGGTGGTTGTGTTGATTTTTGTTGGGAGTGTATTGAATCCAGCGGTGGTGGCTTTGTTGGTGGTTGTGTTGTGGTGCTGTCGTGGTAGTGGCGGTGGTGGGATAAAATTTTTTGTTATATGTTCACAAATCGCATCTTTTCCTTTATGCATTTTGCCTTAATACTCAGTAAATTTGGAAAGAAAAATGTATAATTGGATTCGAGTTTCCCCCATATAGAATCGTTATCGCATCCATTCAACAGTTCCATGATCTCTTTTCATGTTCTCCATACAATTTGTAGTTTTATTCCCATTCTTTGTGTTCAATTTTTACCCTCATGAGGTTTTCTGAGCTAGCACCATTAGTTCTTGCATGACCAAGAGCTGCTGTTGATATGGAGTTAACTTTTCTATTTATAGCGTTTGAAATCTTACTTGTTCTGGCTGTATACTATTGATTCTACTTTTATGATTCTTACATTTAAGATCTTTAAATAGGTGTATCGAGTTCTTGTTGATATCGTCTCAGCTGCTACAAATGCCACTCTAGGCCTCGAAAGATATCCTTCTTTTAAGCGAGAGGTAATCTTGACTCACTACTTTACTTCAATCACTTGTCAACTTAGATGTTCATATCTTCTATTCAATTGGATATCCATTGAAAGATTCTTTGTTGCTGAAATTTGTGTAGGTTGTGGCCATTGCCACAGCTGCTTTGGAAGGATTTAAGAAAGAAGCAAAAACTTGGTAGTTCCATTGGTTGACATGGAGCGGGCATTTGTTCCTTCTCAACATTTCATTTGTTTGGTGTAGATGCGGTATGTTCAACAACTGGTCAAGAAGTAGTTAACAACAATCTTGCCTATTTTCTTATTCTTTTGAGAGATGTGGTGCAAATGAAGTTTATTGCTATTTGAAAATTTATCTTTGATGAAGTGCGTTTTTTATTTGTATGACATGAAAATTTCCATATACATCTCCCCCAATCATCTTTAGTGAATCATGCATAATTTTACGATGTATTTGTTTAATTGATTTCGCCAGAATGGATAGACAACGACGTGAAGAAGAGCTGAAAGGTCGATCCTCTAAGAAGGGAAATGAGGCTGAGCAGTCCATATTAAATAGGTTTGGATTGACTCTTGATTTCTTCTTGTGGTTCAATTGTATAGAATTATCTGTAATGTGTTTTTATTCTCTCTTACAATATTTATTTCAACTTAAAATTGTTTCAAGTTGAATTTGTTAGTCATAATTACAAACAAAGATGTTCAAGTATTGTGTTAACATGACCTAAAGAAGCTCTTATTAAAAATGTTAACGCAGTCTTAGTGGTACAAAGGTATATCCCATTCCAAATTTTCTAGGAATGATACTTACCTTGTTGATGTTATCACCTTCTCTCTGTTACTCTATTTATTACACCACAGTCTTATGCTTTGTTTCATAACAATTGGCTAAAATCCAAAATAACTAATAAAGTGTGTTTATAAGTGTGTTTTTACATTGATTATAAGCGTGTTTATCATTTTTAATGCTTGACCTTATAAATAGCACAAAATTTGAATTTCAGGCCTTTGAGGCAGAGGATGACAACGATGACGATGTGGATTTGTTTGGTGAGGAGACCGATGAAGAGAAGAAGGCTGCTGAAAAAGAGTTAATAGGTATTCACATGGGGCGAATTAAATTTGTTTTGGTTGGTCGGTTGGTTTGATAATTAAATTTTGATGTGGTGCCATTTGAAGCAATTATGGCCCCATTTGTACTAGAAAACAGGAGACTCTGATCATGATCACATGTCTATAGTTTTGTACAAATTTTAAACCTTGTTGAGTCTCGAACCTATGACCTGCTTGATCTGTTGTGCTTCCAACAATTTAATCATATAATCGTGTTTACTTGGAATGACACTTTTATTAATAAGAGGCTATGGCTGGATTATTGACACTAAGCACATCACTTGCCGTTGGATGAGATTCTAGAGTCTTCGACTCTTTAACTTCGAAGAGACGCCTCATTTTTGGGATTAATCGATTGTCTTTTTCTCTCAAGTTCTTAGGGTTCTCTCTACGTCTGTTTTAGAGAGAATCATCTCATTCTTTAGGGTTTACATTCTGATTCTTGTAAACTGTATATTATCAGAGTTTTACTTCTGATTAGTAGGAAGTGATGGGTCTTTGAGTGTTTGTTGTGCTGAATCTTTTGTGATTCGAGCAGTGAATGAAATTTTAGGCAGAACTTTGTGATCTGGCCTATTTTATGCTTTGAGAGAAGATTGATCTAAAGGGTTGTGAAAAGATAAGTATCTGTAGCCTTTTGTCTTGTATTCTTGAACAGATCTTGTAACTGCTATTGCTATATTTCTGGCTTGTTAGTGCAACCGCAATATCCATTATTTGAATGCTCAACGGGGGATGTAGGCGTTAGATCCGGTCGTCGAACCTCCGAAGCTTAGGCCAAAATATATCTTGTGTTCATTTTAGTTTTCTACAACTTTTACTTTCTGTATTGGTTAATTCTTTGTATCTTAGTTTAATATTGTGTGTGGTTTGGGCCTTTATAGTGGTATTAGAGCCTGGAACTGAAAGGACAAGATACCTGGATCTTCGAGGAAAGGTTCGATCTATTGCACATCAAAATTTTTTTGGAACTGTTGAAAAGCAAGTTAAAGAATTCGAGTTTTTGCTAACTCGCTGGGTGAGATCCTTCTTTTTATCTCTGTAAAAGTTTTTTAAAAAAATTCTTTTAGGGTTTCTTGATCATACCCTTGATTTACCAAAACATTGTTGAAACCCCCTTTGAGACTAATCTTTATCCAGTAGCTCCTACGAGGGCTCCTGGAATCTAAGATAAATCAAGTTTTGGGTGTGTTTTCTGGAGAATCTTGTTGGAGTGATTTGTGAAACATAGAATGTGATCTCTGTTGTGTTCTTTAATTGAGCTTGTTCTGTGTGTTCCTGTGATCTCTCTGATTGATACCTGATATCTTGTATTACTACGTGTGATACTGTGATTTCCTGAGTTGCTGAAATTGTTGTAAGTTGTCTGAGTGTTCTCTATTATCTTGAATTTTTCACCTGTGCATCATACGTATTTTTCACATATGGCCTCTACTAAATTTGATATTCCACAATTTGATGGTAAATGTGATTTTAATATATGGTGTCAAAAGATGAAAGCTATTTTAATGCAAATTAGAGTAGTTAGAGCTCTTGATAATAGTTGGCCTGCAGACTTACTACCTGCTAATAAAAGTGAACTTGAAGAGGTTGCATGGACTACTATTTTCTTGTACTTATCTGATAATGTAGTAAGAGAAATTGGTGAGACCAAAACTGCTTCTGAACTGTGGACTAAACTTCAATCCAAATATGTGACTAAGACTATCTCTAACAAATGTTTTCTGTTGAAACAACTCTTTTCTTTTAAAATGGATCCCTCTGTTGACTTGGATGACAATCTGAATAGGTTTACTAAATTGACCATTGACTTAGCAAACTGTGATTAAAAACTTTCAAAAGATCAGTTGGCTGTAGTTTTGTTAAACTCCATTAGTGACAAATATAGAGACATCAAAGTTGCTCTTGAATATGGTAGGGTTGAGATCACTACTGATGATATTATTAGTGCTTTAAGAAATAAGGCCCTAGAGATTAATTCTGAAAATAAGAGTCATAATGGAGAAAACTTGTTAGCTAAGGGTAAAGGGTTTATTAGACATAACTTACACACTAAGTCTTCAACTGAAAACTGAACCAAATGGAATGACAAGAACAAGTCTCAGAATAAGGCAAAAGGTAAGAAATGTTTTCATTGTAGTAAATTGGGTCATTTTATTAAAGATTGTAACAAGAAAAAGAATGAAGCAAAAGATAAAAGCTTCACTGATGGGAATGCTGCCTTAGTTTATAATAAGATTGATTCTGAAAATGGTTTAGTTCTTGTCCATAATGAGAAAAAGTTGAGTGATGAGTGGATCTTGGACTCTGGATGTTCCTTTCATATGTGTCCAAATAAAAACTATTTTCTTGATTTTGAAGCCACCTCTGGGAGGCAGGTTATTATGGGAAACAATATGACTTGTAAAGTGAAAGGAATAGGTACTATTAAACTGCTTCTTGAAACATGGAAGGTTCTCTTCTTAAAAGAAACCAGATATGTACCTGAATTAGAGAGAAACCTGGCGTCTCTAGGAATGTTGGATGACATGGAGTTTAACATAAAATTGGGTCAAGGACATATTGAAATTCTTAGGGGATCTGACTTAATTATAAGTACCCCAAAGAGATATGGTCTTTATTTCTTGAATGCAAAGCCTTTACTTGGTTTAACTGCTGCTGCCCTATCTGAAAATTTTATTTTGGCCAAATTGCGGCATGAAAGACTTGGCCATATTGGCAAGAAAAGTTTGAAATCTTTACAAAAAAAGGAGTTTTTGGAAAACAAAATCTTGGTGATCTTGGTGCATGTGAACAGTGTGTCATTGGAAAGCAAGTTAAATTACCTTTCTTACCTGGAACTCATAAATCCAAACAAATACTTGAATATCTGCATTATGATATGTGGGGTCCTGCATCTGTGTGTACATTATCTGGCTTTAGATATTATCTCTTGATCATTGACGATTTTTCTAGAAAAATCTGGGTTTTCTATTAAAATCAAAAGATGAAACTTTTTCTGTTTTCAAGGATTGGAAAATGCAAATAGAAAACCAAACTGAACATAAGATAAAGACTCCAAGAACAGATAATGGTTTGGAATTTTGCAATTATGAGTTTGATAATTTCTGTAAAGAAAATGGCATTTTGAGACACAAAACAGTAGTTTACACTCCACAGCAAAATGGCATAGCTGAAAGAATTAATAGGACTTTATTAAATAAAGTAAGATGCATGCTCTTGAGTTCTGGCATGCCTAAACTGTTTTGGGGTGAGGCTGTAAAAATTGCTGCATATCTTGTGAATAGAGAACCTTCTAGTGCTTTAAATTTCGAAGTCCCTGAAACTGTGTGGTCTAAAAATCCTATTGACTATTCTCATTTAAAAATATTTGGTTGTACTGCATATGCTCATCAAAATATTGGAAAATTAGAACCTAGATCACTTAAATGTATTTTCTTAGGTTATAGAGTAAATGTTAAGGGTTATAGACTATGGGTTAAAAATGAAAAAGGCTATAGGGTGATTGTTAGAAGAGATGTTATCTTCAATCAATCTATTATGCCTTGTTTAGAAGGTAAGGAAAATAATTTGAATGAAAATGATGTTCAAATTGAGGTGGAGTCTTCTGTTGTTGACAATGCACCACCTGCATTTGCTGTTGATGATTCTGTTTTTGATGATAATAATCTGCCTGTTGAAATTGATAATATTTCTGAATCTAAAGAACAATTTGATTTACCTGACCTACCTCTTGATAACTATCAACTTACAAGAGATAGAGAAAGAAGGCAGATTAGGCCACCTGTTAGATTTGATAATGATGAGTTTGTTTCATTATTTACTTATCAAAATAAATCTGAAAATGAACCTGATTCCTATGATGATGCTATAAACTGTAAAGATTTTGTGTGTTGAAAGGCTGCTATGGATGATAAGATGAATTCTCTACTTAAAAATAAAACTTGAGAATTGGTTAAAAGACCTAAAGGCCAAAAGCTTATTGACTGCAAGTGGATTTTCAAAATAAAAGAAGGTGAAAGAGGTTATGACAGTGTAAGGTATAAAGCTAAATTAGTAGCAAAAGGTTTTACACAGAAAGAAGGTGTTGACTACACTGAAATATTCTCTCCTATTGTTAGATATACCACCATTAGATGTATACTTGCTCTTGTTGTTCAATTTAAATGGGAACTTTGATCAATTAGATGTTAAAACTACTTTTCTCTATGGTGATTTAGATGAAAAGATATATATGAGATAGCCTGTTAGCTTTGTTAATGGAAATCCTGAAAATGTTGTTTGCCTGTTAAAGAAATCTCTCTATGGGCAAAAACAAGCCCCCAGGCAGTGGTATAAAAGGTTTGACACTTTTTGTTTTGAAACATGGTTTTCAAAGAAGCAATTATGATGTATGTCTATACTATAAAGGTGATGGAGGTAAGAATTCTCTGTACTTAGTACTATATGTTGATGACATGTTACTTGCTAGCTGCAATAAGACTGAAATTGATGATATCAAATGTATGTTAAAATCTGAATTTGATATGAATGATCTTGGTCAAGCTAAAAAGATCCTTGGCATGCAAATCTTGAGAAATAGAAATAAGGACATGTTATTTTTGCATCAACAAGATTATGTGATTAAACTTTTGAAAATATTTAATATGTTTAAGTGTAAACTTGTAACACTACCTCTTTCTAATCATTTTAAACTGTCATCTGATTTTTGTCCTAAAACTGATGAGGATTATGATAGAATGTCAAAAGTTCCATATGAAAATGTTATTGGTTCAGTTATGTATCTTATGGTTTGCACCAGACCTGACCTAGCACATGGTATTAGCATACTTAGTAGATTTATAGGTAATCATGGTGAAGAACACTGGAATGCTTTGAAATGGCTTTTAAGATACCTCAAAGGAACTTTAAATTTAGGACTTGTGTTTAAATTTGATAAAAGGGGAATTATGTTAAAGGGTTTTACAGACTCTGACTTTGCTGGGGATAGAGACAATAGGAAGTCCACATCTGCTTATTTCTTTACCTTGTGTGATACTGCCATAAGCTGGAAATCCCAACTGCAAAAGGTTGTTGTCCTATCTTCTACTGAAGCAGAGTACATAGCTGCTTCAGATGCTGTTAAAGAAGGAATATGGCTTAGTAGCCTATTAAATGAACTTGGTTGTTGATGAGAATGCAATTCTGTATTCTGATAATCAAAGTGCAATACACTTAAGTAAAAATCCCATGTTTCATGATAGGACTAAGCATATAGACATTAAATATCATTTCATTAGAGATGTCATATCAAAATGAATTATGAAAATTGGTAAAGTCAATACACAGATTAATCCTTTAGATATGGGAACAAAGATAATACCTTTAAATAAGTTTCTTAACTGTTTGAAGTTGTTATCTATTGATGCTATGTAAATTTCACAGGTACTTGGAGCAAATGAAAAATGATCCGTGACGTTGCTCTTGGCTGCACTAACCTAATTGTTGAAAGCAAGGTGGAGATTGTTGAGTCTAGAACCTATGACCTTCTTGATCTGTTGTGCTTCCAACAATTTAATTGCATAGTCGTGTTTACTTGGAATGACACTTATATTAATAAGAGGCTATGGCTGGATTATTGACACTTGGCACATCACTCGCCGTTGGATGAGATTCTAGAGTCTTCGACTCTTTAACTTCGAAGAGACGCCTCATTTTTAGGATTAATCGATTGGTTTTTTCTCTCAAGTTCTTAGGGTTCTCTCTACGTCTGTTTTAGAGAGAATCATCTCATTCTTTAGGGTTTACATTCTGATTCTTGTAAATTGTATATTATCAGAGTTTTACTTCTGATTAGTAGGAAGTAATAGGTCTTTGAGTGTTTGTTGTGCTGAATCTTTTGTGATTCGAGCAGTGAATGAGGTTTTAGGCAGAACTTTGTGATCTGGCCTATTTTATGCTTTGAGAGAAGATCGATCTAAAGGGTTGTGAAAAGATAAGTATCTGTAGCCTTTTGTCTTTTGTTCTTGAACAGATCTTGTAACTGCTATTGCCATATTTTTGGCTTGTTAGTGAAACCGAGCAATATCCATTATTTGGATGCTCAACGGGGGATGTAGGCGTTAGATCCAGTCGCCGAACCTCCGGGGCTTAGGTCAAAATATATCTTGTGTTCATTTTAGTTTTCTACAACTTTTACTTTCTGTATTGGTTGATTCTTTGTATCTTGGTTTAATATTGTGTGTGGTTTGGGCCTTTACAAACCTTTTTATTTTGTCTTTCCATTTTTGAAGCACCATATTATATTTTACGTTGTAGTTAGAATTGATTGTTGTACACGAAATTTATTTATTGTATATCACTATGAAACTCCATGACACTTTTAAAGCATGGATTAAAATGAATTGTCTAGTGAAGAATGGTTTTCCAATGATTTTCTGTTAAAAAAAATATATATTTGGAGTTAAAAGTAATCCATCTAACCTACACCTAGAAGATGGATACATCACTTCACCTGTTACAAATCAATGACTTCATTTTCGGGACGTTTTCTCAAGGGAACACCTAACCAAATAATATATGACATATATATATGAGGGCAAGTAAGTCGGAAAAGAGTTATATATGTTTTGAATTGTGTCAAAATTTAGTTACGAGATTATATGACATAATGTGAAGTAGCAATCACAACACAAGATGAACATAAAAAATTTGGTAGATGAGACAAAATTCACTATAAAGGTGAAAGAATACAATAATAGTATATTTATAATATTGTCTAACTTGTTCTAATTTGTTTCAAAGCTAAGAATCACGTTGACTATATATAGGACCTCAAAAAATATGTTTTGAATAGAAATGGGATAAAAAACCGCGTCAAAAAAGGAAACAAATTTTCCTCGAATATATACGCACTCCAGCAGTAGCCTCGCATTAGGCAAGCGGCACGGCTGAGTGGTGGTTGAGCAGTAAGTAGGCGATAGCGACAACGCTCAAACACTACGTGTATAGTGCTCAGGCGCCTCGTTCTAAGTCCAACTTGATTCTATGGCGCCTAGGTGCTTAGATTGTGCTCTTTCTCCAAACATTCCAAAACATATTTGACATTCTTAACTCCCTTTTCAACTAAAAACACCAATACCAACTGAATTTGGATCACATATCGACAAATCTCCACATAGACACAAATTCTAAAGCAATGAACAAAGTTTCAAAAATTCACCACACCGAAGACAAATTCCACAACAGGGAATAAATCAATGGCTCTTCAACGAAAAAAAAAAAAAAACTAAGATTCTTAAGACATACATTTAATGAGACTCTTTTTTATTATTATTATTTCACGTTGTTACAACGTGCAACATGTATGCTGTAAATATTTTTATGGCATACACTTTTGCACGCCCTAAATAATTTATTTTTTAAAAAAAATAAAAAGTGCAAATACATTTCTATCAATTTATACGGCATACTTCAGAATTACGCCATAAATATTAAGCTTTTACGGTGTGCCCAAAATGTATGCTGTAAATGTTCAATTACTTAAAGTATTTATGGCATACATTTATGGCATGCCGTTAAGTATTCAATTTTTACGACATGCCTTATACACACGCCGCAAGCGAATGCCATAACAAGCTAATTTTGTTGAAGTGTTTGTTTAAAATGTTACAGACAGTATATTGAATATATATAGACACCTACTAACATGTGGTCCAATTCTCGATGTACTTTTAACACGTTGAAAATGGGGTTTTGTCACCAATCAGATATCAAAGATGCTATGTTCAAGATAACGTTCATAAAAAATGATAGTAAATTGAAGATAGACACCTACTAACAAGTGGTCCAATTCTCGATGTACTTTTAACATGTTGAAAATGGGTTTATGTCACCAATCACATATCAAAGATGCTATGTTGAAGATAATGCTCATAAAAAATGCCAGCCACTCTTTTTAAATCTTTCAATTTCTTAAATGAGATCCTAAGACAAAGTCATCATTTTCTTAGTTCTTAGTTTTCATTGAAATTGAAATATCACTATTACTTTATGGAAATTGTATTACTCGATGCACTTTACCATGCATAGCAGAATTACATGTAGAATAGGATGACTCGATGGCCTAGACAATGTACTTTTTTCGTATTTAATTTTCTATTTAGTTAAGAATTTATCACACAATATTCTTCTAAATATATAGACACACACTATAAAGTTTGTTTCTCTTCTATTTTAAATGGTTATTACCCATTCATTACTACCAAACAGTGATTAAATATCTTAAGATCTAGCAGGGACAAGCGAGTTCAACTCAAGTTGATTAAATGGCTAATTAGCACAAAACGTCCCTACCTTTGGGGTGGATTTCGAAAACCATCCATACCTTTCATTTCTTGGCATTTATACCCCTACCTTCCACTTTTTGTGCGCTGAACGTCCTTTTCACAACTTTTTGACGATTTTGCCCTCTATTCAATTGAAACAAAAGGAAAAGAAAAGAGAAACTAAAGAATTAATTGCAATGATAACCCCAAATTTTTAAAACCTACTTTTGAGTCACAAATACTAATTTTTTGCCCCCAACCAGCAGCCAACTTCGGAGCTATTTTCAGTCACCTTCCGACCACCAAAACCACCGGATATTGGCATCAATGGGAAGCTCTTAACCTCCTCTACAATCACCACCCAACAACTCCCCAAAACACCAAATAATCTTGCCGAAATCAACTCTCAAATTCAGCCACTCGAAAATCTGAAAACTGAATCTCCTCCTCCGGCCACCACCTTTGATGGCCAAAAACGCTGACCAACCACCACCAAAATCACCGGACATTAACACCACTAGAAAGCCCTCACTATGCCCTTCAATTCCCACCTAATATCATGCCTCGAACAGCCCTGAAATCATCGAAAATTTGGACAAAAACCACCTGCTCATTTTGCTAAAATCGGCCGACAACTCCTTTTTCGACGACACCCATGTAAAGCCCAACATTCCAATCGATTCTCCACCTCAAGACGACCCTGTCCATTGTCCCCAACAGTCCCCTATTGCTCAGAATCAACACCAGCAGGTGGTAGCTTCGAACACAGTGAAAACGCAACTTTCAGACGAATTTTCTGGCACCGATAGTATGAACAACGATTGAGAACCACTACCACTAGCACCCACTCCTCAAGGCGCATCCATGAGCATATGGTCTTCCTCAATTTGGCCGGGAAACAACTGTTCGTTCAAAAACAGGTTTATCGTGCGATGTTGGCTCCATTTTTTGATTTCTGTTCACCCACTGCCCTAATCAACAAATTGCAACCACCAACATTCAATTAAAGTTGCTAATACTATGGGTAATGGATCAATTGATTCAATTCGTCAGCCAATTAAAAAAAATTTGGATTTGGCCAAATTTTTTGGCCACCAACAGTTGGAAGTAGTTGTGGATGAGAAAATTAGTATCTCCTGATTGAAAAGTAGGTTTTAAAAATTCGGGGTTATAGTTGCAATTAATTCTTTAGTTTTTCTTTTCTTTTCTTTTTGTTTTACTTGAATGAGGGGTAAAATCGTCAAAAAGAAGTGAAAAGGACATCCAATGCACAGAAATGTTGAAGGTAAGGACATCCTACGCACGAAATGAAAGGTAGGGACGGTTTTCGAAATCCACCCCAAAAGTAGGGACGTTTTGTGCTAATTAGCCTTGATTAAATATAGACACTAAATTTACTATTTAGCCTTATTCAACTAAATGAAAAAAATAAAAGAATTGTTTTAATTCGCTATTGTTTCGTATGTAGGATATAAAATTATTTTGTCTAACATATTATATTTCTTTTTCTTTTGATTAAAACTTCCCCCCTTTTGTTTTCTAAAATTTGAAAACTCTCATCATATAGTTAATTTTCATTTCCCACTGTAAACTACCACTGTTTATTTAAACCTAAAAGCACACTTGTTATTAATTTTATAAATAATTTAAAGTTGTCTAAAACTCCAAAACACGTGAGAAGGAAACGACCCTGTATTAAATGAATGAAATTATTTATTTGCATGGAAATAGAATTGAGGTTTCCAAGTTACTGTTACTCATATGTTACCATTTCTTAGGAATTGTCCCATTCTCTATATATGTATTCTAGCTTGTGTGACAATTCTTTTTTTGATCTTTAATGTGGAAATTTGAATCCTCGGCTGAAAAATTTCTTGCACTAGTAGACTAGTAACAATGCATGTCCAATATACAATTTATGGTTAAATTTTCTTATGTCAATCATTTTTATGCATTGTGAAACATAACAGATTTATATCTCGCATGTATGCATATGTATTATGCATGTCACTTGATTAACACAAACAAATTGGAAGGAAAGACACAATAAATAATTTTGAGGTACTGTATAGATAGATTGAATTTAGTATTCGTGGAATTTTTCTCACCACGACAACTATTGTCCGTAACTTGAGATCAATCTCGATGATAAGCTCTCATTTGAAGCTCTTTAAGACATCACCAAGTTTTATCTCTACGTGACTTAATTGCTCTCTTTTTTTTTTTTGATGTAGTTCTTGACATAAGGGTATATCACTCTCGCTTTTGTTCATATAGTTAAGGATTGTGCCAAAGACCCCATCTAGGTATAGCTTCCCTCGTTGATATGCAATCATAAGGCACAACTTTCATACATATATTATTTAAATCTTTCATGAAAGCATAAAATTATTATAAGAAATCCATCTAACCTATACCTAGAAGATGGATGCATGAATTCATCTGTGGCATTCATTTTCGGGACGTTTTCCCAAGGGAACATCCAACCAAATAATTTGTGAAATATACATGTGCATGTGAGACTAAAGGGAATTACTATATTTTTAAATTGACAAATGCAATAACGATAGAAATACATTTAGTTTTATTAGATTTGATGATTATATTTTGGGGGTGGAACATTTGGCTCATTTGCAAGTGGTCCAATTCTCGATGAACATTTACCACGGGTTTTTGTCACCAATCAAGATTTATTTTTTATTTTTTTATGTTGAAAATAAGGTTTAGAAAAATACCGGTTGCTCTTATTAAACATTTCAAAATTTTTCTTAGTTTTCATTGATATTTAAAGCATGAAATATCACTATTACTTGACTGAAATTGTATTGCTAGATGCACTTTACTATGCATAGCAGATGTACATGTACAATAGGATGACTCGATGGCTAGTGTAGACATTGTAATATTTTTCATATTTAATTTTTCATTTAGTTAAGAAGCTATCATACAATATTCTTTTAAATATATAGACATACTAAGTCATTGAAGATATTTAATTTAGGGCACCGTTAAATGTGGACAAATTAATTAGGTCAAACAGCTCATACAAACTATAAAGCTTGTTACTTTTTTATTTTAACTGGTTACTACCCAATTCTTATTACGTATAACAGTGAAGAAATATCTTAAGATCTAGCAAGGACAAACAAGAACAACTCAAGTAGTAGAGTTTTTGTCGAATGTAGATAGATACTGAATTCACTATTTAGCCTTATTCAACTCAAAAAGGAAAATACAAGAATTGGTCTAACATTTGCAATTTCTTAACATATTATATATATATATATAAAGAAGGCAAAAAAGCTCGGCGGCTTGGACGGCTCGGGCTCGACTCGGAAAAAGCCCGAGCCCCCATGTGGGGGCTCCGAGCCGAGCCCGGGCCAATTTTGGCCCGTGTCAAAAAAAAAAAAAAAAAAAATTAAATTCAAATCTGCCTGCAATTTGCAGGCAGAATAGCTGCCTGTAGCAGCTGCTACAGGCAGCGACGAATCTGCCTGAAATCAGGCAGATTCATCTGTCTGATTTCAGGCAGATTCAAAAAATTTTAAAAATTTGCGTGTTTTCAAAAATTCTGTCTGAAAAATCATATCACAAATAGTCTGTGAAAATACGAGAAGGCGTTAGCGTGCATGCAAGATTTTCTTGCGTGCACGCAAAATATTTTTTTTTTTTTAAATTTTAAAAATTGAATATTTTTTTTTGTCTATAAATACGAGAAAATTTTTCTATTTCATATCACTCTTCATTCTTCAATCGCTTAACTCAGTATTATTTTCAATTTACGCATTTTGCTATATTCTTTACTACGATATTCTATATTCTCCATTTCTCCTCTCCTATTTTTTTACATATCATATTTTTAATTCTTTACTACAATTTCCCTCTATTATAAATTTATAATACGTACACATGGATTTTACCAGTGATGAGATTAATCAGTTTAGAGGTAGTTCGAGTACTCCATTGGGGTACAATGCATCTCAAAATGTTCCAATTGATTTGGAAGATATCGAAGAGGAGGAAGTAGTCGAGGTTAAGAAGTCGAAAAAAGAGTCTGCAGATTGTTGGCAACATATGACTCGAAAAAAAGTTGGGGTTCAAAATGGAGTCGATATTTGGAAAGCATGTTGCAATTATTGCGGTAAAGAACTCAGTTGGAAGCCTAGTTCGAGCACATCGCATTTAAATAGACACATATTAAGAAGTTGCAAAGCGAAACCAGTCGGTCTTGACCCGAAACAGACCGAACTAACATTTACTGGTTCCGGTTCTACTCTTTCCACTTTTGTATATTCACAGGAAAGATTTCGTGAAGGAATGGTTACATACGTGGCTGCAGCAGAGATGCCGCTAACGATGATCGAGTCAATACACTTTACTCGTCTTGTGCAGAATTATCTCCAACCCAGGTATCATTCTTATTGTAGAAATACTCTTCGTTCTGATGCTATAAAATTATATAACAAAAGAAAACAAACTAATATTGAAAGTTTAAAAACTTTTAATTGTGTTATATCATTTACCTCTGATTTATGGATCGGTGTTAATAAAAAAGGTTATATTGTCACATGTACCATTACATTGATCACCTATGGATTATGCATAAAAGAATTATTGCATTTAGATGTGTAGAATATCCTCATAATGCGACTAACATATACATGGTTTTAAAAGATATTATACAAGAATATGGTATGCAAGAAATGATTCGAAGTTTTACTTTTGATAATGTTAGTGTAAACAAAGTTGTTGTCGATAAATTTATTGATGATTTGAACCCTATATTTGGAGGTTTATTTTTCCATCAACGTTGTGTATGCCACATTATTAATTTGATTGTAAAAGCTGGATTAGAACATATAAAAACACCGTTAGATAAAATTAGGCAAGCAATTAATTTTATTACTATATCTCCTGCAAGAAAGCAAACATTTAACAGTTTATGTGCTGAGTATGGCTTAGAAGAGAAATCATTTGTCACTGATGTATCACATAGATGGAACTCTACATATCTTATGTTACACTCGTGTGAAAATTATGATAAAGTTATTACAATGTATTATAATGGTAGGCATACATATGGACCCGAACATAATTTGGAAGATTGGGAATGGAATCTTGCATTTATCGTTAAAACATTTTTAAAACCTTTTTTCAATGCCACAAAGGAATGTAGCGGTATTTATTACCCTACATCTTCACTTGTTTTACAACATTTTTTCTATTTTGCACAAACATTTCAAAGACATAGGAATTTCCCAATTTTTGTTGATGTAGTTCATTCTATGGAGTTAAAGTTTCGTAAATATTGGGAAGAGATACCCTCATTATTTTTATTAGCTTCTGTAATGGACCCTCGACTTAATTTAACTGGCACAAAAGCTATTATAAATGGGATTTCACGTTTCATGGATATACAATTTTCACATACGAATATAGAATCAATGTTATGCGAAATGTATAACTATTACGCTGAAAAAGAAGGTCAGTGTAGTTCTTCCCAAAATACTTTTTCAAAGAACACTTCAACAAATGTAGATAATATATGGAGTTATTTAGAAACCAATACTAGTATTCCCTCATTTAGTTCTAGTTCGTCAATATCTAGAGCAATAGATGTCAGTGGTACAAATCTTGAAATTCCTTCGGAGTTAGCTAGGTATATGTGCGTGGACGTTCGTAGTATGTTACAACCACAAGAATTACAGGATTTTAGTCTTTTATCATGGTGGAGATGTAACGAAAGGCAGTATCCAATTGTATCAAAAATTGCTCGCGATCTACTAACACCGCCGGTGTCTACAGTAGCATCGGAGGCTGCATTTAGTTTAGGTGGTCGAGTTTTAAGTGACGAACGATCAAGATTAAAAGAAGATATATTGGAGGCTTTAATATGTTTGAAGGACTGGGAATGTGCGGAATTACGTCTTCAAGAACAAGTTGATAGTATAATGGCCGATGAGTTACAGCAGATTAAAGCATAAGATATTGTAAGTTTTTAAATTGTTTAGTTTCAATTCAATACGTAATTTTTAATTTTTTTTTTGTTTCAAAAAAAATTGTACACGAAATATTTTATTCGTGTACAATTTTAACTCCGCCTACGATAATTGTAGCCGGTCCCAAGCCCGGATAAAGGAGGAGAGTTTTATTCTTCAATGATAAATAGAATAGTTATTGCCTTGAATTATTGGAATTACGACCCTCAAGGAAAATTCACCATGACATTACAAGAAATAATAGTTACATACTTTAAGTAAAAATGAAACTTTCATAATCTCTTTAATTTATAACACGTATTACGCATAAAATGTACAATTTTTTTTTTTTGTTTTAATGTAGATTTTACAAAAAAAAAAAAGACCAAGCCGGCTCGGCCCGCTAAGGCTCGAGCCTAAAGCTCGGGCCGAGCCTCATTTTTTTTGGCCGGGCCCGGCTCGGGCTCGGCTCGTTGCCACCACTATATATATATATAGTATTTTTCTTTTGATTCTATTGAAAACTTCCCCCTTTTGTGTTCTAAAATCTAAAAATTTTCATCATATAGTTAATTTTCAGTTTGCCATGATAAACCTTTCATATTTGATACTAGGGCAATGCTTGTGCATATCAATGTGTCTATCTAACATAACGAACTAATCACAATTGTTTTGAAAATAATTGACATATGATAGCTATTTCCACCTAAATTCCTTCACAGGTCTATCCAACTATTTATATCTATAATTCACTGCCTATTATTTTTATTTTTATTTTAATTAAAACCACATGTAGTAATTCACGCCATTATGTTTATTAGTAAAATGAAATTATCTAGTTAGTAAATTCGAGCAACAATAAGCCCTTACTTTATGCACATTCTTAAGGAAAGAATATATTTTAAATAGTGATGTGATGGAAAATATGTGATTAAAAAAGAAGGAATTTTTTTGGATTTACGTGTAATATTATTTTATTGAAAATTGTGTGGTTGAAAATGAGTATTGAAAGAATGCATTTTTTTAAGAATATGGATCAAATAGGGTGTAAGTAGAATGATTTGAATATATGAGAAGTATATATTTTTAAAGGCAGATTGGCACAATTCACCACCTATTAAACATGGTGCAAACCCCCACCCCACCATTGGAATTGATGGAAAAAGATCATGTATCATGTTATCTATTTTTTCAGTCAAAAGTTGTGAAATAACAATATACACTCTTATTTAAATAAAATGAAAATAGAAGAAAAAATTAATTATAATCATAGCCCATGTTTAACACATTCTTTCAAAATATATTCTTTCAAAACTCATTTCTAACCATACATTCTTCAATAAAATAATATTTTTCATCACATCAATAACTTTTCTTTATTTTTTAACTACATATTTCACATCATATCGGTATTTAAAATACATTATTTTCTCAATAATATCTGAAAAAATCGGGTGTCGCTCTGGATACCACTTAAAAGTTACGGATTACCAAATTAACGGCTACTAAGTTACCAAAAGGTTATTAATTATCAATTTTTAGTTTTGACCCTACGTGCAGAATTAATCAATCAAAAACAACAAGTCACTTTTAATTATTTCTAAATGGTTAATCAAACAAGTCAATTTCCCTTTGAATACTGCAATAATAAAGAAAGCAATAAATAACGAATACCAAAATGATGACGGAGACCCCAACTGGGTAAAAACTCCGGGACCAAGCCAGTTTTACCTCCACTATAGACAATACAGAGTGAGTTACAGTCGGATGCTATCTAGACAACTCCACTAGACTTCCCGATCTATTTCCTGCTAACTCCAAGGTTTGCTCCAAGACCTTCTCCAAGATCTGCTCCAAAATCTTCTGCAATTGTCTCTTCTCAGCGAAATTCCAAGAACCTGCTCGAAGGCCTTGTGCTCTTCTTGCGCTTGTAGTCCAACTTCTCTTAACCTCCAACAATCTCTGAAATTCAACTGAGAAGTACCTTCCTATGACCAATAGGAAGTAGGTGGTGTTTTGGTTTAATGGGTTTGATGTTTTTCCCAGATGGTTATATGATCTCAAGAAGAAAGGATGAATCACAATGAAAGAATATGTTGTTGGATTTTTAGATAATAAGTTGTGGTAATGAAAATAATGAAAACCACCTTGGAATTTCATCCAATGGCTTGGATATTTATAGGAGAGGGTAATTGGGTTGAATGGGCTGGAAAAATCAGTTTAAAAACGTAAATTAGGGTTTTCCGTATAAACATTCGCTCGAGCTAAACCTCGGCGACAGGCGAGAGATGGCCTATCGCTCAAGTGAAAGTCGAGCGACAGGCTAAGGAAAATGGCTCTAGCAGCTGTAAAGGTGGTGTTAGGATGAAGCTGGTGATAGCCGGAGGTGACAACAGAAGAGTTCAGGTGGTGCTGGTAAGAGAGAGAGGAAGAAAATGAAGTAATTTTTTTTTTGTTTCGGACTCGTTTGCACTTTTTTTGAAAATATTGGGACTATGGTTGAAATTTGTTCTTTATTTTGTTTGATCATTTTGGTTTATTTAAATAAAATGGTATATTCATCATTTCACAACTCTTTACTGATAAAATTGACGGCAGACCGGTAAAACAAACTTCAAGTTTCATACATGAACTTTTTTCACCAATTTCATTGGGTGGGTGGTTTTGCACCAATCAACCTTTTTGACAAAATACTATAAATCATGGCAATTTTAGTTAGGGGGTGGTGGATATTTTTGCAAATTATAGTGACTTGTTCATTGACAAGAAGCAAAAACAAACATACTACTCCAACTATAACCAAAGAATGTTCCAATTACACACAGAGAGGGGAAATTAACAATACAAGAGTTAGCAGAGAAAAACTAGTATTGAAAGAGAAGAGGGGTGATGCTAGTACAAAATCAGATTCCTAATGGAGAATTCTGGCTATAGAGTTATACGTATTAACCTCGAAGGTGCCGACTACGATCAAACCAATCCCTACACCATTCTTTCCGTTGAATACTGCACTAATCCGCTCATCATCTTCTCCTTATCTTTTACATGACCATGGAAAGAATCACAAGTAGTTAGTGCTTGTATTTTCTTGAAATTAATTGATGACATATGATAGCTACATTCCACCTAAGTTTCATCCTAGGTCAATATACCTACCCATTGTTCGGTAAAATCCCGTTCTCTTTGTTTGTATTCTAGGGAAAATTGAAGTTTGAGTATGTAACATATAGCATGTGTGACAATTTACTTATTGATCTTTAATGTGAAAGTTTTAATCCTCGACCATAAAATTTCTTGCACTAGTAGACTAGTATCACGTATGCCAATATACTATTTATGCTTAAATTCTTGTATACAATTTATGTCAATCATTTTAATGCATTGTGAAACGTAACATATTTATATCTCGTATGTATGCATATATATTTTGTATATAGGTATAATATACAAAAGTAGGTAGCATAGATGGAGGGGGCAAGGATTCCACAGGAGATAATATAAAGACCCATTAAGATTGTAATGAAGTAAAACCCGGTAGAATCCAGAATAGATCACCTCTTCTTCTGAGTATCCATCGCACCAAGAGCATCCGTCTTCAGCTCCTCCAACTGTGCTTTTGCAATTTTAAGTTCCAACTGCTCCTCGTATTTGGATAAGTTTTTTTCTACGAATTCCGAGCCTACATAACCGCAACAGGAAAAGAAAAAAGTATAATCAGGTCACCAAAAACTTAAAATTAAACGTTTGTGGTCTCTGTACTCAGTTGGGAGATTTTGGGTTTTGGGGGTCTGTTTTAATTTATGACGTAATTATTACGGGGTTTATGTGATGTTTAATGAATTTAGGGTATTAATCTAATTAAGTCACTTTCTAGAGCATTTGACCTAATTTCCCCTTAAATGATTACTACTGCATTCTTTATTACTCATAATGGTGATGAAATATCGTAAGATCTAGCAAGGACAAAGAAAATCAATTCAAGTTGTAGAGCTTTTGTCGAACATATATAGATACTAAATTTACTATTTAGCCTTATTCAACTCAACAAGGAAAATACAAGAATTGTTCTAACCTTTGCAAATCATATTATTATTATTATTATTATTATTATTATTATTATTATTATTATTATTATTATAGTGGAAACTTCCCCTTTTGTGTTCTAAAATCTAAAATTTGTCATCATATAGTTAATTTTCAGTTTGCCATGATAATTCTATCGTATTTGATTTGTTTTTTAATTTTAATAGTAAAACTAGAACAGGATTTGATACTAGCGGTAATGCTTATGCATATCAATGTGTCTATCTAGCATGATGACCTAATCACAATTGTTTTGAAAATAATTGACATATGATAGCTATATTCCACCTAAATTCCTTCTTGGGTCTATCTAACTATCTATATCTGTAATTCACTGCCTATTATTTTTATTTTTTTAATTAAAACCACGTGAGATAGATAGCTTGGTAATTAATGACGTAGATTATTGGTTTGGATCGAACATACACAATTATATCATTTGCACAATCTCTTCCCTTTTATTTATTGCTTTTGTATTTGTGCATAATTACTTGATTGATTTGTTCATTTATAACTTGCTTTAATTCGGTATATTCCTTGAAAGGTTTTCGAAAACCAATTCATCCCCTCTTGGTTAATTATTCTTGGGACATCAATTGGTATCAAAGTAAAGTGCTCATAATTTAAAGATTTCACAATCTTGAGTAATGACTAACCATAATTTTCAAAACATTGAGGAGTATTCTGCAAATCGTCTTCCCTTTTTTGATGGAACATATTATAATTATTGAAAAGCTAAGATGATGATTTATGTTCAATCAATATATTATAATGTTTGAGAAGGTTATTGAATATGGTCCTTATTTGCCTACAAAGAGTATTAAAATTGACACGAAATCCGATCAAACCATTCCAAATTCTAGAGATGAGTATGATGAATATGATAAAGGAAAATTATCTTTAGATGCTAAAGCCAAAAATCTACTTTATTGTACTTTAGATATAAATGAATTTAATCGTATTAGCACATGTGACTCTGCATATGATATTTGACATGGATTAGAAGTCATTTATATTGGCACTAGTGAAGGAAACTAAGATCAATCTTTTGGTTAAAGAATTTAAAAAACTTCTTCATGAAATAAAATGAACCTATTGTTGATATGATTACTCTCTTCACGGATATTATCAATGGCCTTAAAGGATTTGATCATAAATTTACTAAATGTGAGCTTGTAAGTAAAATACTTAGATCACTATAGGAAGATTGAAGTTAATTAAGGATGTTGATAGAGAATACCAAAGATGTCAACTCATATCCATTGGAAGAACTTTAAGAAACCTCGATGAGTTACGAGTTCAACAATGCCGAAACTGATGAGGAAACGAGGAAATGCAAAAAAGAAACACATGAGCCTCCTAAGCACCAAATTGCTTTAAAATCAACAATTAATGAAGAAGCTACAAGTGGAAACACGAGCGATGAATCTTCTCTTCCAAACTCTACTTGTAGTTTTTTGCAATAAAATTAGACATATCGCTTTTAATTGTCTAACCAAAAAGAGGTTACACTTTGAAAGCAAAAACAAGTAGATTAGAGAGTCCATTAAAACTAACTACCAAGGATCCAAACTTGTATGGGTGCCAAAGATTAAATTTTAAATTATTTTTGCAAGTATCAAAGAAGATGAAGTGCAATTAGTTCTTGGATAATGGATGCTCAAAGCCCATGACCGGAAATAGTATGTTACTATCAAACTTCAAAAAGAAGGATAAATGTCATGTCACATTTGGAGATAATGCAAAAGGAAATATCATTGGAGTTGGAAACATTGGTAATTATTCATCTCCTTCAATTGAAAATATTTTATTAGTGGATAACCCCAAACATAATTTTCTTAGTATTAGTCAATTATGTGATAAACGCTATCATATTAAATTCGATTCTCTAAAATGCCTTATTAAGGATGTTACATCAAAATATGTGATGTTTATAGGAATTCGATGTAAAGATGTTTATATCAAAAATATTGAATTCGAAAATAATGAGAAATGCTTATCAAGAATGAAAGAGGACACTTGGTTGTGGCATAGGAGATTAGGTCATGTTAACATGGACCTTCTCCCAAAAATTTCCGAAAATTGTTGTCAAAGGATTGCCAAATTTAAAATTTGAGAAAGATAAAATTTGTGATGCTTGTCAATTTGGGAAACAAGTGAAAAGTTTTTTTAAACCTAAGTTATAATCTTCAACTACAAAACCTCTACAATTTCTTCACATGAATTTTTTTGAACCATCTAAAAGTGCTAGCTTAAGCTGTAAACATTATGTCTTCGTCATTGTTGATGACTTTTTTAGATGTACTTGGGTCCAATTTTTTAACCTAAAGGATGGAGCCTTGAATTCTTTTAAACACTTTTGTAAAAATGTTCAAAAGGAAAAAGGGAAATACTAAGTGATTACGGTGGAGAATTTGACAATATTGCATTTAATAATTTTTATAACGAAAATGGATATGAACATAATTTCTACCCTCCTAAAAGGAATTAACAAAATGGTACATTGCAAGAAAGAAGAATCGTATATTGCAAAAAATGGCTACAACTATATTTAATGAAAATAGCCTACCAAAATATTTCTAGGCCGAAGTCGTTTAATACCGCATGCAACATTGTAAATAGAGTTCCTATTAGTCAAAAGAAAAAAACTCCATATGAGCATTGGAAAAATAGAGTTCCAAATACCGGTTATTTCAAAATATTTGGTTGCAAATATTTTATTTTGATTACAAAAGAAAAATTGGAAAAATTTGATTCAAAATCCGATATTGAAATATTTCTAGGATATTTATCGATTACCAAAGCTTATAGAGTCTTTAACAAAAGAAGTCTAGTTTGAGTGTCATATCAAACATTTGTAGAATTATTGATGTTACTTTTGGATTATCCAATCCTAATTTCTTGTAGATAAATAGTAGCATCAAATTAATACTTGCTCCAAAATCATTATTGCTCTTTTTCTCCTCTCAAAACACTTATGCATATATTTTTTAGATCAAAAGGAAGTCTCCCCCATGTTCTGGTCAAGTTTGGTATATATAAGATGCCTAAAATCTTGTTACCAAAGTAGAGTTTCAGTTGGAAAAGGAAAGAAAATCTCGCCAAAAGTTTGTACTATGCTACCGCATAGTACATTTATAAGCGGTCGCATAGAAGGACGTCCAACCATCAATTTTGGCCCTGGAATGCATAATGTGGTCACATCAAATTAGACCTATGCGGCGTTTTTTTTTAGCGGACAGCTTTCAGTAATTTAGTCATATCTTTCTCTCCCGATATCTGATTGTGGTGATTTAACATGCATTGGAACGCTATTTCAAAGGGCTACAAATCGTCCAGAATTATAATTTTTCCAATTCGAACATTTAATATGCCAAAAATGGGTCTCAAATTGAGATTGAAAATCCGAAGCATAACTTTTTTGGTTGGAAGATGATATGTGATATTACTTGGACTATACTTCATCCCTTTGGCTTTTTTCCTCATCAAATTAATGCCTAACACTCTCAAATCTTAATCGTGAGGTTCGACGTAACTTTTGAGTATTTGCATTTCAGTCCTCGAACTTTGTATTTGCTCAATTGAGCCATTTTGTGCTATCTTTGCATTCGTTTTTCCAATTCTTCATCACACATTGAGTTTTACCTACAAAATAAAATATAGCACAAGTTAGGTAGTATTTTATCTAAATAACAGTAAAATATCATCATATAGAAACTCGAATAAGTGTAAAAACTACATTTACCAGACATATAAGTAATATCCATTATCACCACTTGCTTTCCATTTATTTATAAATAAATTGTGTATGAATTATTCCCAAATAGAGATTAATTTTAGAGTTATGAAATATTTCTATATGGGGGATTATATTGCCACCACAAATTTTATTTGATACGCCACATTTTAATTGCAGTTAAACTCTTCAATCTTTGTTCATTGTAATAATTAGTTCCTTAATTTTTTCCCATCGAATTCTTGTATTCAACATTTCATCAATATTAACGCTTCATCCTTGATGATGATTTATATTAAAATATTTTATTTTTATGCTTTGAAATGAGGGGATAATATATTTTACATTTTTTATTTATTTATTTTTTTAAAATATGATGAGAAAATAAGTTGTTTTACATTATTTCAATGGATTTTTAGACATAAAATTGTTATCAAATAAAAAATGTGTTAACTAATGAAAAGTTTGAGGATAATAATGATATGAAAAATTGTTAGGGATATAAGTGTTATAATGAGCAAAGATTGAGAACCTTAAATATAATTAAAATGTCATACAAGATAATTAAAAAATAAGTGTTATAATTAGCAAAGATTAAGAACCTTAAATATAATTAAAATGTGGTGCAAGAAATAAAATTTGTGGTGTGAATATAATTCTTTCTATATTACACCCATTTTGTAATCAAATGGTGGTCATATTCACACCAATATTTTAATTATATTAAAGGTCTTTAACCTTTATTTATTAGACACTTGTATCCTTAACTTTTTTTCTTCTTCAAATTCTTATTTTTGACTTTTCATTGATAAGATAATCTTGTCCTTAATCATGATTTTCATTCAAATATATTGTTAATGTGCTTTAAAATGAAGTCAAGTTTAATCGTATTGTTGCTTAATTATTTGTTTTGCTTATTTAAAAATACAATGTGTAAATGTAGTTTGAGACATAAATATGATAATGTGTAAATGTTATGAACCTTTCATTTGATTAAAATGTAGTTTAGTTATTAAAAATTGTTGCATGAATATATTTAGCCTATTGAAAATACAAAATCGTTTTAAAAAATCTAGCATTTTAGTTTTTTCTTTTCTCCTTCACAAAATCATCTGATTCCACGAAGTATCAAATATGGTGTTAGTAACAAGTGACAGTAAACAAATGGTGTTCATGTTCACTCAATTCTTATCCCCTAGGACTCGCTCCAAAGTACACCAAATTATTATGCATAAGTTTGGCAAAGCTTTTTAGTGTTTATAAGTTGTGGATCCTATGGAACTTTAGGTAGTAAATTGTCGGTCACAAGAAATTTATGAAAAAAAAAATGTTTAACCAACTTAAAAAATAAAAAATAAAACCACGCCATTAATTACAAATATCAAGATCGACCTCAATCCACACCAAAATCCACCCTGCTTGTGTCAAATGGATACTTGACAATGGTTCGAGTTGAACCAAAAAAGAACCAGCCCTAGCTTTTGTCAACAAAAAACACTTAAGAAATTACATAATTCAAAAGGAAATAGTAATAAGAGCATTAAGCCATATTTATGTATTAATCCAATCTAATATAATATAATTTATTGTTGGGAAGCAAATCTATACGGTACATTGATGATTTCACCACCTTTGAAGAAGTTTTGCATTAGTTGCGTTTTGCTTCGGTCCGAGCTGCTTCATCCCTTCACCATTTGGGCACACGCACATATGTACACACTTATAGACATTTTTTATTTGTATTTATGGAAAATCCGACCATCAAATCCAATCTTCTGTGGGGTTAGGATACCCCTATATAGAACTAATAAACTAAAGTAATAAAGCCTTTTTAGCTTAATTTTTGCAGCTTGTTATCAATTACAATTGATCATCTCAAAAATTATAAATCTTTTTTGACATTGAAATTGACTGGTCTTAACCATGTTGACATTTCCAAAAATTTATTGGTCTTCTTATGTAGAACAAATGATATAATAGATTGAAAAAAATTTGGACGGAAAAGGAGAAAAGTAACATTGCGGGTGTGACAATTGAGCTCCAATTTGGGCTCATAATATCATTCCGAAGAGAGAACGACGAGACATCAATGGATTTTGGCCATCCGAATTAGTTGAGGACTAGAAAACTATATTTAAAGTTTTAGTGCTATTTTTGTTATTTATTTTATTTTGAATTATTTTCAATCTTAATTTGTTTAAACTAGAATTTCGTGTAAGTACTTGCATCAATAAAATTAGTTGGTTTATTTTTTTAATAAGTTGGTGGATTTCAAATTTCGTATTCTTAAGTTTTTGGCTCGAATTCCTTGTTTTCGTTGCGTTATCTTAACCATGTTGACATTTCCATTTGCCACGTACGCTTCACCATCAAATAACTCAACAAAACCAATGAAGTTATCTATGGAGACTTGATTGGCATGATTATGTAAGTTTGTTGCCCTGTCTGAATTTCCATTGGGAAAATTAGTTGGAATTTTACTTACTTTAGATGGCTTGGCCACCAACAAGAAGTTGATAGCCATTATTCTCATGGGCCACAACCACAACTAATTATGTTATCTTGTCTATACTCAAACTTGCATTACTTCCAAACGAGACATACACGATTGATTCGGTCTCTTTAGATTCATGACATTTCATGCAGGAGTCTGTGTTCGGCTTATGTATGTTGAAACCATACTCGTCATTGTCTTCAATCTAGACTAAATGGAAGCCAAATTCGGTCCCATAGACGAATTGTTATCAATTGTTGCAGCCTAATATGTTGCAACTTGGGGGGGGGGGGGGGGGGTGGTGGGAAGGGCCTGACTCAGCGCACCTAGGGCAAGCCATTCAACTCTGATTTTCTATTTGTAAGGCTGAAATTCGACCACCACATTTAAGCTGCTCAAATCATATACGGAAACATTGAGAGTGATTACGATGATTAATGTGAAAGTTAATATCCAAAGGATTTTCCAGTCAAGAATTACATATTAGGAGGGAAATCTATAATTTATTTTATTTGTTTTACAATTTCGTTGCTGTCTCTTTTAGAGCCATTAGATATATAACACATTTTTCATAAAATGAAAGAGAACTGGAAGAATGGATAGATATACTACATAGAACTGGAACACGGCAGTCCCAAATCTTTTATTTCACAAATCAAATCAATTAACACACTAGAGTTTGGCTTGAAACCTCACTGGCCAACTCTTTTTATTTGAACACAACAAGTGCAAGTTGAAATATGGCTTTCTCAACCCACCAAAAAGGGAAAAAAAAAAAAAAAAAAAAAAGGGAAACAAACTGAAGGCACAGCTGCAACAATGCATTATTCAACATAACATTAAGGAAGCACTAATTTTTATAAGCTTAATTAGTCGCTTCTTAGCCTTTTACGACGATCTTCAGGTTTTTCAGCTTCTTTCTTCGATGAAATTATAGCCTTCTTGCTGAGGAAATTCCTCCACCATACAGCTGAGTGTTTTGGCAACCTTGTAAAACGGCCATTACCATAGTGTACATAAATAATACCAAATCTGACACTAAATCCTGAGGCCCATTCAAAATTGTCAAACAAAGACCATATGAAGTAGCCCTTCACATTTACTCCATTTCCTTTTCCATCTGGGCCGCTGGAAAGAAAAAAGAAAAAAAATCATGAGCATGAATTGAGTTTACAAAATGTAATAAATACATTCATAATTAATTAATTTGGACAACAAATTAAGTTAGTTTATTACTCCATTGCTTTCTTAAGGTAGCAGAGATGATCATGGTGATACTGAATCCTCATCTCATCAGAGAGAGCCTGTGTACAAGTTAGGGTCTTATCGTTCACTTCGTCCACCCCTACATGAATCGTGGATAAATTATTTTCACCAAAATAATTTAGTCAGCATTACAATATTTGTCTTTTTATATAATTAGAATTGACATAACACGACTATTTACCATTCTCTGTAATATAAATGACTGGGTTGCTGTATTTTTCCTTCATAAACTCCATCAGCTTTTGAATTCCCCATGGAACTATGTGCAACCAATCAGAACCAGCCTGAACAAAAGAAGATTCTATTTACTTTATATATATTTTTTATAAGCATAATAAGCAATAAATTAAGCCATAGGAAGTATTTGATTCCTCTTGGCTATTCTATTAGACACGACAATGCAGTTCTATAAGTTGTTGAAGTTGTACTCCCATAAGTCGTTAGAGTATAATACAATCTATTTTCTTTTCGAGGGAAGCCAAGAGTTAAAGGCATACCTGTGGACCAATTAGCACCTTTTTACGATCATCTAAAAAAGAACGGGGAATAATTAGTATCATGTTCCATATTTTCTCTAGTTAACTTGCAATGATAAACTTCACAACTATACCAATAAAAAGTCTTAATACTTACTTGAAGGCACAAAGTGTGAATCTGTAAGGTAACTTTCAGTTGTCGGCGTTTTTGTATCATTGGAAGCATAAGAAGCCGTGTAATAGTTTATGCCTAAAAAGTCATAGGATCCTTTCACTAGCTTTTCCTCTTTTTCTGAAAATTTGGGAAGACGTTTACCGACATTTGTTATCATACTTTCTGGATAGTCTCCACTTACTATCGGTTCTACGAACCTTCAAAAGAAAAAAAAAATACAAAAAGGAAAATTAGAATTATTTTAGTTCGTGTTTGTTGAATACTGAATTTAATAGGAAAATATGTCACCACTCCTAATTATTTAGACTTTAGGATGAAAGTCAGTGAATACAATCAGCATGAAAATCATAAAATAAAAGTGCAATAATGAATTAAGAAGAAAGTAATTTGGATGATTGTTGTCAAGATATTGAGTTACCATCCAAGCATAAAATCCATTGCCCTATCAGCAGCATCTTGATCTTCTTTAGAATCAGTAAGAGGCTCATACCATTGAATGTTATTTGTCATCCCTATCTTACCTCCTTGACTTTCCTGTACGTACAAAAGTATCTTTTTGTGTAAACTATATATTTAAAAGTATTATACAAACACGTATATATGCTTGAAATTACTTATGACGAAACCTGATATTTTCTCCTATATATATCCACCACATAAGCATGAGAAATGATCAAATTGTGTGCAACAATATACGGTTCTCTGCCGGGATCTCCATTCTTGCGAACAATTTGAGATCTAAAGCAACCTCTATGAAGAATAGAATGCAGTTTAGCCTCTCCTGTAGTAGTTGGAGCTTTACCGCGATTAGGAGGGAAAGTACCAAGCACATATCCACAAACACTATACGACCATGGCTCATTCAGGTGTGATCCAATACTTCACTCGATCACCAAATTCCCAGAAGCAAGTCTCAGCAAATTCACAAAAATCCTTCCTATAATATGGATACACAAAATGGCACAATATTTCAAAAAATATGGTAAAAATTATTAAGCTGCTAGTTTAATCTTTGTAAAAGATAGTCCACTGTTTTAATAAAACTACAACCCATTTTTTCTTTAGCTAAAATTGTCCTCTTTTCTCTTCACTAATGTTGGGGAAAATAATAGATTTGCTTACTTTGGATTTACTCAGTAAATTTCTTAAATATTTTAATAGTAAATGTGCCATGTGATGCAAGATTGAGTTACTCACACAACGTTGTCACATAGGAAGCCACCATACTCTTCTTCCAAACATTGGGGAATATCCCAATGAAAGAGAGTTGCATATGGTTCAATTCCTACACAAAAAAATAAAATGAATAATAATATCTTCAGTAAATTTATATGTAAGATGAGAATGATTGCATAAAAGCATATACATCAATTATTGGAACTAAATTCCAATTGTGAATTATGCAAATAAAAGTCATTAAAGAAACAATAAATACATGAATTATGTAATTGACTCTAACCTGCTGCTAAGAGTGCGTCAATGAGATCGTTATAGAATTGAATTCCTTCTTTGCATACGCCAGTACATAGTCTCCCTCCTAATACACCAAGATAGAACCCAAATTAAAATAATACTTTGATTCACATTTAATAGAACATCAATATGATGCACAAATTCTATTTTTCGAAGTTCAAACTAACGTGCCTGGCAAGATTCTTGACCATGCAATTGAAAATCTGTATGAATTCAAACCCAATTTCTTCATCAAAGCCACATCTTCCTGCAAATTACTAAATATGATCGATACAACATGCACGGAAATGTTCTAGAGTAGAAAAAAATATTGTCTTGTGTTGTCTTATGAGTGAATGGAATATGGAAAATCTTGATACGGAAATTAACAAGCGGAAAATTTTTCATTTAAAATAAGCAAAATGAAGGGAAATTAGAAGAATTGTACTTCATTTCCTTTATAACCTTTGTGTCCATGTTTAGTACGAAGTGACAATAGGTTTTAGTGGACAATACAATGAAAAAAAGTTTAACTCATTAAACTTTTCCAGAGCAATAGATAATAGAATTTAGTTTTCACCTTTTTATTTTTTTCTCATCTAATTTAATCCAATGTGCCAACCGTTAGACCATAATAAAAATTACTGAAGTATACCCGGAACATATTGTAGTGATCAATACCAGCACAGCCATTACTATTGTCGGAAATACCACCTGCCAATCCAATAAATTGACATGTAATGCACAGATATAAGTGATTTTGTGTCTTTATATTATATATACACACACGAGAAGACTGAAAAAAGGGAAGAGACCAGGTTGTTTCTGTGTGAAAACATCCCAATTACTCATGCCTTTACTTCCTGCATTCCATGCACCTTCAATCTGCATAATTATAAGAACCAGAAAACAAATTATGCAAAAGCATGAGTCTCACAAAAGTATAATAAATATTATGAGTTCATTATATTAGAAATCAAATACTCGTGCACTTAGAAAATAAATATGTACGTGGCACATATACCTGATAAGCTGAAGTCGCAGCGCCAAATGCAAAATCAGGGGGAAAATCAGCACGCGTGATCTTGCTTGGGGGGATATTTCCCGCCTGGCCATTGACAGGAGATTCATCGGCGCTAGTAATCATCAGTAAGTCGTTTTGGGCAGCCATTGCTAGAAATTAAGATTTAGGTGCACTTTGCAGTAGTGTAAGTTGGCCTATTTATAGGGAATTCTGATCAGTAAAGGACACGTCCTATAATGAAATCGCTTCTTTGTCATAAGTTTTTACCATGGAGTAGTTGGATAATAATATTCAGAGGGGACTAGTTAATTTTGTTTCTTTTGGTTGATCATTAAATTTTGATGATGCATCTAGACTTTTAAATATAGACAAGAGTTTTTACGATTAATTATGTCCTAATCTCATTTATTTATTGTTTGTTAGGTGAAACTCACTGAATTGATGTGAAATTGGAAGAAAGACATGAAAATTTTGGCAAAAAATGGTGATTTCCAAAGTTTGACGATCGAAATGTAAATATTCAATAGTTGATTCGGACCACAAAACTATGATTGAAAATTATATGGAGTCAATTGGATGAGAGTAGAAGACATCGGAAGTGTGGTGTGTGTGTGTGTGTGTGTGTGTGTGTGTGTGTGTGTATATATATATATATCATAGTTTAAGCATTGTCGTTGTCGTCCTCCTACACGCGTTGATCCCCATTCCATCTAAAACATATTCTTTTGGGTCTTATATATAATTTACATGATTTTAACTTTGAATAGCATTAGAATATAATTTAGACATAAAATTCATTGTATTTTCTCTCCTTATTAATAAAATTGTCCTCCTTTGCCTGGGATGTTTTCCAAGTTAATTTTTTGTAATCTTGTGTTGTGATTGCTTTCTTCATATCGCTGATAAATGCGTTTTACACACTTATTTAGGCCAAAACATGGATAATTGAAGGCAAATACATTAGATTATGGCTTAATTCTATATAAATTATATTTTGTAGGATAACATTGATAAACATGGTGGAATTGAGGAAAAAGAAGAGGGAAAATGATTAAAATGGAGTAAAGTCCAAAGTGTAAGGACCAAATTGCAATTATTCAATAGTTGATTCGGATCACAAGACGATACTTTGAAGGCTGCTAGGAGACAATTGAATGTAATTAAAACTCAAAAAATAATGGAATATGATCAAAATATATCAAAATCTATTTCCAATCGCACAAGTTATATTCCAGATTCTTAGTCGAAGATTTAAACCCATTTTTGGCATAGTAAACATCCGAATTGGAAATATTCTATTTCTATAAAACTTGTTGCCCCTTAAGTTAGATTTCCAACTCAATTTGAATTGGAACTCTTTTCTCATTCGATTTGAACTCTTTTGGAAATTAATTTGGACGTGATTTTTAACTAATTTTTTACTCCTACAAATACCTAACGGCAGAATACATATGGGATACCTCTCATATACATCTCATACTCCAATATTCATCAATTATTGTCATTAAAGAAAGAAAATTTATAGTTTTTATGAGAGAATGGAAGGGACCACAAATTACAATATATTTTGAAGAGCTTTTGGAGCAGATTCAAGAATTATTTGGGTGATGTCAATTCTTCAATATTTCTTTTGTTTTCTTCTTCATAACATGCTAGGCTAATTTTCTTTATATTAGGAGAACGATGAATCATGTAATATGAGTTTTAATCTTTAGTTTTACATGTTTGACATTAAAAATATGTTTTTGAATATTGAATGATTTATATAATTTTCTTTTCTCCACGATTATTGTGTATGATAGTTGTGTGAATTTGGTGGCTTATTTTATGCATTCGAAAGAAGAAAAAAATGTTCGACGTATATAAATTTTCATATGGTCTGATATGGGACAAAAATATGCCGCTATACTTTATGCGAATCGTTAAGTGTTCATAAAAAATAATGCACTTTCATATGTTCGCATCTATCATAGAAATATAGTTGAGTCATATATAAAAGGAGGTTTAACATTGCTCAAGAAAGATTGTTAAATAAAATAGAAACATTGATTCGTCAAATTCAATCGTATTGTCAACGTGTAAAACTAGGGTTAAAACTAATTATTGCATGAGAATTCGAGATCCACTAATGTTTGTCATTCATTAAAACGCATTAACCTGCGTTCAACATAATTTACATTTAATTTAGTTAATTCACTCATAATTACTTAAGTAGGTTAATTTAGATATAATTCAGTGATAAACACATCATATTAATCTTGTTTCAGTTAAGATTGCAATAATAAAAATTAAACTAAATCAATCTTCGTTGGACGATATTCAGACTCAAATTCCACTTTATTATTTGTTAACGAACCGTACACTTGCAGTAGTTTAAATTTGAAATATATTTTCGTGAACAAATTTTTGGCGCTGTTGCCGGGGTTCAGTTCAGTTCAGTTTGATTATTTACCTCGAAACTAATTCAAAGGTTTTTTGTTATTTATTTATTTATTTCATTCCATTTTAGTTATCTAAGTGCTACTATTGTCTTTCTTTTAGATCTTGTATGCGAATGTCGCTTGGCAGTGAATTGCTTCCAGCTAATCATCGAACGTATCTTTCATCGCAGGCAAAGGAAAGCAAAAGTATCACAATAAGAAGACCACAAACATCAAGTACAAATGGCTAATCAGCAAAACAATCAAGTAGTTTAGACCAATGAAGATGAAGCTGTTGATGAGAGAAATATGCTTGTTGGGAATTTCATGATACCACAGATCATTTAGAGTCAATCCAGAATTGTCTATCCTTCGTTTGGATAGCCTAATTTTGACCTGAAGACCAACCTTATATATCTATTTTATAATGAACATCAGTTTTATGGCAGAGATGAAGAAAATCCTCATACACACGTCTCTTGATTCTTGGAGATGTGTCAACATTTTCGATATTAGGGTATCTCAGATGATGCTATTAGACTGAGACTATTTCCACATGCTTTGCGTGATAAAACACTTGACTGGTTAGATTCTCAACTTATCGCTAGTATTAGCACATAGAATGATCTAGCTCAAAAGTTCTGTACAAAATTCTTCTTTGGAACAGAACATGCTACGGAAGTGTCCCCATCACGGTATTAGCAAAGGACTCCAGGTCCAATATTTCAATACGAGATTGCTTCCATCATTCAAAAGTATGGTAGATTCTTCGTTTAACTGCTCATTATCTATAAAGATAATTGACAAAGCTTTGAAGTTATTCGAGACAGTAGCTACAACTTTAGCCATGTGGGCTTCTGAGTAAGTGGTTCAAAAGAAAGCGCTGGGTGTATATGAGGTGGATGCTTACTCAGCTTTATTTGCGAAGATAGACTCATTATTTCATAAGGTGGAAAGCATATCACAGACAGCCAATGCAGTACAAGCCAAGAGGCCAAGTTGCGAAGAGTGTGGAGCAGATCATAATACAGCAAATTCTCTTACTTTGGCACAAGGAATGAAAAAAGTGAATTTTGCACAATGGAGACAACGTCAACAAAATAATCCACACTCAGATATTTACGACTCAGGTTGGAGGAAGCACCCAAATTTCGTTTTGGGCTAATCAGAATCAGAATAAGACGCAGTATCAGTTTCAGCAGCATGAGAAGATGTTTCAGCTGGAAGAGATGTTCAAAAAATTTATGGAAAAGACAAATCAATACATTGAAGCTAATAATCAGTTCATGAGGAAGACCGAAACAACTCTCCAAGATTAGAGCACTACTATTAAAAATCGGGAGACTCAAGTGGGGCAGATGGCACTTTCTATGACGGCCACTCTTTTTTAATCTTTCAATTTCTTAAATGAGATTCCTAGGACAAAGTCGTAATTTTCTTAGTTTTCATTGATATTGAAATACCATTATTACTTTATGGAATTGTATTTCTAGATCCACTTTACCATGCACAGCAGAATTACATGTACATTGGGACGACTCGATGGCCTAGACAAATGCACTTTTTTCGTATTAAATTTTCTATTTAGTTAAGAATTTATCACACAATATTCTTCTAAATATATAGACACACTTGGTAATTGGAGATACTTAATTTAAGGGGCCATAAAAGGCGGGCAAATTAATTGGGTCAAAGGGTTCATACACACTATAAAGTTTGTTTCTTTTCTAGTTTAAATGGTTACTACCGATTCATTATTACCAAACAATCATTAAATATCTTTAGATCTAGGAAGGACAAACGAGTTCAACTCAAGCTGAATAAATATAGATACTAAACTGCTATTGAGCCTTATTCAACTCAACGAAGAAAATAAAAGAATAGTTTTAATTTGCTATTGTTTCGTATGTAGGATATAAAATTAATTTTCAGTTGCCATTGTAAAAGAATTGTTTTAATTTGAAACTCTCATCATATAGTTAATTTTCAGTTGCCATTGTAAACTACCACTGTTTATTTAAACCTAAACGCACATTTGTTATTAATTTTATAAATAATTTAAAGTTGTCTAAAACTCCAAAACATGTGAGAAGGAAACGACCCTGTATTAAATAAATGAAATTATTTATTTGCAAGGAAATAGAATTGAGGTTTCCAAGCTACTGTTACTCATACGTTACCATTTCTTAGGAATTGTCACATTCACTATGTATGTATTCTTGGGAAAATTGAAGTGTTATTCTGTAACATGTAGCATGTGTGACAATTTATTTATCGATCTTTAATGTGGAAATTTTAATCCTCAGCTGAAAAATTTCTTGCACTAGAAGACTAGTAACAATGCATGTCCAATATACAATTTATGCTTAAATTTTTTTATGCATTGTGAAATATAACAAATCTATATCTCGTATGTAGGCATATGTTTTATGTATATAGGTATATTATACAGAATTAGGTAGCATATTTTTCATGCCACTTCATTAACGTGAACAAATTGGAAGGAGACACACAATAAACAATTTGGAGGTACTGTTTGGATAGATTGAATTCAGTATTCGTGCGAATTTTTCTCGTCACGAAAACTACTAGCCCTAAGTTAAGGGCAATCTTGTTGATATGCTCTCATTTGAAGCTCTTTAATGCATCACCAAGTTTTATCTCTATGTGACTTAATTGCTTTCTCCCAATCTGATGTAGTTCTTGACGTAAGGGTATATCACTCTCCCTTTTGTACATACAGTTAAGGATAGGGAGAAAGACCCCCCTCTCGGCATAGCCTCTCTCGTTGATATGAAATCATAAGCCACAACTTTCATACATGTAATATTTTATCTTTCAAGAAAGCATAAAATTATTAAAAGAAATCCATCTACCCTAAACCCAAAAGATGGATGCATTAATTCGTGCTTTAGAATTTGCTATTGTTTCGTATATAGGATATAAAATTAATTTGTCTAACATATTATATTTTTTTTCTTTTGATTCTATTGAAACTTCCCCACTTTTGTTTTCTAAAATTTGAAAACTCTCATCGTAGTTGCCACTGTAAAGTACCGCTGTTTATTTAAACCTAAAAGCACACTTGTTATTAATTTTATAAATAATTTAAAGTTGTCTAAAACTCCAAAACATTTGAGAAGGAAACGACCCTGTATTAAATGAATGAAATTATTTATTTGCATGGATTTAGAATTGAGGTTTCCAAATTACTCTTACTCATACGTTACCATTTCTTAGGAATTGTCCCATTCTCCATGTATGTATTCTAGGGAAAATTGAAGTGTTAGTATGTAACAAACATATAGCATGTGTGACAATTTATTTATTGATCTTTAATGTGGAAATTTTAATCCTAGACCTTGAAATTTCTTGCACTATTAGACTAGTAGCAATGCAAGTCCAATATACAATTTATGCTTAAATTTTCTTATGTCAATCATTTTTATGCATTGTGAAATGTAACAGATCTATATCTCGTGTGTAGGCATATGTTTTATGTGTACAGGTATATTATACAGAATTAGGTAGCATATTTTTCATGCCACTTCATTAACGTGAACAAATTGGAAGGAAACACACAATAAACAATTTGGAGGTTCTGTTTTGATAGATTGAATTCAGTATTCGTGCTACTAGCCCTAAGTTAAGGGCAATCTTGTTGATATGCTCTCATTTGAAGCTCTTCAATGCATCACCAAATTTTATCTCTATGCGACTTAATTGCTTTCTCCCTTTTTGATGTAGTTCTTGACATAAGGGTATATCACTCTGCCCTTTGTACATACAGTTAAGGATAGTGCGAAAGACCCCCTCTCGGTATAGCTTCTCTTGTTGATATGAAATCTTAAGCCACAACGTTCGTACATATAATATTTAATCTTTCAAGAAAGCGTAAAATTATTAAAAGAAATCCATCTACCTAAACCCAGAAGATGGATGCATGCATTCATCCATGACAAATCAATGACTTCATTTTCGGGACATTTTCCCAAGGGACCACACAACCTAACAATTTGTGAAATATACAATTTGTGAAGTATACGTGGGCACGTGAGTCGAAAAGGAATTACTATATTTTTAAGTTGTCAAACGCACAAATAATAGAAATACATTTAATTTTGTTTGATTTGATTATTACATTTTGGGGATGGACCATTGGCTCATTTGTCTAGAATAATGACAAAAAATGTAAGATAGACACCTACTAACAAGTGGTCCAATTCTCAATGTACTTTTGCCATGTTGAAAATGGGTTTTTGTCACCAATCAAGATAACAAAGATGCTATGTTGAAGATAACGTTCATCGGAAATGCCAGCCACTCTTTTTAAATCTTTCAATTCCTTAGTTTTCATTGATATTTCAATCATGAAATATCACTATTATTTTATGGAAATTGTATTACTAGATGCACTTTACCATGCATAGCAGAATTACATGTACAATAGGATGACTCGATGGCCTAGACAAGGTATTTTTTTCATATTTAATTTTCAATTTAGTTAAGAATTTATCACACAATATTCTTCTAAATATATAGACACACTTGGTAATTGAAGATACTTAATTTAGGGCACCATAAAAGGCTGGACAATTAATTGGATTAAACGACTCATACACATTATAAAGTTTGTTTCTCTTCTATTTTAAATGGTTACTACCCATTCATTATTACCAAATAGTGATTAAATATATTAAGGGTCTGTTTGGGTCGGATTAAAATTTGATTTTAATTTAAGTTAAAGTCAAACATTCAATATTAATCACATCTTTCATGGGTCCCACATCTTTACAACCACATATTTCAAAAACTTCTATCACAATCTACTAAAAGTCTAATTTTAATCTCCACCAAACAGCCTTCAAGATCTAGCAAGGACAAACGAGTTCAACTCAAGTTGAATAAATATAGATACTAAATTTATTATTTAGCCTTATTCAACTAAACAAAAAAAATAAAAGAATTGTTTTAATTTGCTATTGTTTGGTATCTAGGATATAAAATTAATTAGTCCATCATATTTTTTTTTTCTTTTGATTCTATTGAAAACTTCCCCCCTTTTGGTTTCTAAAATTTGAAAACTCTCATCATATAGTTAATTTTCAGTTGCCATTGTAAACTACCACTGTTTATTTAAACCTAAAAAGCACACTTGTTATTAATTTTATAAATAATTTAAAGTTATCAAAAACTCCAAAAGACGTGGAAAGGAAACGACCCTGCATTAAATGAATGAAATTATTTATTTGCATGGAAATAGAATTGAGGTTTCCAAGTTACTGTTACTCATACGTTACCATTTCTTAGGACTTGTCCCATTCTCTACGTATGTATTCTTGGGAAAATTGAAGTGTTATTATGTAACATGTAGCATGTGTGCAATTTATTTATTGAACTTTAATGTGGAAATTTTAATCCTCGGCTGAAAAATTTCTTGCACTAGTAGACTAGTACCAATGCATGTCCAATATACAATTAATGCTTAAAGTTTCTTATGCCAATCATTTTTATGCATTGTGAAATGTAACAGATCTATATCTTGTGTGTACGCGTATGTTTTATGTATATAGGTATATTATACAAAATTAGGTAGTATATTTTTCATGTCACTGATTAATGTGAACAAATTGGAAGAAAAGGCACAATAAACAACTTGGAGGTACTGTTTCGATAGATTGAATTCAGTATTCGTGCAAATTTTTCTCATCATGAAAACTACTATCCCTAGGTTAAGGGCAATCTTGCTGATATGCTCTCATTTGAAGCTCTTCAATGCATCACCAAGTTTTATCTCTATGTGACTTCATTGCTTTCTCCCTTTTGATGTAGTTCTTGACATAAGGGTATATCACTCTCCCCTTTGTACATACAGTTAAGGATAGTGCGAAAGACCCCCTCTCGGTATAGCTTCTCTTGTTGATATGAAATCTTAAGCCACAACTTGCATACATATAATATTTAATCTTTCAAGAAAGCGTAAAATTATTAAAAGAAATCCATCTACCCTAAACCTAGAAGATGGATGCATGCATTCATTTGTGACAAATCAATGACTTCATTTTCGGGACGTTTTCCCAAGGGACCACCCAGCCAAACAATTTGTGACATATACGTGGGCATGTTAGTAGAAATGGAATTATTATATTTTTAAATTGTCAAACGCACGAATAATAGAAATACATTTATTTTTGTTAGATTTGATGATTACATTTTGGGGATGGACCACTAGCTCATTTGCCTATAATAATAACAAAAAATGTGAGATAGACACCTACTAACAAGTGGTCCAATTGTCAATGTACTTTTGCCACGTTGAAAATGGGTTTTTATCACCAATCAAGATAACAAAGATGCTATGTTGAAGATAACGTTCATCGGAAATGCCAGCCACTCTTTTTAAATCTTTCAATTTCTTAGTTTTCATTGAAATAACCTACTAACAAGTCCAATTCTCAATGTACTTTCGCCACGTTGAAAATAGGTTTTTGTCACAGTTCGACCCTAACAATACCCAGAGGGCGGGTGAATCGATATATTATACGGAATTAAAAATATTTTTACGAATTAAATAGCAACAAATTACTTTTTAATTCTTTTCTAGATGATTAAACATGCAAGTCATTTTAGTCCTAAATTTGAATACAACAGTTTATATGATCAATCGATAAACAATAACAAAAGCAGTAAATCAACACCAGGATGTTTACGAAGAAACCCAACCGGAAAAAATTTCGGGCACTTTGCCAGGCAATCCACTATAAACAATACAAACAACTTACAGTCTATTAGACTAGACGAACCGTACTATATGATCTTTCGACTGCACTCCTTACAGCTCTCCTTGGAACCCGTGCTCCCCTGTACCAATCCTTAGCTATTGTTGCCAAAGCTCTCTGTGGAATCTGCTACCCTGCAGCACTTCTAGCGTTGTGGAATTGCCTATTTCCCGTGGTTCAACGAAGAACACCTTGTTCTTTATAGACTCGAACTCCAATCAAATTCCCTCGATCTTCAGAATTCTAACCAAATGTAGAAGAAAGGAAATTTGGTATTTGGATTATAGGAACGATGTTTTTCTCACCAAAACAATTAAAATAGACGAATGTTGAAAGATAAAATCGAATGAATCTCTCACAGATGAAGCTCTCTCAATGTTCAAACTCTGCATTTTTCATACATATGTGTTTTGGTATATATAGGTAGGTTAGTAAACGAATGGGCCGAGTAAAAAACTTTTAAATCGCGAAATAAAAAATTTTCGGATAATCACGTCGCTCGAGCGAGGGCTCAGCGAAGGTCAACCGATAGCATGTCGCTCGAGCGAAGGAGAGACGACAGTCCAGCGACGATGTTTCTGCTTTTATAGCTCAAGCCAAACCTTGGCGACAGTCTAGTGAAATCCACGCCGTTTTCCTGTTTTTGTTATTATCGAACCCTAGACCTAATAACCAAATTTTTAACTATTTACACATTACTCCTTGACTTTTTAAACATAGTACAATTCAGTTCTTTTATTTACAAAATTGCCAATTACAAAACATTTAAAACCTAGCAAACTCCCAATTTGGCATTCTGTGATAAAACTACTAACTAAGTCAAGGCAGTAATCAAACATAAGGTACAGACTCAACACCTATGACAAACTGACTGACTTGAACAATTCTGCAGTTTAATCAGTACCTATTTCCTGAAACAAATAACTTAAAACCCAATGTAAAATGTATGGAAAACAGTATAATAAAATAGTTCAAGCAATTTAATTTTGATATGCATGCTAAATCAAGATGTAGTAACAATGTAACCTAACATACCACGAAGACACATTGATACTACTAAAACATCAAACTTAATTTAGCATAACTAAAATAAAAATATAAAATGCCTTTGAATCACAGATCATTATATATATATAAAAAAAAAAAAAAAAATATATATATATATATATATATATATATATATATATATATATATATATATATCAAAAATTTAATTACATCTAGTTTTACGATAAATAGATACGTCATGTAAGCATAAGCAAAAAGATTTAGATATCTACTGTCTAATCTCCCCCCTATCAACAAAAATGCAATACTGCCAAAAATCTATATCTATCTATCTACTCCTCCTTTTTGTCACACAATGACAAGGAGCAAGCCTCAAACTAGGAAGCACCGACAGCATCATCAGCATCGTCAGAGTCTGTCCTCTCCTCAGAAGCAGCATCATCCCAGTGGGGACAAATCCACCAAAGCCCAAGCTGAATGTATTTGACAGTACCCCGAAGCGTAGCAAACTCTACAGTGTGTCGATCAATAGTAGCACTTAGCTGCGTAATCTCCACCATCATACAAGCCTGCTACTCGATAAGCACTGTCATCTGACCCAAAAGAGCGATCGAAGGGTCGATAGAAGTAGAAGTAGAAGCAGAAGGTGCAGACGCATGAGGAGAAGGAACTGACTCAGACGGAGGAGGAATCGAAGTAGAAGAGATATCGAAGGGTAGAGGAGCAGTCGAAAAAGAAGGAAAATCGGAGGGATTAAAGGAAATGAGGTTATCAATCGGATCAGTCAGCACAGTCGGGTCAGTTGGTTGTGCTGGCTCAGAAGAAGCATAAGACCTACTTTGGGCGATGGTAGTATGGCCAATCGGCAGAGAAACCTGCCTCGAACCCCCCCTCTGAAAAACTGACTCCTAAGGCTATCACTAAGCGGTATATCAAACACGCATATGGCTGCCCAACCCTCGTCCCTGTAGTACAAAAGGCCCTCAAAATCTGCGGGTATATGAAGGAAGGTAAATCAATGGAATCGTCATGCAGAAAGGCATAAAGAAACGAACATTCTCCATCGGTAATAAAGAAGTGTGGAAGACAGGCCAAAGATTCGTGCACACAATGCGCAATAGAATCTGGCGCTACATAAGTGTGGGAGATAGGCCAAAGATTCATGCACACAATGTGCAACAGAATCTGGCTCTAAAGAAGTGTGGGAGAGAACCAGTGTGAATCGCACCTAGACCTCCCTCCAACAGAATCTGGCGTTTGGTCGGAAGTGAATTAGGTAAGATAGGGAAATAGAGTGTGGACGACCCGGAGAATATGAATAAGACTCAAAATAACGTCCGGAGTAATCTTAACTGTTCTACCTTGAATAAAAACCCTAAAAGAAAAATCGCTAACATCATGAATGTTAGCATAGAACTCGTGAATACGGAGGCTAGGTGGGGGGTACCAAATCAACTAAAAAAGGCTCCCAACCCTAAGAAGAGAAAATAGCGGCGAGGTCGGGCGATAGGTCAGACAAAATGACCTCCGCTAAAAAAGAATGGGACGAAGAGAAAACTGCGACCCAAAAGTGTCTTGGGTTATAGTCGAGATAAACCTAGACCTACTGTAGGACGAGGAGGTACTGAGAGTGGAAGTGGCTATGTGTGCTCTCTTAGGTGGCATCTGTAAAGAATTGAACCAAAAATATTAAAAACCGTGATAAAAATGATAATAATGCGTGATATGTGTGAGATGCATGCATGCATGCAAAATGAGGCAGAGAGGATAAAATGCAACGTGCCCTAGCATGAATACACAACAACATGCAATGATGCCTAGATGTAGGTGACGTGAAGAAAAGACATGTGCAGTGATGACACGACGCAAGGACGTGATGTCATGACGTGGGGAAGTGATGTCATGACATAGTGACGTGAAGTCACCAAGTGTTCCCAACATCAAACACAATGCACAAAACACAATTCATGCACCGAACTACCAACTCGACACTCCAACTACCAAACCAAATACATTCAAACCGTGACAAACAACCAAATAATCCAACTAAAGAAATCGACATGAAATCAAAACTCACTCCAAAAACACTCAAACCAACCATCACAACCTCAATGACCCAAATCACCAAACACTCACATAAACCAATGCAATTCATATCAACAACCAACACATAATGATTGACTATAGTGAAGAAACACACAAAAACCATAAAAATCATGCCAAAATGGTCCTCAATCCGAATTTTGTTAAAAAAATCATGCAAAAAATGAACAACAAGTTACAACATTGATCAACAACTGTAATGCAATATCCAAAATCAAAGAAAGAATGATCAATACATGAAAAATCCCAACGAAAGTGCAAAAATGAGGAAAAATCAAGTGAGTTAAAGTTTACCTTTGAAGTTCAACGATTTGGTGAAATGGCTACTCAATGAAGCGATTCTAAGTGAGTGTGGAGTGGGTAAGACACCAATTTGGTATGGGGTGTGAAGAATTTGGAGAAATCAAGTGAAAAAAATGTGAAAAATGTGTGAAACCCCTGAAAAATAACTTTAAAATTCAAATTTATGGCCTGTCGCTTGAACAAAGGTCGAGCGATAAGTGATCGAGGAAGCTTCTGTTGCTGTCGTTTGAGCGAGTTCTAGCGAAAAACCAATTGACAGAAATAGCACTTCAATTTTAAAAATTAAGAAAAATAGCACCAGTTTTTTTTTTTAAATAATACTTAAATTGAACAAATTTCGTAATATATTTTTTGTTTACTTTTAAAAAAATGAAATTAATTAAATTTAGCTCTTGTCAAGCCGATGATCACAACCATGCATGCATTCACAAGTCGAGCATTATCAATAAGGACTTTCCCACGTACTCAATGAAGTTCACGATGGTGTAAAGTGTATAAGTGACTCATGCGTGTAAAGTGCCACTATTTTCTCCGGAAAATGACTCCAAACCTTAAATTTGTGAGAAAGAATATGCAAACATCACTGCTAAGTAAATATGATCCCGACTAACGAAAGTCAAATCCAAATGTAATGTTAGGACCTGAAAACGAGCTCAAGTACATGACTAAGTTTATTTTCTCCCCCTAAAGATGAACATGTAATTTTTTATATCACTTTTCTCGTGAATTACATCTTATGTGCAGACTCTTATCCATTAAGCAACTAAATTGACCACCGTAACGAGATTTAGGCTGATTAATCCAAGTCAGATGACCATAGGCACCAGGTTATGAGAAACCCCTCGAGCTTAATTGCTCGAATCAAATAAGTTTCGAACAAAAGTATAAGATGAATCAAACATTTGTGTAATTTTTTTATTTCATCATTTCATTTTTTTTTAAAAATGCAGGGATACTCATCACAAAATAGGTCATCTAGATATAGGTCAATTCACGTTCGAGGTCACTCTACTAACATGTGACAGCCATCCCAAATCTTACACACACGCTCCAGACCTACTCTCAAGATCATAGTGTGTGCTGCGCAGATGGTATATGGAGAAACATATACTCAATACTCCTTAGAAAACCAAACCAAGTTATAAAAATAATTGTATAAATCTGATATAACATACTCGGTCACACATGCACTATTGAAGAACATCATAAACTGTCTAGATCTCAAAAAAAAAATTTAATAAAATAATAAAAAAAATCAATATCAAAAGGAAATAAATACATACGAAATAAAATAAAATGCAAATAAATGAGATGCATGCATAAATGAATGGACTCAATGGACTGTATATGCATGCACCTAAGGAACAGATCACGAAGAACTTGCCTTTAAGAGCATGATCAAACTCACGAGTTCTTATTTTTACTTTTGTTTGTGTTGTCATTTTTTGTGTGTTTTATACTTTCTTTTTTTTAAAAGAACCCCAAAAAAGATTCAAATTTTCTGAAAATTTAAACTAAAACAATATGAATGTTGTTTTTACAGCTTAACATATGATATACTTGTATCTGTCTATTTTGATCGGGCATGGGGCTAATCAATAAACTGTAACATGATTTCCAGTACTGGTTTAAGTTATTCATGGAGTTCTTAGTATAGGAGTCATCATGTACCATCTGCACTGCACACACTATAATCTTATTAGTGGGACTCTACCGCGTGTGTGAGATTTGAGATGGCAATCACATGCTAGTAAGGTGACCTTGAACATGATTTAACCATATATATTAAACCTAAGTGCAAGTTTATCCCTGGTATTATCAAAAACAAAAGTAAAAGTAAAAAATAAAAATAAAATAATCATACAAAGGGCTCAATGTCTTTTATTTTTCTTCGGAGCCTCGAGCAATTAAGCCTGTAGGGTTTCTCATAACCTGGTGTCTATGGTCAACTGACTTGGGTTAACCGGCCTAAAGCTCGCTATAGGGGTCATTTTAGTCGCTTGATGAAGAAAAGCATGCACTTAAGATAAGAAATGTTATAATGAGCTTTGGATATTGGATGATGTAAAATAAAATATTCTGCTCATACTCCGGGGGAGAAAGATTATGAGTTTTCTGCTATAGGTTCTATTATTCTTTACATGGTTTGAATTTCATAAGTAGGGAAATAAACTTATTGGAAGTGATGTTTAGTGTGTCATATCTCACAAATTTAAGGTTTGGAGTCCTATTTTCAAAGGATTAGTGACACTTTAAACATATGGGTCACTTATACAATTTACACCATGACAACTTGAACTAAGCATGTGGAAAGATTTATTGTTCATTGCTTATCTTTGTACATCTTCATAACAATATTTTTGAGTTATTCTGTGTTAATGCTAAAATTTTATAATTAGAATGGAGGGTGAAAAGCATTTTTGTTGGATGTTCTTTGGCTATACGTTGTACCCCTTGTCATTTTGGGACAAAAATGGGGAGTGAATATTTTGATGGAGTAGATATGAGTAGATATTATTGCTTCAACAAGATTTATATGTTTTTATTTACTTGATGTTGTAGATATTAGTATATATATTTTTATCTACTTGATGTATCTAAAACGTTTGATTCTGATTATATGATATATTTCAATTTTTGCTAGATTAAGTTTTGATGTTTGAGTAGTATCAATGTTTCATTTTGGTCTATTGGATTACATTGATATTACATCTTAATTTAGCATATGATATGAAACTGAAAAGTTGCATTATGGTTTATTAACTGCTTAAATCACTTTTACACTGTGAACTGCTTGAACTATTTTTATACTTAATACTGTTTCACATACATTTTACACTGGGTATTTGAGTTGTCTATTTTAGGAAACATGTATTGAAAAATGAAATACAGAATTTGTTCAAGACAGTTGTTGGTTGTGTCAGTTGATTTGAGTATGTAATTTTAATTTACTGTTGCCTTGACTTAGATTGTAGTTTTGTCACAAAATGCCAAAGGGGGAGCTTGTTAGGTATTTAATGTAATTGGCAAATCTGTCAATAAAAAGGACTAAAATTGATATGTTGTAAAAAGTCAAGGAGTAGTGTGCAATTAGTGAAAGTTATGATATTTTAGGCTTAGAGTTCTAGAATGGAAAAGAAGGAAAAACGGTGCAGAATTTCACTAGCTTTTCCTCAATCGTCAGAAATAGAAATTTCATCGCTCGACTGTTGCCTCACCTTCGCTCGAGTGACAACCTGTCACTCGACTGTTGCGGACCTTCGCTCCAGCGACAGTGTTTTTAATGAAATTTTTATTTCATTCTTTAAAGGCTTTTTGTCCGACTCATTCATTCCCTAAACTACATATAAATACTTGAACGCCTCTGAACGATTTTTCTAAGGTTGATCATTGAGCAAACACTTAGTTTTTGATATTCTCTTCATCTTTTTGATATTTCAACCTTCATAGTTCATGACTTGTTCTTGGTGGTGAGAAAAACAACATATCCAAAATCTAAATACCAAATTGTTGCTTCCTTCATATCTATCAAAGTTTCTGAAGATCAAGGGAAGGTGACTGGAGTTCCATTCGTTGAAGAACGCAATGTTCTTCGTAAATCCACATGAGATAGACGATTTCACAAAGTTGAGAGTTGCTGTAGGAGCGCAATCCAAGAGAGCTTTGGAAACTGCAGCTGAGAGTTGGTGCAGGAGCACATAATCTAGGAGAACTATTGGAATTGTAGTCAGGAGATTAGATAGTACGTGTCGTCGTCTAGTCTGGTAGACTGTAAGTTACAAATCATTTATAGTGGATTGCTGACTGGCAAAGTGCCCGGAGTTTTTACCCAATTGGGTTTCTCCATGATCAATTCTTGTGTTCGTTTATTGCTTACTTAACCGTGATATTTCAATATAGGAATAATTGAATTGCATGCTTAACCATCTAGAAAATAATTAATAGTGATTTGTTGCTATTTAATTGTTTAGCAATTTTTTATTCCGCATTATCGCCTATTCACTGTTGGGAATTTACTTAACATACACAGTGGAAATAAAACAATTTTCAATTCTCAAACGAGGATCTGCAATGTGTTTAGATAGAAACTGTGATGAGAATGATACATTTGATGAATTCCACAAACTCTTTTGCTTTTTCTTGAACTCCAATTATCACGATTTGCAATCCAAACTGTCCAATTGTCCAGCCTCCAATGGTGATCCACACAGAGGACAAGAATGAAAGCTAGGGTTTTCTTTTCTTGTGCTAGCATGAATAATGAAAAATTTTATATTGTTTTCAAACTCTAGTAGCCTATTAATATAAGTTCAAATGGGCTCGACCCATCTGTTGAACTTAACCCAGTCCAATATTTAATTAATCAAATTAATTAAATCTGGTCCATGAATTAATTAATCCAATTAATTAATTCGGGCATATTAACAAACAACCAATTAATTAATTATCCAACACTTGTCAATTAATTAATCGGTAAATCTCATTCTTCTGATTCTCTTTTGTGTGTGACCCATTAGATTCCCGATCACGATGCCTAACGACGTGAATTATTATTTTGATCTAATCAAAATCGATAAATTAAAACGCTCCTTTTAATTTATCACTAATTCACTTTCATTGTCCCAGATTGACATCTGGCAATGTGTCAGGGCAATACATGTGATGGGAAATATCACGTAGTATGACAAAACCAAACTTGTTCGTTTACCGTGAAGCTATAATCCTTTCGTCAATGTGATCCGATCAATTATGAGATATGGATATGTGTCAATCTCAATTATCGATCATATCTTTTATCCCATTGTTAAGTCAATGTACGTCGAAAACTCTTTTCCGATTTATGAGTTCACCTTGGCCAAGGATTTCATTATCAATTTAACTGGATAAAATGTAGATCATAATCTCTTACTATCTAAGTGACGAATCCTCTATTGGTCATTCACAACCTTCATATGATTCTTGACGTACTCGAACGATGTTGTATTAGCGACCTTTAGCAGAGCAACATCCAACACCACCGAAGTATGACCATCCTCATATAAGGTACCACGATGACCTCAAGTCAAAGGACCAATTCCACTACCGAAAATTAGAGATTAACCACTAACATTCAGATAGTTATCCATGTGGAATCTCTCAGCAGGTCTCCAATGTTTTATTCTATAACAAAACATCTACGTGTTCATTCAAGTGTCACTACACTTTAGCTTGTGAGATCAGCTACTTACTTCACAAGTAAGAATGCCACACGCGATAATCTATCCGTAATAACGATATCCGTATTTCGTTATTACTTCGACCACGAACGGTTTAAGATTCAGTCATATGTAATTTGTATCTCACAATCACAACTCCTTGTGATTAACAAATCACCAATACTTGAATCTATGGATTCTATTATTTCATTTATTAGAATATTAATTTAATTAAATAATAGATATTGCCATACATATGCATTGATTATATATATATATATATATATATATATATATATATATATATATGTATATATATATATATATATATATATATATATATTCAAAGTGTTTATGTCCAAAGTTGATTGGACCTAGGGCGTAATACTTACAAACTCCCACTTGCACTAGATCCAATCACGTATGTATCTTATACCATAAGAGTCTACATGACGATCATGTTTATGCTGTGACAACTCTTTGTCAGTGGATCTGCAATTTAATAACTTGTGGGAATTCATTCTTTCTTTACGTCATTTTATTGAATTATCTTTCCGATAAGATAATACCACCTTAACACATGTTTAGATCATTGATGAGATTTTAGTTACTTCGCTTGCACGATGGCTCCATTGTTATCACAATGCAGAAGTGTGTGATTAACAATGTTAGGAACTACTCTAAGTTCATTAATGAATTTCCTGATCCAGACCATAACTTTTGTTGCTTTGTAAAGCAATGATGTATAAGGCTTCCATTATTGAATCAAAGGTTATTTCCTATTTGGAACATTTCCAATACACCGCTTAAGAGTAAACCAATATCCTTTTTGAGATATGCTATTATTCTAGTCTGACTAGAAGTTAGCATCAGTCTATTTATGAACTCTCAGTTCATTTTCTCCATATAAAATATTCTCGAGATTTTATCTATATAGATTAGGATGAGTTAAGTAATCATTTAGATTTATCTCTATAGACCAACTTGCTTCTCCCATATCTATCACGGAGAAGTATTTAACAACCACAATTTCAGCAATTGAAATATAGAGACATCATTTTCTATAATATGTCTCATACATATAATATTAGGAATACAACAATGCCCCCACTATCTTCTTGTAAACGCACAACTCATCTTCATTTTGATAAAATCAAACATTTTGACTTTCTCATCAAATCAAAGATTTTAGCTCCAAGAGACTTGTTTCAATCCTATTGACCTTTTCTTGTAAACTCATTTACAACCTATGGGTTCTAATCCATTAGGCAGGTCGACCAAGGTCCAAACATTGGTTACATACATCAAGTCCATCTCGAATTTCTTTGGCCTTTTGCCATCTCTTTAAGTCAACACTTGACTTTACTTCTGCATAATTAGTAGGTTCATTATCCTTGATCAGTAATACCTGATTAGTAATCATGGATTTGTACCTTCTAGGAGATTGAATGATCCTACAAGATTTACATGAAACTAACGTGTCCTTAGAAGTCTCCACTTCCTGATCAGGAGTATGTCCCTCAGCTGGTGTGGGATAAGACACAGGTTCATCTATTATATCAGTTATATCCGTGGACTCTTCAACTCTTTCAAGATTTATTCAGCTCCCACTGTCTCTCCTAGAATAAATGCTTTCTCTAGGAGTATGACATGTATTGAGATGAACATTTTCTTCTCAATAGGATTATAGAATTGATATACGATTCAGTGCGCTTCACATAAGCGCCACAGCCTAAACTTTCATATGAGATAAGTTGGCTCATTCCATAACTCGTATGGACTTTTTGTCGACCGATTTAGATGGGACACGATTTAGTGCGCATCATGTGGCAATTAGTGCATGACATCAAAACGATTTTTGAATGCTTGCATGGCTTGTTCTCAATTGCACTATATCTAATAGTGCACGATTCTTCATTTCAGATGTACCATTATGTTGCAATGTATGTGGAGGAATCCATTGCGTGAGAATCTAATTCTCTTTTAGATAATCTAAAATTCTCCATTTTAGATATTCTTTACCTCGAACAAGTCTTAGTGTAAGAATATATTTACCTATTTGTTTCTCTATTTCTATCTTGAATCTCCTGAACATTTCAAGAGTTTCATGCTTGAATTTCATCAAATATACATAATCATTTCTGAAATGGTCATTAGTAAATGTGATGAGATAAGATAAACTTCACCTGACATTAATTGATATGGATCTACATACATCACTATGTATTAGACCTAATAATTGTGCAGATCATTTTCCTTTTCAAGTAAAAGAAGATTTGATCACTGTGTCTTACAAACATGATTCACATTTGTCAAATGATTCAAAATCATTTGACCCAAATATACATCTCCATATAAGTTTGGAATTGCATTCTTATTTATGTGACCAAATCTACAATGCCAGATATATGTGTTCTTTAGATTATCATTTTTATGCCTTTCAATTTCTATTCTCATATAGAATACTCAATGTTTAGAATATTAATGTCATTTTGTAATTTACCATAACCATTAAGATCTTATCAAGATAAAAAGAATCAACAATTGTCCTTAACATTAAAATAATTCATGTCAACACATGAAATTTTTTTAATGCCCTTAGTTATGGTGAGAACAAAATTAACATTTCTCTAATTCTAATATCGAACCTAAAGACAATGGCAAGAAATATGCTTCTACAGGCAATGCAACAACTTTTGCTCATTTTCAACGTGTAGGTTGTAAGTGTTATACCCTGAGTCCAATCAACCTTGGACATAAACACTTTGAATATATATATATATATATATATATAGATATATATATATATATATATATATATATATATATATATATATATATATATATATATAATCAATGCATATGTATGGCAATATCTATTATTTAATTGAATTAATATTCTAATAAATTAAATAATAGAATCCGTAGATTCAAATCTTGGTGATTTGTTAATCACAAGGAGTTGTCATTGTGAGATACAAATTATATATGACTGAATCTTAAATCGTCAGTGGTCGAAGTAATAACGAGATACGGATATCGTTATTACGGATAGACTATCGCGTGTGGCATTCTTACTTGTGAAGTAAGTAGCTGATCTCACGAGCTAAAGTGTGGTGACATTTGAATGAACACGTGGATGTTTTGTTATAGAACAAAACATTGGAGACCCGCTGAGAGATTCCACATGGATAAATATCTGAGTGTTAGTGGTTAATCTCTAACGTTTGGTAGTGAAATTGGTCCTTTGACTTGAGGTCATCATGGTACCTTATATGAGGACAGTCATACTTTGGTGGTGTTGGATGTTGCTCTGCCAAGGGTCGCTAATACAACATCGTTCGGGTATGTCAAAAATCATATGAAGGTTGTGAATGACCAATAGAGGATTCGTCACTCTTAGATAGTAAGAGATTATGATCTACATTTTATCCAGTTAAGTTGACAATGAAATCCTCGGCCAAGGTGAACTTATAAGTCGGAAAAGAGTTTTTGACGTACATTGACTTAATAGTGGGATAAAAGATATGATTGATAATTGAGATTGACACATATCCATATCTCATAATTGATCGAATCATATTGACGAAAGGATTATAGTTTCACGGTAAACGAAGAAGTTTGGTTTTGTCATACTACGTGATATTTCCTGTCACATGTATCGCCCTGACACATTGCTAGATGTTAGTCTGGGACAACGAAAGTGAATTAGTGATAAATTAAAAGGGGGCGTTTTAATTTATCGATTTTGATTAGATCAAAATAATAATTTACGTCGTTAGGCATTGTGATCGGGAACCTAATGGGTCACACACAAAAGAGAATCAGAAGAATGAGATTTACCAATCAATTAATTGACAAGCGTTGGATAATTAATTAATTGGGTTGTTTATTAATAGGCTCGAATTAATTAATTGGATTAATTAATTCATAGACCAGATTTAATTAATTTGATTAATTAAATATTGGATCGGGTTAAGTTTAACAGATGAGTCGAGCCCATTTGGACTTATATTAATAGGCTACTAATGTTTGAAAACAGTATGGAATTTTCATTATTCTTGCTAGCACAAGAAAAGTAAAACCCTAGCCGTCATTCTTGTTCTCCGTGTGGATCACCATTGGAGGCTGGACAATTGGACAGCTTGAATTGCAGATTGTGATCATTGGAGTTCAAGAAAAAGCAAAAGTGTTTGTGAAATTCATCAAATGTATCATTCTCATCACAATTTCTATCTAAATACATTGCAGATCCTCGTTTGGGAATTGAAAATTATTTTATTTCCGCTATGCATGATTAAGTAAATTCCCAACAGTGGTATCAGAGCCTACCTTGTGTTTGTTAGAAATTGTTTTGCATGATTGAACAATTAAAAGTTAATTGTTTATTTTTTGTTTCTTGAATCTAGCAATTTAGAAAATTATTTTTCATATTCAAAAATCTGTTTTGAAAATGAAAATAATTTTTTCGTCAAAAAAAAAGGGGGCAGATCTGGAAAAAGGGCCGCCGCCGCCGCCGTGCATGGCGACAAAGCCTGCTGCCACACACGGCAGCAGGCACGTCGCCACTAGGAGAGGCAGCAGCGACAGTCGTTGCTGCAGCGACGCTCGCCGTCGCTGCAATTTGCAGCGACGAGCGCCGCTGCTTGAAATCGCAACTGCAGCATTTGCAGCCCAGCAGCAGCTCGTTGGAGCTGCTGTCGGCTATGGGTTACTGCCGCTTCAAGTGGCAGTGACCGTCTCATTCGGCGTCGGCGCCGGCGGTAGTTTCCAAAGGGGGAGGGGGCGATTATTTTAGGGTTTCAGCCAATTTTGGGTGGCTGGAGGCGGGGGCCTCAAGTGCAATTTATGAAATTGTAGGCCCCTCCTGCAATTATGATTGTGGGGTCTGATTGCAAATTTTTGTTGAAGGTTCTGTCATGCAATTTTCGAAATTGAAGGGCTTCCTTTTAATTTTAAACTTGGGTCAATTTGCAATTTTCAAAATAGTTTTGAATTTAAATATTAAAATGGTTTTTAATTTGATTTTCAAATGGTTTGACCTAAAATTTCAATATTGACATGTTTAAAATTTTATTTAAAAATTAACGATTTTTATATTTTCGTTAAAATTGGATTTTAACTTAAATATTAAACTTTGACCCTAAATTGAATTTTATTTTATTTAGGAGTTTTATCCTAAATTAAAATGTTAATTCATTTTAAATTAGAGTTAGACTTTAATTTAATATTTAATTAAAATTTGATTTTAATTAAATTATCCACCCTAGTATGTTGTTGAAATTAGAGTTGGACTCTAATATGACATTTAATTGAAATTTGATTTTAATTAAATTGTCTCATCCTAAAATCTTTCTTGAAATCAGAGTTTGGACTCTAATTTTGTATTTAATTAAAATTTGATTTTAATTAAATAAGTCCACTCTAATATCTTGGAATTCGAGTTTGACTCTTATTTTGTATTTAATTAAAATTTGATTTTAATTAAATTCAACCATATTAATTTGATTATAATTAGAGTTGAACTTTAATTTGACATTTAATTAAAATTTGATTTTAATTAAATTGTCTTGCCCTAAAATTTTATTGGAATTAGAGTTGGACTCTAATTTGGTATTTAATTAAACCTTGATTTTAATTAAATAGTCCCGCCCTATAATTGTAGAATTAGAGTTCGACTCTAATTTGATATTTAATTGAAATTTGATTTTAATTAAATAAGTCCGCTAATTAAATTGATTAATTAATTATTTAATTGTTCCGATCCATTTGTCTAAATTAGTTTAGACGACTTTAATTGTTAGAAACTTACAACATGTTTGCATATAATATTAGATATTATATAGGAATGCATTTATATGATGAATGTTTTATTAGTGAATGATTATGGACTTGACCATGTGGATGTGTTGAATGGTTAGTTTTATTCTTATTGTTTTATGGGGCCTGCGAGCTCTAATTTATTTTGGACCTGCGAGTCCGTTATTATTGTTATTATTATGGGCCCGTGCATCCAATATTATTTAGGCCTGCGTGCCAACTAGTATAGGATACAAGTTGCAGCTGGACTAACTGAAGATACGAGAAGAGGAGGAGACCATAGAGATGGAGCATTGTATGAATCAATGTTATACCCCCTAGGAACTAATCGACTAGTCTTCCTTATGGCTCGGGAAGACTAGATAGTATAAGTCCATAATCGTCCACGCTATTATATGTATATTTATTTACATGCTAGATGTATAATAAAATATGTATAATTATTACGATGAGACCTTTGCATGCAAAAATTTCTCGTTAAAAATATTAAGTCATTTTGTTGTTCGCCTTCCATCATTATAGTGAAAAAACGAGAGTCCTAAATCGATCTCAACTTGTTGAGTACACTCAAGGCTGGTCCATTAGTGATATGTTTGACACTATGAAATATTAGATATTTCTGAATGATGGGTTTGACTTAACTAATATTTATCTTTTGTTGAGTACACTTAAGAAGATAAATTTTAGGGGCATGTTAAAATATTAAGTCATATTTATATTCGCCTTCCTTCATTATAGTGAAAAACGAGAGTCCTAAATCGATCTTAGCTTATTGAGTACACTCAAGGTTAGTCTATTAGGGATATGTTTGACACTATGAAATGTTAGATATTTCTGAATGATGGGTTTGACTTAACTAATATTTATCTCTTGTTGAGTACACTCAAGGAGATAATTCTTAGAGGCATGTTAAGCTAACACATAAGATGTGTGAAGATAAAGAGTTGTCAGCTTAATGATTTGGGAGTTGTATGGAGATACAATTGATAATAGTATCTACCCAAATGTTTTATTAGGGCTTGTTGAGTACACTCAAGGTTTTAATATAATAAATGGGATCTCAACCCAATGGGAAGCAAGTACGAATTCCATAAATTTATGTGAGAGGGTCATAAATTTGAGTTAAACAGTGAGAGCGAAATTAATTTAATAAAAGACTGTGTTAAATTAATTCATGCACTATATATATTATTTCTTTACTTTTCGTCGTTTGCATTTATTGAATCATGAGTAACCATATGTATTTGAGAGGCATACTGAATGCCAACAACTAAACGAAATTTTCTTGATTGGCACCACAATATGAGAATTGTTCTCAGGCATGAAAAATTGGTTATGTCCTTGAATAGCCCTTTCCAGAGACACTTGCTGATGACTCGACAAAGGAAGAGGTGGCTACTATAATAAACACAATGATGACGATAGTACTACAACATATGTGATGTTTGTGACTATGTTACCTGAGTTACAAAGCAATATAAAAGTATAGATGCTAACACATGATTTTCTTCTCAATTTGTTGAATGATGAACAATCATACGAGGAAATATATGATATTTCCTAGCAACTACACCGGTGCATAATGGCAGAAGAATCTTCAGTCGGTGCTCGTGTGCTGAAGATACTGACTATGAGAAGTTGTCTTGATTGCGTTCAGTCATGAACAATGAACTAAGTATAGACTTGGTTCTGCAATCTCTGTCAGAGAGTTATTCATAACTAATTTTGAATTTAACATGAATAAACTCGAAGCACGCTCATTGAGTTACTGAACATGCTTAAAACTGTTAAATCCAACATCTGTGTTTGTAGTGGACAAATCTTAGTCGTAGATTTCTATAAGGAAGTCTAAAGGATGCTTTAGGAAAGCAACCAAGATGACTAAGATAGTTAAAGCGAATAAGGACAATACCAAATCTGATGATCCTTATTATCATTTTGGAATGATGGGTCATTGGAAATGAAATTGCAAGGCTTAAATCTACTTCATCAGTTTCATGGGTATTAGATACTAGATATAGATCTCATATTTGAATAAATATGCAGAAACTAAATAAAAGTAGATCGCTGCAAAAGGGAGAAGTTGACCTACACGTTGAAAATGAGCAAAAGTTGTTGCATTGCCTGTAGAAGCATATTTCTTGCCATTGCCTTTAGGCTCGATCTTAGAATTAGAGAAATGTTAATTTTGTTCTCACCATTACCAAGAGCATTAAATAAATTTCATGTTTTGACATGAATTATTTTAATGTTAAGGACAATTATTGTTCCTTTTTATCTTGATAAGATCTTAATGGTTATGGTAAATTACAAAATGACATTTATATTCTAAACATTGAGTATTTTATAATGAGTATAGAAATTGAAAGGCATAAAAATGATAATATAAAGAACACTTATATCTGGCATTGTGGATTTGGTTATATAAATAAGAATGCAATTCCAAACTTACATGGAGATGTATATTTGGGTCAAATGATTTTGAATCATTTGACAAATGCAAATCATGTCTGTAAGACACAGTGACCAAATCTCCTTTTACTTGAAAAGGAAAATGATCTGCACAATTATTAGGTCTAATACATAGTGATGTATGTAGATCCATATCAATTAATGTCAGGTGAAGTTTATCTTATCTCATCGCATTTACTAATGACCATTTCAGAAATGATCATGTATATTTGATGAAATTCAAGCATGAAACTCTTGAAATGTTCAGGAAATTCAAGCTAGAAATAGAGAAACAAATAGGTAAATATATTCTTGCACTAAGAATTGTTTGAGGTAAAAAATATCTAAAATGGAGAATTTTAGATTATCTAAAAGAGAATTAGATTCTCACGCAATGGATTCCTCCACATACATTGCAACATAATTGTGCATCTAAAATGAGGAATCGTACACTATTAGATATAATGCAATTGAGAACAAGTCATCCAAGCATTCAAAAAATCGTTTTGAGATCATGCACTGATTGCCACGTGATGCACACTAAATCGTGTCTCATCTACATCGGTTGACAAAACTTCATACGAGTTATGGAAAGGCCCAACTTATCTCATATGAAAGTTTGGGCTATGATGCTTATGTGAAGCATATTGGGTCGGATAAGTTTGAGACTAGATCCGATAAATATATATTTGTGGATATCCAAGAGATAATTGGATATCAATTCTATAATATCGTTGAGAAGAAGATGTTTATCTCAAGACATGTCATACTCTTAAATAAAGTGTTTACTCTAAGAGAGACGGTGGGAGCAGAATAAATCTTGAAGGAGTTCAAGATTTTACGGATATAATTGATCGAATAGATGAACCCGAGTCTTATCCCACACCTGCTAAGGGACATACTCTTGACCAGGAAGTGGAGACTTCTGAGGACACGTTAGCTCCGTGTAAATCTTGTATGATCATTTGACCTCCTAGAAGGTACAAATCCATGATTACTAATCAAGGATAATGACCTCCTATGAATTTTCAATTGGTATCAGAGCCTAAATTCGATTCCTGACCCTTAATAAATTCTAGATGAGTCAGTCATTATCCGTGTCTCCGTTTTTCGACGAAAACAACTATGCTTATTGGAAAGTTCGAATGAGAGCCTTCCTTAAAGATTTGGATGAACGTATTTGGATTAGCATTCAAACTGGGTGGACTCCACCTTCAACTACGGTTGCTAGTGTAGTTACACCCTTTGATATCTCACTTTGGACTAAAGATGATTTAGTTGAGTTTAACCGGAATAGTAAAGGCATTCATGCTCTGCTCATGGCTATGTCTCCTGAAGAATTTAGAAGAGTGTCGATATATGAGACTGCTAAAGAAGTTTGGGACTTCTTAGAAACCACATACGAGGGAACTAAAACTGTTAAGAATTCTAAACTATAGATCTTAACCTCTAGGTTTGAAGAAATTAGAATGAATGACGATGAATCGTTCAATGAATTCTATGCGAAGTTGAATGACATAGTTAACTTGAGTTTTAACCTAGGTGAAAGGATCCCAAGTCCAAGATCGTCAGAAAAGTCCTTAGATCCCTACCTGAAATGTTTAGACCTAAAGTCACTGCTATTGAAGAAAGTAAGGATTTAGATGCTGTTAAGATAAAGAACTCGTAGGATCCCTTCAAACCTATGAACTCACTGTCTCTCAACCTAAAAAGGTTGAATCTATAGCCATGAACACTATTAAAGAAGAAGATGGTGAGTCTTCTAATGCTGAGACATTTAAGGACGACAAAATAGCTTATTTCGTTAAAAAATTTAGAAAGTGATGAGGATTGGGAGAAAGCTTCAGGAACATAAAACTGAATTTCCTAATAAATTCGTGAAAGATAATCATGAAGAGAGTGACTTTAGGACTGCTGATAAGTGTGATTTTACACACTTATTAGAGTCGTTAAATGGAAAAAGTCTTGATAAATTGAGCGAATTTCTACTCATAATTGTGATTATTTTGTCTTATATAGATGAACCCCGCATTGAAAAGAGAACAAGCAAAATGAAAGCAATTGGAGCTTAATTGAAAAGCCAACTTTGAAGTTCATCGTCAAAATGAAGGAATCAAAAAGTTGAGGACCAAAATGTCACTTATCAAAGTTGAGGGCTAACTATACAAATTATCCTGAGGACCTCCTGTGCAATTTTTGATTTCACCAAAAGTGTGCACTAGTGTACTTTACTTTTGGAATTGTGCACACCCGCGTACTTGTACATTGAAAATTGCCGAAAATTAGAAATTTGAGGTCATTTTGGACATTTGTTTGTGCTCGATTTTGAGAGTATTTAAGGACCAAATCTCATCACTCAAACCCTAGAGTTTTAGAGTTCTCATTTTTCCAAAAAATCTTGGTTCAACAAAGAGAAGAAGAAGAGGATGTGGAGAAAAATAAGAAAAGTGAAATTTTGGGTGAAAATCAAGAGCAATATTTCAAGAATTTCATTCAACGGACGGGATCATTTCTTTATCTTGAATTTTAACCTTTTATTTGTTCACTTTGTAATGTACTACTCTATATTTCACCATTTTCACTCTTTTTATACAATCTAAACTTATTGAGGTTGGGATAATTGATGTAGCTTAACCTAATTTGATTAATTAAAATGTTTTCCTTTTGAGTAAAAGTTGCTTATTTTCATGTGTATTTGCTATTGTATTGATTTCCTTTTATTTATTTGGCCATTAAATGATTGTGTTGAGTGAAGTGCATAATAATTGAGAGATATTAAGCAATTTAGACCAAATAGCAAATGCCCTAGGTTCTTGTAGGAGATAGAGATATACTCCTAACCCTACGCGAGCCTTTAAAATATTTTCACAACGAATTAATGCAATTATTTGGGGTTTAATCTACATTGAGATATAGTATAAAAACTTAATTAAGCATTAGTCAAATATGTGATGCTGATTTCAATGTTAGTTTTGTCCAAAAAAGGTGTATCGTGTATGATTCTACTAGTAATGTTATCCTCGAAGGTGTAAGAACTTCAGATAATTGTTATGGATTTCTTCCTAATTCCAACTACGTATGCAGTAGTGCCAAGATTGATGTAAATGAACTATGACACCAACGGCTTGGTCATATGAACTATAAAAGTTTGTCTAAACTCGCCAAGATGGAACTTGTAAATGGTTTACCTAAACTTAAAAATATTGATACCACTGTATGTGGCCCGTGTCAGCAAGGTAAACAGTTTAGAGTTCCTCATAAACAAACTTCTAAGATCTTGACTAGCAAGCCACTTGAATTACTTCATATGGACTTAATGGGACCATCTAGGACCAAAAGTCTTGGTGGTAAACGATATATCTTTGTTGTGGTTTTCTCGATATACATAGATTAAGTTGTTGAGAGATAAAACAGAGGTGTTCGGTCTTATTATTTCATTGTACAAAAGGCTTAGGAATGAGAAAGACTTTACCATATCACGAATTCGTAGTGATCATGGAAAAGAGTTTGAAAACTCTAATCTTCAGAACTTCTGCTTGGAGGAGGGAATCTAGCATGATTTCTCCTTACCGATCACTGTACAACAAAATGGGGTAGTTGAGAGGAAAAATCGTGTGCATTAAGAAATGGCAAGAGTCATGCTTCACGGAAATGATCTAGCTATGTATTTCTGGGGAAAAGCTATCAACACTGCGTGTCACATCATTAACAGGGTCTATCTTAGACCTAAAACTGATATGACACCATATGAGATCTGGAAAGGTAAATGGCCTACTGTCAAATAATTTCGTGTGTTTGGCAGCAAGTGCTATATTTTAAGAGATAGAGAAAATTTAGGCAAGTTTGATTCTAAAGTGATGAAGAAGCCTTTCTAGGATACTCCAGAAATAGTCGAGCCTATCGTATATACAATTCTCATACAAGAGTTGTGATAGAATCCATCAATGTAGTAGTGGATGATGCTTGTAGTGAGGGAGAGATTGGAGGGGATGGGGTAGAGATGGAACACATGAATGTTGATCTTGTCATTGTAACTAAACCTAAAGAAACTCCCGTTCTTGATCCCTCATGTACTTCTAATGGTTTAGATAATCCTAATAAGAAATCCACACCGGATGATAAAACTGAACCTCCTAAAGAACCCCGTCCCGTGTTAAGTCGAATAATTCTAAAGTGAATATTATAGGGGATTTGGATGAAGGAATAAGACTTCGTAAGAGGGTGTTGAATAATCTGACATATGATAGTTATGTGTCTCATATTGAGCACAAGAAATTAGAAGATGCTCTTAGAGATGAATGTTGGGTTAACGCTATGCATGAAGAGCTAAATCAGTTTGTATGAAACAATGTGTGTAATTTAGTTCCTAGGCCTGATATTGTAATGTATAGGTACTAAGTGGATATTTAAAAATAAAATCGATGATCAAGGTGCCATAACTAGGAACAAGGCTAGGTTAGTTGCCCAAGGATATACTCAGGTCGAAGGTGTTGATTTCGATGAAACGTTTGCCCCAGTAGCTAGACCCGAATCCATTAAAGTTCTTCTGGATGTTGCATGCACCTTAGGTTTTAAATTATATCAAATGGATGTCAAAAATTCTTTTTTGAATGGAATTCTTCAGGAAAAAGCCTACGTTGAACAACCAAAAGGTTTTGTTGATCCTAAGTATCCACATTATGTTTATAAGTTGAATAAAGTCTTCTATGGTCTTAAAAAAAAGCTCCTAGAGCTTGGTATGATAGACTTACTGCATATCTTATGGAACATGGTTTTTCAGGAGGTGCAGATAGAACCTTATTCATCAGACATATTGAAAAAATCATCACGATAGCTCAGATCTACGTCGATGACATTATCTTTTGTTCTCTTATTGATTCTCTTGTTCATGATTTCGTTGAATGTATGAAGCAAGAATTTGAGGTAAATATGATTGGAGAATTAAATTACTTTTTAGGGCTCTAGGTTAAACAAACTAGTGATGGGCTATTCATATCTTAATAGAAGTATGCTAAAAATCTTGTCAAATGTTTTGGATTAAACAGCAAGAAACACACTAGAACCCCCATGAGCACCAGTGTCAAGTTAGGTCATGATCATACAGGTAAGAATGTTGATCAGACACTATACAGAAGTATGATAGGTAGTTTACTTTATCTCACGGCTAATCGACCTATCATAACTTTTAGTGTAGGGGTGTGTGCACGTTTTCAAGCTAATCCCAAGGAATCCTACCTGAATGTCGTGCGATGTATCATTAGATATGTAAATAGTACCGTTGATTATGGGATCATGTACTATCGGGATTCCACTCTTGATCTTGCGGCTATTCCGATGCTGATTGGGCTGGAAATGCCGATTATAGAAAAAGTACTTCTGGAGGATGCTTTTATGTTGGTGCTAATCTTGTCACTTGGATGAGTAAGAAACAAATTTATATCTCATTGTCCACGGTAGAGGCCGAATATATAACCGCAGAAAGTTGCTGCACTCAACTGCATTGGATGAACCAGATGTTGAGTGATTATGGAATTGGACAAGGGACTATAACTGTATTTTGTGATAACACTAGTGCCATTAATGTTTCCAAAAATCCCGTCCATCACTCTCGATCCAAACATATTGATATACATCATCATTTTATTCGAGAGTTTGTAGAGAATCGTGTTGTAACCCTTGAGCATGTCTCTACTGAAAATTAATTAGCTGACCTATTTACAAAGCCATTGAATGGTCTGAGATTTGAATTTCTTCGTACGGCTATTGGTGTGTGTACTTCATTGATTATTATTTTTTATTATGCATGTTCGTTCTTTTTCATTATGTGCCTCATATTTATGCATACCTCGTATTGTTCTTATTTTTACTTTTTTGTGTGTTGTCATTTTTTTTTTTTTTTGTGTTTCATACTTTTTGTTTAAAAAAAAAACCCCCCCAAAAAAAAATTAAATTTTTTTGAAAATTTAAACAAAATACAATATGGATGTTGTTTTTATAGCTTAACATATGATATACTTGGATCTGTCTATTGTGAGCATGGGTCTATTCAATAAACTGTAACATCATTTCCAATGCTATCTTAGGTTATTCATGGAGTTCTTAGTACAGGAGTCATCATGTACTATCCGCACTACACACACTATGATCTTGTTAGTAGGACTACCGCATGTGTGAGATTTGGGATGACAATCACATGTTAGTAATGTGACATTGGACATGATTTGATCATATGTATTAGACCTAAACTCAAGTTTATCCCTGGTATTATCAAAAACAAAAGTAAAAACAAAAATAAAATAATCATACAAAGAGCTCAATATCTTATGTTTTTCTCCGGACCCTATTTGGATCAAGCAATTAAGCCTGCAGGGTTTCTCATAACCTGGTGCCGATGGTCAATTGACTTGGGTTAATCGGCCTAAAACTTGCTACATGGATTATTTTAGCCGCTTGATGAAGAAAATCCTGCACTTAAGATAAGGAATGTGATAATGAACTTTGGTTGTTGCATGATGTGAAATAAAATATTCTGCTCATACTCAGGGGGAGAAAGATTATAAGCTTTCTGTTATAGGTTCTATTATTCTTTACATGATTTGACTTTCATAAGTAGAGGAATAAACTTATTGACATTGATGTTTAGCGTGTCATTTCTCACAAATTTAAGGTCTGGAGTCCTATTTTCAAAGGATTAGTGACACTTTACACATATGGGCCACTTATATAATTTACTCCATGATAACTTGAACTAAGCATGTGGGAAGGTTTACTGTTCATTGCTTATCTTTGTGCATCTTAATAACAGTATTTTTGAGTTATTCTATGTTAATGCTAAAATTTTATAATCCAAATGGAGGGTGAAAAACATTTTTGTGTGATGTTCTTTGGCTATACGTTGTACCCTTGTCATTTTGTGACAAAAAGGGAGAGCAGATATTTTGATGGAGTAAATATGAGTAGATATTCTTGTTTTAACAAAATGTATATGTTTTTATCTACTTGATGCATCTAAAACATTTGATTCTGATTATATGATATATTTTCAGTTTTGCTAGATTAAGTTTTGATATTTTAGTAGAATCAATGTTTTGTTTTGGTATGTTGGATTGCATTGATATTATATCTTAATTTAGTATATGATATGAAATTGAAAAGTTGCATTATGAGTTATTAACTGCTTAAGTCACTTTTACACTGCGAACTGCTTGAACTATTTTTACACTACTGTTTTACATACATTTTAGATTGGGTATTTGAGTTGTCTATTTCAGGAACTAGGTATTGAAAAATGAAATACAGAATTCCCTCAAGATAGTCGTTGGTTGTGTCAGTTGATTTGAGTCTGTAATTTTAATTTACTACTGCCTTGACTTAGATTGTAGTTTTGTTACAGAATGCCAAAGTGGGAGCTTGTTAGGTATTTAATGTAATTAACAAATCTGTGAACAAAAAGGACTAAAGTTGATATGTTGTAAAAAGTCAAGGAGTAGTGTGCAATTAGTTAAATTTATGATATTTTAGGTCTAGGGATCGAAAATGAGAAATAAGGAAGCATGGAAATTCAGGATCCTAGTATGCTTGTCATTCATTAAAACACATTAACTTGCGTTCAACATAATTTGCATTTAAATTAGTTAATTCACTCTTAATTGTATAAGTAGGTTAATTTGGATATAATTCAGTGATAAACACAACATATTAATTTTGTTTCGGTTAAGGTCGCGAAAATAAAAATTGAACAAAATCAATCTCTGTGAGACTATATTCGGACTCAAATTTAACTTTATTACTTGTTAACGAACTATACACTTGCGGTAGTTTTAATTTGAAATATATTTTCGTGAACAATCGCCATCAATTTGCTACAAGTGATATCAAACCATCAACAAAATAATTAATAGTGACTTGTTGCTATTTAATTGTTAAGTAATTTTTAATTCCGCATTATCACCTATACATCCCTTCTAGATGTTGTTAGGGTCGAACTACGCATTTTCAGAAATCATGCTAGGCTAAATTATTATTTGTATTGGATGAAGATAAATCCTTTATTTATTTATTTTCGATGAGAATAGACTTGAAGATAGAAATTAAAGATAAATACAAATCTAGTACACAGTGGTTTAGTTTAAATTATATGTTGGGAAAAATTACCGTATCAGTTTGAAATGTACACGTTCCATTTCAATCCTCAACCTTTAACAGGGGTATTAAAGGATCCATTGGCCATAGTAATCATCACGAAGTTGATTTCGATATCCATTATCATCAAAGAAGATTTAGGTACACTTTGGAGTAGTGTAAGCCTATTTAGAGGGAATTCTGAATGGGAAAGAGCACGTGCAAGAATCAAATTATTTATTTATCTTAAATTTTCCCATTGAGTAGTTGGATAAGTAGTTAATAAGTATTCACATGGGACGAATTAATTTTGTTTTGGTTGGTCGGTTGATTTGATAATTAAATTTTGATGTGGTGCCATTTGAAGTAATTATGGCCCCATTTATACTGGAAAACAGGAGACACCTATCATGATCACATGTCTATAATTACTAGGTGCAAGCAACGTGCAATGCACGTTTGCTTAGTTTTTATTTAATATTTTTGTTTAATAATTAATTTGTTATTAATAAAGATGTAATTTTTTTTAGTTAATTAAGGGCGTGTCTGGGCGCGCTGCAAGGAGGAAGGAAAATTGATTATGTTACCGTTTTTTTTTTCAAACCTATAGCCTTACAGTGAGAGAATTGGTCCAAAATTACGGCTCCCAACGGCATGAATTGTGTTGCCAACGACTTGATTTCTGCTGAAAAGCAGAAACAGACACCCTATAAATAATTAATGATGTAATGTTTATATAATTGATAAATAATTAGATGTGTGATTTTGATATCGTAATGTAGATTGGTGAGATTGAAGAAAATAAGCAAAAGTAAACAAATTTGGAGAAATGGCTAAATTGTAAGGGATCCAAAGTTTGGAGGTTAAAATGTAAATACTTAAAAGTTGTGCCGAATCTCATGATGAAGATTTTAGAGTGCTCGGAGTTAATTGGATAAAGGAAGATGTCAAGGGGATCAAATTTAGTGAAAAGATGATCACAAATCAATTTCCAATCGAAAAGTTATGCTCCGGTGTTTTAGTCTCATATTGAGACCTATTTTTGGCATAGGAAGTGATCGAATTGGAAAATGATGTATGAATTAAAGTTGTAGCCAAAGGAGTTAGCTTTCCAACGCATTTTTCATCGCCTCAATAGGATATCGAAATACAAAGTTATGATAAAAACACTGAAAGAAGGTGCAGCTGCCTTCTTAAAATAAAAAATTCCGTTACATAATCCGTTATATTGAGACCTATTTTTGGCATATAAAGTGGTCGAATTGGAGAATGATGTCTGAACCAAAGCTGTAACCAAATGAGTTATATTTCCAACTCATTTTGAATTGCCTCAATCGGACATCGAAATACAAAATTATGATAAAAACACTGAAGGAAGGTGCAGCTGCCTGTTTAAAACAAGAAATTCTGTTACATAGTCCGTTATATTGAGACATATATTTGGCATAGAAAGTGATCGAATTGGAGAATGATGTTTGAATCAAAGTTGTAGCCAGATGAGTTAGCTTTCCAACGCATTTTGAATCGCCTTAATCGGACATTGAAATACAAAGTTATGATAAAAACACTGAAAGAAGGTGCATCTGCATGTTTAAAACAAAAAATTCCGTTACATAGTCCGTTATATTAAGACATATTTTTGGCATAGAAAGTGATCGAATTGGAGAATGATGTCTGAATCAAAGTTGTAGTTAGATGGGTTAGCTTTCCAACGCATTTTTAATCGCCTTAATCGAACATCGGAATACAAAGTTACGATAAAAACACTGAAAGAAGGTGCAGCTGCCTGTTTAAAACAAGAAATTCCGTTACATAATCCGTTAAAACAACAAATTCCGTTAGTTTTTCCGTTAAACCAACAAATTCCGTTAAATAGGCACTTTTTATATATAGAAAGATGTACAAATTTAGACCTTTTTTATTTTGTCTTTCCACTTTTGAAGCACCATATTTATATTTTACCTTACAGTTAGAATTGATTGTTGTGCACGAAATTCACTTATTATATATAACTATGAAACACCATGACACTTTAAAACCAATGAGACCAAGATAATGTGAAAGTCTTAAGTTAGGCGTTTAGTTTTAGAGGCTGAATGTTTAAAAGAAAAAGAGGCATAACACGAGTTTATGTGTAAATAAAGTCATCTTTTCAAGCATGTATAACTGGAGTGAATAAGTGGTTTAAAACCTGGTGCCCTATGATTATCTGACTTGAGAATTATCGGCATAAACCTCACTACATGGGTTATATAGAAAGCAAATGAAAGATGTTTGCAAAAAAAAAATATTAATGATATGAACAAAATTACATTGATAGAGCTCTAAGACATTTGGTTAGTAGAACTATACCTTTAATACGAGGCAAGTAGGTTAGTTTCATCTTAAAGGTTCAGGCAGTCAAAAATAAAGGAGAATTTCGATTTGTTGAAGTGTGAACTTCTAATAGTAAGATCCATCCAAACTGAAAGAGAGTAAGGAGTAGAATTAAATAAGTTCAACCTAAGATGCACCACGGAAAAATTGAGAGAAAAGAACAAGTTTGGGGGGATGTGTATCTCTCGAGAAAAGAAAGAAAATATTTGACTACTATGGATCATAAATTGAATCAATCATGAGCTCGATATGTTTAATTGAGTTTGCACCCACACACATCAAGTTTTGCAAGTAATTGGTAGAGGTTGATTTTGTTTTGTAATGTTGAAACTATTCGTTTTGTTGATAGTTAAATTCTAATCCTGAAACACGGTAGGTTGTCAAACCATGTTTTGATTGGAGTTAAGCTACGGTTTGTTTGAGGATAAGCAATTGTTCCAAGTTTGAAGATTTGATAAGTGCATTTTACACACTTATTTAAGCCACAAAACATGGATAATTGTTGATAAATATATTGAAATATGGCTTAATTCTATATAAATTATATTTTGTAGGATAACATTGATGAACATGGTGGAATTGAGGAAAAAGAAGCGGAAAAAGGACTAAAATGGAGTAAAGTCCAAAGTTTGAGGACCAAATTGTAATTATTTAATAGTTGATACTTTGAAGGCTGCTAGGATACAACTGGATGGAATTAGAACTCAAAAAAGAATTGAATATGATGAAAATATTATCAAAATCAATTTCCAATTGCACAAGTTATATTTCAGATTTTTAGCAAAGATTAAGACCCATTTTTGGCATAGTAAACGTTTGAATTGGAAATATTATATTTCTATAAAAATTGTAGCCCCTTAAGTTAGATTTACAACTCAATTTTAATCACCTCAATCAGATTTCGAAAAAGAAAGTTATGATCAAAATATTAACTATTGTGCAGAGATTAAAAAATTCGCGCGCGAAGGCAACTTTCCTCATTCAATTGGAACTTTTTTGGAAACCAATTTGGATTTTCAACCAATTTTCTACTCCTACAATTACCTAACAGGACAATACATATGCGAGACCTCTCATATACATCTCATACTCCAATATTCATCAATTATTATCATCAAATGAGGAAAATTTATAATTTTTGTGATAGAATTGAAGAGGACCACGTATTACAGTATATTTTGATGAGCTTTTGGAGTAGGGGAGAAGCCAAGAACACGAAGATCGAATCCAAGAACACGAAGAGTCAATTCAAAAATTATTTGGGTGATGTCGGTTCTTCAATATTCCTTTTGTTTCTTCTTCATAACATGCTATGCTAGTTTTCTTTGTGTTAGGAGAACGATAGACCATGTAATATGATTTTTAATCTTTAGTTTTATATGTTTGACATTAAAAAAATGTTTTTGAATATTGAATGATTTATATGATTTTCTTTTCTTCATAATTATTGTGCACGGTAATTGTGTGAATTTGGTGGCTTATTTTATGCATTCGGAAGAAGGGAAATAAGTTCGACGTATATAAATTGTCATAGGGTCCAATAGAGGATATAAATTTGATGCTATGCCTTATGTGAATCAATAAGTGTTCATAAAAATTAATGTATTTTCATATGTTCGCATCCATCAAAGAAATATAGTTAGGTCATATATAAAAGTAAGTTTAACATTATTTGAGAGAGATTGTTAAATAAATAGGAATATTGATTCGTCAAATTCAATCGTGTTGTCAACGTGTAAAATTATAGTTAGAATTGATTATTATATGGAAATTTGGGATCCTAGTTTGCTTGTCGTTCATTAGAACACATTAACATGCGTTCAACATAATTTGCATTTAAATTAGTTAATTCACTCTTAATTGCATAAGTAGGTTAATTTAGATATGATTCAGTGATAAACACGTCATATTAATCTTGTTTCGGTTAAGGTCGCGATAATAAAAATTGAACAAAATCAATCTCCGTGAGACTATATTCGGACTCAAATTTCACTTTATTACTTGTTAACGATACCGTACACTTGCGATAGTTTTAATTTGAAATATATTTTCGTGAACAATCGCCATCAATTTGCTACAAGTGATATCAGAGCAAACATAATTCTTGCTAATTTGCTAACATGAGGGATGGTTTTACATTTTTCTTCTTGTATTAATATAGAAATCATGCTAGGCTAAATCATTATTTGTATTGGATGAAGATAGACCCTTTATTTATTTATTTTCGATGAGAATAGACTTGAAGATAGAAATTAAAGATAAATACAAATCTAGTACACAGTGGTTTGGAAAAATTGCTGTATCAGTTGGAAATGTACACGTTCCATTTCAATCCTCAACCTTTAACAGGGGTATTAAAGGATCCATTGGCAATAGTAATCATCACGAAGTTGATTTTGACATCCATTATCATAAACGAAGATTCAGGTACACTTTGGAGTAGTGTAAGCCAATTTAGAGGGAATTCTGAATGGGAAAGAGCCCGTGCAAGAATCAAATTATTTATTTATCTTAAATTTTCCATTTGAGTAGTTGGATAAGTAGTTAATAAGTATTCACATGGGACGAATTAATTTTGTTTTGGTTGGTTGGTTGGTTTGATAATTAAATTTTGATGTGGCCCCATTTGAAGCAATTATGGCACATGTCTATAATTTTGTACAAATTTTAGACCTTTTTTATTTTGTCTTTCCATTTTTGAAGCAACATACTTATAAGAATTTTTTTTTTTTTTTTTTTTTTTGGAATTTTTACGATGTACAATTATGTATGCTGTGAAAAATCCAGCCTTTTTTTTAATTATTATTTTACGTTGTTACGGCGTGCAAAATGTATGCTGTAAATATTTTTTATGGCATACACCTTTGCATGCTGTAAATAATTTATTTTTTTAGCAAATAAAAATTGCAAATATGTTTCTATCAATTTATACGGCATGCTTCAGAATTACGTCGTAAATATTAAGCTTTTACAGTGTACCCAAAATGTATGCCGTATATGATCAATGACTTAGTATTTACTGCATACATTTATGGCATGCTGTAAGTATTCTATTTCTACGGCATCCCTTATACACACGCCATAAGCAAATGCCGTAACAAGCTAATTTTGTTGAAGTGTTTGTTTAAAATGTTACGGACAGTAAAATTGAAGATAAACACCTACTAACAAGTGTTCCAATTCTCATTGTACTTTTACTGCGTTGAAAATGGGTTTTTGTCACCAATCAAGATATCAAAGATGCTATGTTGAAGATAAGGTTCACAAAAAATGCCGGTCGCACTTCTTCAATCTTTCAATTTCTTAAATGAGACGCTTAAGACAAAGTCGTCATTTTCTCAATCCTGAAATATCACTATTACTTTATGGAAATTGTATTACTAGTGACACTTTACCATGCATAGCAGAATTACATGTACAATAAGATGACACGATGACCTAGACAATGTAATTGTTTTCGCATTTAATTTTCTATTTAGTTAAGAATTTATCACACAATATTCTTCTAAATATATAGACACACTAGGTAATTGAAGATACTTAATTTAGGGAACCATAAAAGGCAGGCAAATTAATTGGGTCAAACGGCTTGTGCACACTATAAAGTTTGTTTCTTTTCTATTTTAAATGGTTACTGTCCATTCATTATTATCAAACAGTGACGAAATATCTTAAATTCTAGCAAGGACAAAGGAGTTCAACTCAAGTTGAATAATTATAGATGCTAAATTTACTACGTAGCCTTATTCAACTCAACGAAGAAAATACAAGAATTTTTTTATTTTCCTATTGTTTCGTATGTAGGATATAAAATTAAATGGTGTAACATATTATATTTTTTTCTTCTTTTGATTCTATCGAAAATGTCCCCCCTTTTGCATTCCAAATTTCGAAAACTCTCATCATATAGTTAATTTTCAGTTGCCATTGTTAACTACCACTGTTTATTTAAACCTGAAAGCACACTTTTTATTATGTAACATGTAGCATGTGTGACAATTTATTTGTTGATCTTTAATGTGGAAATTTTAATTCAGTATTCGTGCGAATTTTTCTCGTCGCGAAAACTACTAGCCCTAAGTTAAGGGCAATCTTTTGATATGCTTTCATTTGAAGCTCTTTAATGCATAACCCAGTTTTATCTCTATGTGACATAAGGGTATAACACTCTCCCTTTTTTACATACAGTTTAAGGATAGTGCGAAAGACTCCCTCTCGGTATAGCATCTCTCGTTGATATGAATTCATAAGCCACAACTTTCACACATATAATATTTAATCTTACAAGAAAGCATAATTTTTTTTTTTTTTTAATCCATCTAACCTATACCTAGAAGATGGATGCATGAATTCCTGTGACAAATCCATGACTTCATTTTCAGGACGTTTTCCAAAGGGAACACCCAACCAAATAATTTGTGACGTATACGTGGGCATGTGCGTTGAAAAGGAATTATATATTTGTATATTTTCAAACTCACCAATAATGGAAATGCATTTAATTTTGTTAGGTTTGATGATTAAATTTTGGGGATGGACCATTTGGCTCATTTGTCTAGAATTACAAAAAAAAAAAATAATAAAATAAGTTAGACAAGTGGTCCAATTCTCATCATAATTTTACCACGTTGAAAATTAGTTTTTGTCACCAATCAAGATATTAAAGATGCTATGTTGAAGACAAGGTCCATATGGAATTTCCTTTTTTTTTTTTTTTGCAATTTTTACTATTTACAATGATGTATGCTGTGAAAAATCCAGCCTTTTTTTTTTTTATTATTATTATTTTACCTTGTTACGGCGTGCAACATGTATGTTGTAAATTTTTTTATGGCATACACTTTTGCATGCTGTAAATAATTTATTTTTTTAGAAAATAAAAATTGCAAATATGTTTCAATCAAGTTATACGGCATGCTTCAGAAGCACGTCATAAATATTAAGCTTTTACAGTGTGCCCAAATTGTATGCCGTTATGATCAATCACTTAGTACTTACTGCATACATTTACGGCATGCTGTAACATATGCCATAAGCAAATGCCGTAACAAGCTAATTTTGTTGAAGTGTTTGTTCAAAATGTTGGAGACAGTGAAATTGAAGATAAACACCTACTAACAAGTGTTCCAATTCTCATTGTACTTTTACCACGTTGAAAATGGTTTTTTGTCACCAATCAAGATATCAGAGATGCTATGTTGAAGGTAAGGTTCACAAAATATGCCGGCCACACTTTTTAAATCTTTCAATTTCTTAAATGAGATGCTTAAGACAAAGTCGTCATTTTCTTAGTTTTCATTGATATTTCAATCCTGCAATATCACTATTACTTTATGGAAATTGTGTTACTAGTTGCACTTTACCATGCATAGCAGAATTGCATGTACAATAGGATGACTCGATGACCTAGACAATGTAATTTTTTTCGTATTTAATTTTCTATTTAGTTAAGAATTTATCACACAATATTCTTCTAAATATATAGACACACTTGGTAATTGAAGATACTTAATTTAGGGTACCGTAAAAGGCTGGCAAATTAATTGGGTCAAACAGCTCGTGCACATTATAAAGTTTGTTTCTTTTCTATTTTAAATGGTTACCGTCCATTCATTATTACCAAACAGTGACGAAATATCTTAAGTTCTAGCAAGGACAAAGGAGTTCAACTCAAGTTGAATAAATATAGATGCTAAATTTTCTGTGTAGCCTTATTCAACTCAACGAAGAAAATACAAGAATTTTTTTAATTTGCTATTGTCTAACATATTATATTTTTTTCTTCTTTGGATTCTACCGAAAACGTCCCCCCTTTTGCATTCCAAATTTGGAAAACTCTCATCATATAGTTAATTTTCAGTTGCCATTGTTAACTACCACTGTTTATTTAAACCTGAAAGCACACTTTTTATTATTTTTATAAATAATTTAGAGTTGTCTAAAACTCCAAAACATGTGAGAAGGAAACGACCCTGTATTAAATGAACGAAATTATTTATTTGCCTGGAAATAGAATTGAGGTTTCCAAGTTACTGTAACTCATACGTTACTATTTCTAGGAATTGTCCCATTCTCTATGTATGCATTCTGGGGAAGTGTTATTATGTAACATGTAGCATGTGTGACACTTTATTTATTGTTCTTTAATGTAGAAATTTTTATCCTCGGCTGTGAAACTTCTTGCACTAGTACACTAGTAACAATGCATGTTCAATATACAATTTATGCTTAAATTTTCTTATGGCAATCATGTTCATGCGTTTTGAAATGTAACAGATCCATATCTCGTATGTAGGCATATGTTTTTTTTTTCGTATATGGGTATATTATAGAAAATTAGGTAGCATATTTTTTATGTCACTTGATTAACGTGAACAAATTGGATGGAAAGACACAATAAACAACTTGGAGGTACTGTTTGGGTAGATTGAATTCACTATTCGTGCGAATTTTTCTCGTCGCGAAAACTACTAGCCCTAAGTTAAGGGCAATCTTGTTGATATGCTTTCATTTGAAGCTCTTTAATGCATAACCAAGTTTTATCTCTATGTGACTTAATTGCTTTCTCCCTTTCTGGTGTAGTTCTTGATATAAGAGTATACCACTCTCCCTTCTGTACATACAGTTAAGGATTGTGCGAAAGACTCCCTCTCCGTATAGCATCACTACACCAAAAATGACATTTTGCAACACATGAACGGCAACATTCATTAGTTAAGTGTTGTTAAAGGGGTCAACTGCAACATTTTAATAAGTGAATGTTGCTATTGGGTTAATATAATTGACTTTTGGCAACATTTGATAAGAAAATGTTGCTAATGTCACCTTTCGCAACATTTTGTATATGTTGCAAAAAATTTATCCTTTTGTGACGTTTATTAGACGTTGCAAAACAATAAGCCTTTTGCAACGTTTAATAAATGTTGCAAAAGATAGACCCTTTTGCAACGTCTAATAAACGTTGCAAAAGGGTCTATCTTTTGCAACGTTTATTAAACGTTGCAAACAGTAAGGAGGATTAGGCAGGTTGGGCTAGATCTTGGGCTGATTATTGACTAACAAATATAGGCCCAATAACGAAAGGCCTAGAAGAATCTAACCTAATGGAGTAAACCGGGAGGAGGGAACCCAATTCATGAGTCCCAATTCATTTCCAATTTCAGCGCCTTCATCTCCTTCTCTGACACCGACTTCGACTCCGACTCCGACTCCTACTCCGACAAAGTGGTGCTTGTTCCCAAATGCGACGTCTCAATTAGAAGCTGAAGCATGCGAACCGACTCCTACTCCGTCAATGCTAACACTTTTCCCAATTTTGAGTTTCCAATTAGAAGCTAAAGCGCGCGACTTCGACTCCGACTCCGACTCCGACTCTGACTCCGACTCCCATCTGTAGCAGAATTAAGGTTTGTTTATCTGTGTATTTCATTATGGATTTTTTCATTTTGGTTAACCTTTTTGATTACGTCTTTTACATTTTTACTGTGTGTGTCGAGGCAAATCTGTTTTCTGGTATTTTGGTTTCTACCATATTAGTTATAAATTACTTATAGGAGTCGTGAAACTAAATGTCTGTTGATATTGAACTCTTTTGCTATGCTGGAATTGGTTATTGAATAAAGTTGGTTTTATCAAATTTTGACCGATTATTTGAGTGGATTCCAGTAGTTGGACAAAAGAGTTCTTTGGATAATCGTGTTCTTTGGATAATGAGTTTGGTATAAGGGGATAATGATAAGCATATGATAAAATCTGGAATGTTTGAGGCTGCATTACATTGTTTGAGAAATTATCTATTTGATGCAACCTAATTGAAATTTGTGAATTGCCGCTCTGCGACAAAGTGCACCAAATCTCCATTGGAATAGTTCTAATGGTTAATATAAAACATAGAGAATAAAATATTCTAAGATTATATAACTAATATGGCAGAAATCCAACACTCCTCTCAAGGTGGCTTAAAACAATTTTATCATGAAACTCATGTATAAGAAGCAGAAATAAAAGTAGAAACTTTGTCAAACGGATCCCAAAATATCTAGCCTTACTATAAGAAATGTCGAGATAAAACTTGTTGATGAAATTGTAGATTAAGTATAATTTGATCCAATAACAAAACTTGTACTTACATTTTAATTTTTATGAACTGTTGCATACATCTTTATACTTAAAGACTTTGCTTGGGGAACTTGAAATGAACTATGTTCATCACTGTGCCATATACGTAGATATATTTGATCACTTGATGAATTTTGGAAATATTGATAGTATAAATAATAGTTTGTTGTCCATTTAATTAGAAGTCTTAACTAATATTTTAGGTACAATTTTTTGTTAAAAGAACCTTAAGATTGAAGAAAGGTAATTTTTGTCACTTTTCTCTAAAAGTGCTTTGTGCTTAGTTTTTGTATGATCACTGTAATTACTTAGTGTAATAAGTAGATTAGAGTGTGATTGTCGAAAAGATTGTGATACCCTTTGGTGATTCACTTGTTTAGAGCTTGGCATCACATGCATAGAAAGAGAAGTGTACTCTGTAATTTCCAATATATAAATGAGACCAAACATTTGATTTTATATCAATCAAATCAGCTAACATGTGCAATTATAATTGATCCCTCCCTGGATGATTCCATTCCCATTAATGAAAATATAAATGAGTTAGCAGTGAACTAGCTATGCTAGAACATTTCAAATATTGTGTATGCTAGAGAATTAGGCATTTGTGTGTTCTATAGAAATTGAAAATGTCTACATACAGAAAAGAGTTCTCACTTTGTTGGTTCCAATTTTTATGTCATTAATGAACATTTCTCTCACATCTTGAGAAATCTTTTAAATCTGTCGACTCGGTTATAAAAACTTACTAGTTAATAGGCATAGACAAGGTCAGTTGCTTCATTGACCCATCAAGAAAATGACCAATAAAATGTGTATTGACTAAGTACCACATGGGTTCATATGAAGACCACAAAATTTTCTGATTTTGTTTTAATAGTTTTTTAACCTTTCCTTAACCTGTGGTAAGGGATGGATACACATCTATCTTCAACAGCTTGAGTGAACCCTCTATGTTTGCTTTGGGACCCAACAGAGAAGATAGCAATGCCTCAAAAATGCGAAAAAAAAGGGAAAAAAAAAATCTATTCCACCACTGTCTATAAGTCTACTTAAACATGCATTAAAGCAGTTGTCTAAATTTATTGGTCCACATAGACATAATGTAATGTGTCTCGTGCTTCTGATTTGACATTCACAGTTTATCCTATTGAAAACTATACAAAAAAAAAAAATCAAAGTTGGTAATATTTCTAAATTTTGAGGTTCTCCTTCCATATGCTTTTGAATTCTGGATGCATTCACGGTCTAGCCTGTTTACCCAGTTTTCATTTTCAAGTTGATATCATTGTACGTATAACTATCCACTTTCCAAAGCATGGGTCGTATTTAGACTTTTCCCTTTCTGGGTTTTTAAGATGGGAGGGAAGTTGGGCTCAATATTTAGACTTATAATCGATGGGTTAATTGCACAACTATGAAATATTTGGAGGTCCATTTTTAAAAATCAGGTGTCTTCAATTCTGTTCTTTTTTTGTTTCTGTTAATGTGTATGTAAGTCTTATAATAAGTCAGAAAACTTAACTCTATGTTAATTCATTTATATCATATTACAGTTATGCAATATTTGATCACTTGATGAATTTTGGAAATATTGAGAGTATAAATAATAGTTTGTTGTCCATTTAATTAGAAGTCTTAACGAATATTTTGGGTACAAATTTTTGTTAAAAGAACCTTAAGATTGAAGAAAGGTAATTTTTGTCACTTTTAAGGTTTCATTCATTTGAATCCCCTGTTTTCTCTATAATTTCCGATATATAAATGAGACCAAACATTTGATTTTATATCAATCAAATCAGCTAACATGTGCAATTATAATTGAAGGACAACGATCAACGATTGCCCTGACTCATTTAAATTTCTGGGTCCGCCACTGCTTATAATGGACAAAGAGTGGCTGCACTTATCAAGGTTAAAATTGAAACTAATCTTATAAATCTAGCTAACCAATAAACAAATAACATATAATGATCATAATGTTTAATTTGTAGATTTTCAGAACAATATAGAGATGGAGCACAGAATTTTGTTGATCGAGCTCGTGAGAATCGCAATTCAGGAATGATAGCATGCCCTTGTGTTAATTGTAGGAATCTAAAACATCATCATCATGATACAGTCTATGAACATTTGGTTATTAACGGCATGGATCCTACATATACAGTTTGGGTATTTCATGGAGAGCAACCAAGTGAATCAAATTTGAAACTTGTAGAAATACCTGAGTCGAGTAGGATGTTAAAGGATTTCTATGCACAACACAATGTAGATCCTGAAAATCATCCTTATAGAAGAGACGAAGAGATTGAAAGTTTAGTTAATGATGCTGAAACTCCTTTATATCCTGGTTGCAAGACGTTTACAAAGATGTCAGCTTCGGTTGCTATGTTTAAGCATAAAGCTTCACATGGGTTATCAGACAATGGTTTTGATGAACTTATAAATCTTGTTCAAGACATGCTGCCAGAGAATAATACACTTCCAAACTCATTTTATGAGATGAAAAAACTTGTCAATACATTTGATCTTGGCTATGAAAAGATACATGCTTGCCTCAACGATTGTTGTCTATATAGAAACGAGCTTGAGCATGCTGAATTATGTCCAAAATGTGGTTGCTCGAGATGGAAAATCAACCAACGAACTAAAAAAATTCAAAAAAATATCCCAGCAAAAGTGTTGCGTTATTTTCCTATAATACCAAGACTTAAGAGGATGTTTGGAATATATGAGATGTCAACACTACTTAGATGGCACTCAAGTAATAAAAGTTCAGATGGTAAGATTAGGCATCCGGTTGATTCATTGAGTTGGGAAATGATTAACAGAAGGTGGCCTCATTTTGCATCCGATCCTCGAAATATTAGATTAGGTCTTGCTACTGATGGATTTAATCCTTTCAACGATCTTAGCTCGAGATACAGTTGTTGGCCAGTAATCTTAACTGTATATAACTTGCCTCCTTCAATTTGCATGTCAAAGGAAAGTTTGATGTTGAGTTTATTGATCCCTGGTCCGAAACAACCAGGTAATGACATAGATGTTTATTTGGCACCGCTTGTCGACGACTTATTGTTGTTATGGAGTGATGGGGTTGATATGTATGACGCAGTTACAAAGTCTAAGTTCAACTTAAAATGTATTTTGATGTGGACAATACATGATTTTCCTGCATATGGAAATATATCTGGGTGGCCCGTTAAAGGAAAAATTGCATGCCCTATCTGTCGTGAAAATACATGTTCTATATGGTTGAAGCATGGTAGGAAGTTTGCATACATGGGACATAGAAGATTTCTCGCCTTTGATCATCCGTTTCGCATGAAAAAGAGCTGGTTTAATGGATATGTTGAACATGGTATTCGGCCGAAGATAAAAAATGGTGAAGAGGATTCTATTGAAGTTGATAAAATTACAAATGATTGGGGAAAAAGTGGTAAACGAAAGAGAAAGAAGAATACAACTCCATCTACTGTAACGCGGAAAAAAAAGTCAATATTTTTCGATCTACCATATTGGAAGGTAATTTTTGTAATAGTTCCTTCATTTTTATTTCATACTTGCAATTGTATGTAGTTTTTCATGACTCCATAAATGTTTGATTTGCAGACTTTACTTGTACGTCATAATTTAGATGTGATGCACGTGGAGAAGAATATTTGTGATAGCATCATAAGTACACTTTTGGATGTCAAAGGAAAATCTAAAGATGGCTTTAACTCTCGTAAAAACATAGAAGAAATGAACATTAGGCATGATTTACATCCTCATAGTATAAGAAATAAATTCTACCTACTATTTGCTCCTCACACGTTATCTAAAGCGAGAAAAACAAATTTTTCTCGAGACGGCTTGCTAACTTGAGATTACACGATGGCTATGGATCTAATATTGGAAATTGCATATCGGTGGAAGAATGTAAGATAGTTGAATTTGAAGTCGCATGATTGTCACATTTTAATGCAACAATTGTTATCAGTTGCACTTAGAGGACTTCTACCTAAAGGGCCAAGGAACTCCATTTTTAAATTGAGTTCATTTTTCAAGGAAATATGTCAAGGAATTGTAGATAGAAATAAGGTTGAACAATTAGAGGAGGACATTTTTGAAACTTTATGCATGTTAGAAAGGTATTTCCCGCCTTCATTTTTTGATATAATGGTTCATTTGACAATCCATATTGGGAGAGAAGTTCGTCTATGTGGGCCTGTACAATATCGTTGGATGTACCCATTTGAGAGATATATGAAAGTGTTGAAAGGGTATGTTATGAATCGTACGCGGCCTGAAGGGTGCATAGCTGAGCGATATGTTGTCGAAGAAAATGCGAAGTTTTGTAGCAAGTACTTAAAACAAGCATCTGAAATGGGCTCTAAGCATGTACACAATGAAGAATATGAGACTGATTTCCTAATTGCAGGGCGTACAATTTCTAAGGGGAAGGCAATTGTGCTATCTAATGAGATGTTGAAAGTTGCTCATCGCTACGTGTTCTTGAATAGTGCAGAAGTTCAACCTTTGGTTAACCTTCACGAGGGATATAGACAATTTGAAAATGATCCTTTCATCTTGGCAACACAAGCGAAACAAGTCTTTTATTCTAGGGAAAATGAAACATCTAGTTGGTATGTTGTTTTGCAAGCGCCACAAAGAGACTTTGATGCATCACACATGGCAGAAGATTCTAATTATGAGGCAACTATTCCACTAGATATATCACAGCCAATTACAGACAACCATGATGATGATGAGAATTATGCAAGGATAGATGTTGAAGGCGTATTTTGTGATACATAGTGTAGATTGGTAACTTACTTATTTTTAGACTATGTACTGTTTACATAATGATCAATTTTGTTGTACTATAATTTACATATTTTAATTATATGTCGAATGCTTCGAATTTATTAAGATCTCTAACTATAATTTATTTTTACATCCCAGGTTTTTGTTCTAGATCTAGGGATTCTTTGCAACGAGAAGTGTATTTTGTATGATGGACAAAGCTCAGGTAATTATATTTTCTTGTAATACATGAGATATATATGCTAAGTTCTAAAAATAATTGCTCTTATATTTTGTTTTCATGTTGTATTCTTTTAGTCAAGTAAACAATCTTTGAAGAGTTCAAAAAGAAGAAGAGCTGCAATTGCTAATGCAATTCGAGAGACGAGTAAGAGAATAAGAAGCTCTAGTGAACCAGGAGATAGTATAACTAGTCCAACTAATGACGAACAAACCACATTGCAGAAAACTACAAATGCTCCGAAGAAGAAAAGAGGTCCAACACAAGTGAAGATGATTCCGGAACATAATTATCAGAAGATAGATCTCGAATTCAATGAATACGGTCAAGTGGTTGGCCTGAATTCTGATAAATTTGCGAGCATGGTTGGGGCCCTAGTTCGAGAACATGTGCCTGTTGTAATTAAAGATTGGCATTCAGTGGATGGAAAGATGAAAATGGAGCTTTGGGCTTTCATACAGGTACTATTCAGATCAGTTCTATTCTTAGTTGCATGATATTTTCCTTTGAAATTAGGCTAACACAGTTTTCCTTAAATTTATGTTTATACACAAATACAGCAAAGGTTCAAAGTCAGTGATTGTCATCAAAGAATGACATTTCAATATATGGGAAAGTATTGGAGGACATTCAAATCTAGACTGAGGAAAGAAATTAAAGCTCAAGTTGAATCATCTGTGAATAGAACACGCACTATGAAGCTTCTTAGACCAAAGAACGTCGACTCCGAAGAAGTTTGGGTAAAATTTGTCGAGGATACTCTTTCAGCTCATTTTACTGTAAGTATAAAAGGACTTTTTGAATCTTAAAGCTTTATAATTATTGTTGTATTGAGCTTTATTGCTTTTGTAATAGGAAAAAAGTTCCAAGTTTAGCAAGATGAGAACTAATCAGAAGCTTCTCCATACAATGGGTCGAAAGGGTTATTCACGCATGGCTCATGAAATGGTACGTTTGAGGACCTTATCTTGCCTCACAGGACTTGTCCAATTCTAAAAAATCTAATAACTACATTTATACTGCAGAGAAAGAAGAATCCAGATTTAAAAGGGTTAAGAACAAGAGTATGGACTTGTGGACATTTTAGGAAAGATGGAAAACCAATAAATGAAGCAGTTGCCGATACTTTGGTATGTGTACTATGGCAACGTTTAACCTCTACAATTTGATTTATTAGTTGTATCACTTTCTAGTATAAAATTTGAGTACCATAAGTGCAGAGAAGGATTGAAGATTATCCGCTTCAATAAAGCATCATGTATCTCATCCACGGCAAGAGTGTCAGGACTATAGAGTATGTTATCTCTAAAAGTCACATATGATGGCGGCAAAGAATACAACAGCATCAACGCCAAGTCCTCTTCATCATACAAACCTCCAATGTTTCTAAATTAGCTATGATTTCTTTAAACATAGTTAAGTGATTGTTCTTGCAAACCTCGCAAGCGTATGGAATCGTTGACAAGTAATAAAATTGATGAGTTGAGAGTATCATCCCACATGGAATAAATTTAATTTAAGTTTACTAACTTTTTATGGGATTCGAATTATGTAAACAAAAGAAAGTTTTGATTTGATTTTATACTAAATTATCCAAGAAAGCGGTAAAAATGTGGTCTTTAACAATTTAATAATGATTGTATTGGATCTCGAATCCGCCTATTGCTATCTATTTCAATTTTTGATTTGTAATCTAGTTCCGTTCATGCGTTCTTAACAATCGATAAAACTATGATATATAATTCTCTTTTCCAAGACAAATTAAATCATTCTAACCATGACTCGAATCTATTCCTAACATGAATTCAAATGATTAGAATGCATTAAAGTTTAGATTATATATCTGATTGCACATGTCATAATTGTTATTCCTAACATTTATTGCGCATATGTTAATTTTGCCATGTTCTAAACTTATAGTGAGTCTCCCAATACTACAATAACAACTAATTATCTAATTGGTGGTCAATCAATTAAATAATGCAATAGGTATGCAAAATTAATCAAGAAACGCAAGAAATAAACTAAATTACTAGTCTTGAATTAAAACAAATAAACAAATAGGGTTCATCTTTATCCAATACAAAAATGTATCTAGCCTAACATGTTGATATATAAATTACAAGAAGAATAATAGAAAAATATCACCCGGATCATGAAAGAATCAAAAGATGTTGATCTTCAAGCTCAATGTTGAATTCTTCAAAATCTTAATGTAACTGACCTTCAATTCCTTACTATGACTTGATCTCCTCTCTCAAAATATAGTAATTGACCTCTTGTTCTTGATAAATTTGATGAAACTATGGTATATGAAGAGGTAGGAGTGAGTTTTTTTTTTTTTTTTGTAGCCCTCGTTCTCCATTTATAAGAGTCAGAAAATAGGTCAAAACTGCATTCAATTTGGTTTCCAAAAGAATTTGAATTGCGAAAGGAAACTAAAGATTCGTCTGTGAAAAAAACCTATGCACGTGCATCGGTATAAGTATTGCACGCGTGCTGTAGAACCAAATGGCTCTCGGGTTGGGGAAAATGGTGTCCTGCGCGCGCCATGAATTGCCTATGCGCGCAGGTTCGTCTCTGAATAGTTTTCGGTATTTTGATCATAACTTTCTCCACAGGTGTCCAATTGACTAATTAAAAATGCGTTAGAAATATAATTCAAATTTATACAATTCGTCTAGAAATACAAATTTTCTAATTCGAACGTTTGATATCTGAAAAATGGGTCTCAAGTTAAGGCTAAAAATTCGAAGCATAACTTCTTCGCCTGGAAATTGATTTGTGAAAATAAATCCACTATATTTCACTCCTTTAACCTCCAGTTGCATCCAGTTGATCCTATATGATCTTCAATTCTTGTTATGTGGTCCGAATCATCTATTGGATGTTTACACTTTGGTCCCCAAATTTTGGATTTCCTTCGTTTTCGCACGTTTTTTCATTCATTTCTTCCAAATCCACCAATTTGCATTGAGTTTAACCTAACAAACATAATTAACAAAAAATTAAACTATAATTTATCCAAATCACTAATAAATACTCTAATTTAAAGGCCTAGATAAGTGTAGAAAATACACTTATCAGTGATCTTCTATAGGCATACCTTCAGATATTCGGTGAAAATACAAGCATTGTTTCAAATGTACTAGTCAAACTCTTTGTCATACAAAACTGCTCTAGTTTCAACCACATCACAGTGACACTTTTCTCCCTTAGAACAGTCTAAAAAAATTGATTTAATAGATGTAGATGAATTTTGAGATTGAGATTTTCGATCCCTACGCTAGTTTTCATCATGCGTCCATGTTGAACGCATCTCTATCAAGGTTTTCTCCAAATTCATCCGCATGGGAACCACTCGCATCTTCACCTGCCATAGAGTAAATCCCGTGATGCGATACAATAACGAAATATTGTATTTCATCGTTGCCATATGGAAGATCAAACTTGCTCACATACCGGTTTGTTGTAAATTTATCGCAAAATAATAACAAGATGAAATAACAAACACAAAAGAAGAACACCAAGTTTTACGTGAAAATCCAATATCGAAAAAAACCACAAGTAGATGAGGGTTATTTTACTATGAATCAATAATGAATGTATTACAATTAAGATCTCAATACTCTCAATCAAGATCTAAAGCTCTTCAAATGTATGAATATTATATTTCAATACAAGGCGTGGTTGTTTATATATAAACCCTAAAAATCGAGTTGTAGATGAATTGGAATAGGGAAAATGTGTCGGAGAAGGTGAAACAGGACCTAGGCCGGATAAACAAGCAACTTGAGCACCAGACTCGCGGCCTCGGCGGCGTATTTGTAGTGCTAGAGCCACAGGGTCACGACATTTGGAATGCAAATTCTTGACAAATAATTTGTCAATCTGCTTGAGTGGGCATCCTAGCGACGAGGCTAGCGAGCTACCGCTCAAGAGCCAAGCTAGCATCTATAGCGAGAATGCGACAAACTTTTCTCCCTAATCCACATTTTGATTTCTTCAAGACCACTTGATCAAAACTCCAACACCCAATAAAATTTGGGTCACACTACAACAGTTTGCTTGTAAAGGCCACGCCACAATTTCTATTGGTTGCCATTAGGCCATATGGAGAATAGCGAGAAACAAGAACAAAGAATTACGAGAAGGCATTTATTACTCTCGTGAAGTCTAAATTAGAAGAGCGGCCTCTTACTTTGTGAATAAAGTAAGATTAACTAGATGAGTTGTGCTACACTGTCATGGACACATGGGCCCTAGCAAAATGGAAAAATCCTTAATTTGATATTGTAAAGGAATCCATGACTATGGTATTTGTGGGTTGTGTCCGGTTATGATCACACACGAAGAACTAAGGATAAATCTACACGTTATGCGTATCAATAATTTTTCATGTAACCTTGTTAACGGTTGCATACTTTCATAATTCTAAAATCCATAATACCATAACGAACTGATCATAATTTTCTTGAAAGTAATTGGCATATGATAACTACTTTTCACCTAAATTTCTTCACAGCCCAAACTGCCTTTTTTTTTAATTAAAGCCAAATGTAGTGGCATTTTCATTAATGAAAGCCATTCACTTTTTCTTTTTCTTTATTCTTTTGGCTTTAACGATTCAGTCCTCAACTTTAATAATTATTCATTTTCAGCCCCTTTTCCATGCATTTTAATCCTTCAGCTTTCAATTGCTTCCAATTGAATCCAGTAAATATCCAATCATTGATATTAAGTCCGATTCAACTATTACAAGTGTGCAATTTGGTCCCCGAGTTTGGATTTGTTTCTTTTTCTCCCTCTTTCATTCATTTCTTCCAAGTTGCCACGAGTTTTACCTAACAAACAAAATTAACATCTAATTAAGTCACAACTCATCAAAATCAACAACAATTAAGCACATTTAACGGTCCAAATAAATGTATAAGTCCCCTGATAGAAAAATATAATGAGGTGACTTGACTTGTATGTTACATGATAAATTATAAAAATCTGTTAAATCATCCAAAAATGAGTTTAGTATAAACCGAAGTATACGGAATCGTTAACAAGTAATAGAATTAGTGAGTTGAGAGTATCGTCTCATATGGAATAAATTCAATTCAAGCCAACTAGTTTCGTATGGAATTCGAATTATGTAAACAAAATAGAGTTTGATTGTGAGTTTCACTAAATTAATCTAAGAAAGATGTACAAATTTATTTTTATCAAATTATGGATGATTGTATTGAATTTCGAATTCCCCAATCACTATTTATTTTGTCCTAATTATGCAATTTAGTCTTATTCATACATTCTTGATAATTGATAAAACTAATACATTTAACTTTCTTTTTTCAAGATAAATTAATTATATTCTAATCACGACCCGAGTCTATTCCTAGTATGAATTCGAATTATTAGAATGTATTAAATTTTAGATTATTACTATGATTGCACGCACGATATTGTTATTCCTAACATCTATTAATTTTGTTTGTTAGGTAAAACTCGAGATAAATTGGTGAGATTGAGCAGAAAGGAACGACAAGGGAAAAAACTAAAGAAATCCAAAGTTTGGGGGTCAAAATGTAAATATTCAATAGTTGATTCGAACTCTAAAATGATTAAGGATCATATATGATCAATTGTATGCAATTGGAGGTCAAATGAGTGAAATATAGTTGAAGTATTTTCACAAATTAATTTTTAGTCGAAAAAGTTATGCTCCAAATTTTCAATCTCAGATAAAGACCCATTTTTCAAGTAGCAAATTGAAATATTTCTATCTCTAGCAAAATTGTAGCATTTTGAGTTATCTCTCCAATGCACTTTGAATTACCTCAATCGAATATCGAGAAGAAATTTATGATCAAAATACCAAAAGTTGTTTAGGAATGAAGCAAAGAAAATTGGAGTGCGCATGCAGGCTATTCTAGCGTGTGTGAGGCAGCAATCTCTTGTCCCGAGAACAATTCAACATGCTTGCTGTGCTCAGCCATTTTTTTTTTTAATTCAAACTCTTATTGGTAACAACTTTGGAATGATGTTTTGACATAAATTCATTATAAATACAGAACTTGGGACAAACATTGAAAGAACTCTCTCTTCCTTCTTCATACATAATATTATCATCAAATTCATCAAGAATAAGAGGCAAATTCATCACTTTTGAGAGAGAAGATCAAACCCAAGCAAGGAATTGAAATCAATTACATCAAAATTTTGAAGAGTTCAACCTCGAATTGAAGATCAAGATTTTTTGCGTTATTTCATGATCCAGGTGATGATATTTCATTATTCTTCTTGTAATTTATTTAAAAGCATGCTAGATTAGATCATTTTTTGTATGGGATGAGATAAACCATGTTGTCTATTTATTTTAATTCAAGTCTAGTATTTCAGTATTTCTTGCATTTCTTGAGTAATTTTACATACTCATTGCATTATTTAATTGCTTGATCGCCAATTGAACAATTAGTTGCTTGTTGTAGTATTGTGAGATTCATAATAAGTCTAGAATGCATCAAAATGAATATAAGTGTGCAATCATGTAGGCAATCTAAAATTTAATGTATTCTATTCATTCGAATTTGGATTAGGAATAGATTCGGGTCGTAACTTGAATAGAATTAATTTGCCTTATAAAAGCAAGTTAAATACATTAGCTTTATCGATTGTTAATAACGCATGAATAAAACTAGACTACAAATCAATAAATGAAATAGATGACAATAGGCGGACTCTAAATCCAATACAATCATCCATAATTTGATACACAATGTTTTTTACTGTTTTCTTCGATAATTTATTATAAAATTAAATCAAAATCTCTCTTTTGTTTATATAATTCGAATTCCATATATAACTAGTAAATTTAAATTGAAATTTATTCATTGTGTGAGGATACTATTAACTTACTAAATCAATTAGTTGTTAACGATCCCGTATGCTTACGAAATTTTACAGAATAGTAGGTAGGTATATTGACCCGGGATGAAACTTAGGTAGAATGTCGCTATCACATGTCGTTGTTTAATTTCAAGAAAATACAAGCACTAACTACTTGTGATTCTTTTCATGGTCATGTAAAGATAAGGAGAAGATGATGAGCGGATGAGTGCAGTATTCAACGGAAAGAATGGTGTAGGGATTGGTTTGATCCTCGTTGGATCCTCGTCGGCATCTTTGAGGTTAATACGTATAACTCTATAGCCAGAATTCTCCACTAGGCATCTGATTTTGTACTAGCATCACCCTTTCTTTGCTAACTCTTGTATTGTTAATTTCCCCTCTCTCTGTGTAATTGGAACATTCTTTGGTTATATTTGGAGTAGTATGTTTGTTTTTGCTTCTTGTCAATGAACAAGTCATTATAATTTGCACAAATATCCACCACCCTAACTAAAATTGCCACGATTAATAGTATTTTGTCAAAAAGGTTGATTTGTGCAAAACCTCGGGAAATATATGTTAATAGCCTAAAAAAAGGTCATTTCTTCATTTTGGCCTTTGATCATTCAAAGGTAGGAAACTACCAAAAATACCCCTAAATATTAAATTTATAACTAAAGCCATTATAATATTAAGAAAAGAACAATCCAGTCCTAAAAGAATTATTTTTTGAAACCATGACTAATAAAAATTATAAAAAACCTAGAACTAAAAGAGGACCATGCAAGATTAAAAGAATCGTAAAAGATAAAAAAGAACTTGAGTTCGAAAATGAAATCAATAAGATAAGATACCAAGAACAATTGTATGCATCTCAAGAAATATTGAAATGTTTTAAAGAAAACCTAATAGAAAATTTTGCCAGAGGAATTATAAGATCTATAATAATAAAAGATATACAAGATATCGTAGATAAATTTAGAAAAAGAAAAAAAGAAAATTTCAAAATATGATATACCTTTTGAACGAAGTATATACATAATAACATATCTTGATATTATAAATTCTCAAACATTATTAAATTTTGAAGAATTACTTAAAAACTTATAAATGAGAAGACCAATCACAACTAGATTACCACAAGAATATAAGAAATTAAGGTTTGAATTAACTTTAAGATTTTATATATCTGTAACTAACAATAGATTAGATCTTTTTAAATTAAGAAATTATATAGAATACACAACTGTATAAAGATTATATTGAATTTTAAGATTTATTAGATTTTTATTTGATTATTTGATTTTAGTTCGCTCATTCCGAGCCATAGATCTATAAAGACCACAGAAAATAAAGAAAAGTTATAATAAAACTCATGGAAGTTACTATTACTAAAACAGATTGGTATTATAAGCTAGAAGAAAAACATGGAAATTATATATTTTTAGAACCTGTCCCTAAAAAATTAAGAATAATGACATTAATTATGATTAAATAATTACCTAGAGAGATAAGGGAACAAATAATAGAAAAACTCATAATATGATCAATAAGAGATGAATATATATATGAGAAAATTATTGAAGAATTTGATAAGGAAGAAATTATGTTATATTGTAAAGAAAAATATGAATCATTATAAAAAATTAATAAAATACTTAACTAAATAAAAAAGAACGGAAAAAGCAAAAAATAGTTTAAAGAAATCAGAAAGAGTAAAATTAATAAATCATCAAATACTAGATGAATTATTATTTCCTGATGAGTCATTAGTTCCTAAAAAATTAACAAAATTCCAAGAAAACCAATTAATAAAACTAAAACAAGAAAAATATAATGAAAGAGCAAGCTATTACGAAGAATTAAAGGAACTAACAAATAATGAATTTACAAAACAAAAGTATAATAAAATTAAAAAAGACTGTAAAGATTCCGGGTGTAGAACCTATTATTTTAGCCAATCAAAGAAAAGATAAAATGATGAACAATCATATGGAGGAATTAAAAGCATTAATAAAAATATTAATAAGAGATGTTCAAGATTTAAGAAGTAGAATAAAGGAAGTAAGAAATTATATAAATATATTAAAAATTGAAATTAGAGAATTAAAAGAAAACAATAAAAATAAAGATAAGAAAATAGATAAAAAAATTTACAGAAAAAAAATGTTGAGAATTGGGAAAAAATATATAGAACAAGAAAATTTAGTAATAGAAGTAGGAAGTATAAATGATGATTTTAGGAAAAATATTTTACCTAAAATATTAGAAGAAGAAGAAGAAATTTTCAAAAAATTACTAGGAAAAGAAAAAATTGAAAAAGAAAAAATTTGAAGAAGATAATAAAGATGAATGAAGAATTAGATTTATTAATAGAAAATTTTGACCAACTTAGTTTAGAAAATGTAAGTGAATATCAAGTTTTAATGAATACTGGAGGAGGACTTACTGCAGCAGAAACCTCTAACCGACCTGAAAATTAGACCCAGATGAAAGTTATGCACCAATATATAATAAGCCGTATAGACAATTTTATGACAAAGTTAGAGATAGACAACCACATAAGGGAAATAAATATAAAGATAAATTTGAATTAAATGATAATTATTACAAACATATTAATCATGAAGGAACAAAATCAGATCTAGATTGTAAAATAGATACTAAGAAAGTCTTATTAACTTGGGCAGATTCAATAATATTATTCTTTTTATATAACAAAGATAATACATGGAAAAATACATAAAGAAGAATAGAATTCTTAATAGCATCATTTGAAGGAAATGTTAGAAACTGGTGGGAACGAGTAAATAATGATACAAAAGCATTAATAAAAAAAAATACAAGCAGAAATAATAAAATCAGATCAACAAGGTATAGAAAAATTAGTAGAATATATTGCAGATGAATTTTTAGGAGAAAATTGGATTAAAAATGCTGAAGAAGAAGCAAAAAGAGGAAAATATGATGCTAGAATGAAATTGATAAATTTTACAATATGTGATATGTGTAAAATTAAGGAATATACTTGTGAATTTAGAAATTACTGTTATATACAATTTTATAGTGATGAAAACTAGGAAATATATCAAGACATATACTACACTAAATTACCAGGAACATGGAGAATATATTTTAAACTAGAATTTGAAAAATATATTAGAGATAATATTGGAATACCGAGATCCTTAGGATCAAGAATAAAATTTATATTTGAAAGATTAGCATATATATGTCAACAAAGACAATTATTAAAAAGACCAGGGAAAATTAACGAGAATATTACGTGAAGATATGAAAAAACTTGCACGAGTGTGGATGTAACCCTGAGAGAAACAATGTAAAAAGAAAATATAAAAATAATAAAAAATTTAGTGATTTTAGAAAAAAATATATAAAACCAAGAATAAGATACTATAAAAGAAAATATAATCAAAATAGGCAACAAAAAAGAAAGCCTTATAAAAAAGATAAAAGCCAATGTAAATGTTGGAATTGTGGAGAAATAGGTCATATAAGTCCAGATTGTAATAAAAAGAAAGTTTAGAATATTACAGGAAGAATATTTAGGAATAGATGATGAATTAAGTGAAATATTTGATATTGAACAATATTATAATCAAGAAATATACATAAGCGAGAAAAATTCAGAAGAAAATGAGTCAGAATCTGAATAAAGAAATCAACGAAATAGAAAGTGATAATATAGAAATGGAAGAATATAAAAGGATAGAAGAATATGAATTAAAAGTAACTTTTGATAGTAATAAATTCAAGAAATTACAAAAATTATATTTAGACTTGAAAATAGGAAAATGAGAAATTTTTGATAGAATTTGAAAAAGAGAAAGGATAGCTATAAATAAATATCATAAAATTGAAAAAACTATAAATGTTAGAACAACCCATGGGACACACAAATTAAACCTTTTAACAAGGAATACAGTAGAAACATTATTATCAAAAATTAATAAAAAATAAAGTGAAAAGATTCAATATCTCTATTTAGCAGGAATACAAATAATGTTTAAATCCTTATTTAGAGAAGGAATAGATTCACCTTTAGCGCAAGTTTACATGACGGAAGAATAATAAATTTAAAAGATAGCCATCTTGGAACCACAGAAAGAAATCTAGCATATCAAAAAATGATATTTACTTGTTACCCAAAATATTATATCTCATTAAAAGATAAAAAATTTAATGAAATTTTAGGTTTGCATTTCAAGTTACATAGAAATGATATAATGCAATCATGAGATCAAATTATGACTATTGAATATAGAGCCTTATATACATTTACCAACTCTAATTATGGAAACATTTATTCTAGGAAACCATACATAGAAGTACATAAGCATTGTAAAGATGTCAGTAAAATTATAGAACCAAATAAGCAGGTAAATTTGATTTCAAAGGAATATGAATTTTTGATATCAACAGATAAACCTGAAATAGTAGAATTTAGGGAAGAAGAAAAATATCCTAATAATAATATAATATTTAAAGATGAAAAATTAATTAGAAGATCAAAAAGTCTTAGAATACCTAATAGAAAATCAATAGAAGAAACTAGTTGCATAAGAGAAATAAAGCCTCATAAAAATACAGATAATATGAAAATAAATGGAGAATATTTTAATTGAAGAGAGTATGTATCCGGACCAAATATATTAATAGATACAGGAGCTAGTGAATGTTAGTGCCTTATAAAACTGAACCATATAGGTATGTAAATTTTAATCGACAAATGCATACTACAGAATTAGAAGTAAAGGTGCCTATAAAAATAGGAGGAATTGATTTTATAGTACAATGTTATATAGATAAAATCATGAATACAAACCTTCATACATTATTAGGAATGAGCTTTTTAAATAGATTTGAAGATTATAGTATAAAAAGAGAAGGACTATATATATTTCATAATGGACAAACTATATTATGTAATAAATAATTAAATGAATAATCAAATAAATTTTCCATTAAACGTATACATACAAGTTACTATTATAGAATCAGATATAACGATTTGTGCTTTGATAGACACGGGAAGTGATATAACTATATTTAAGAATTTCTTAATAAAATCATGGGATAATAAAAGTAAGATAAAAATAACATGAGTTACAGGAGAAGATGATCAAATAATAAATAGTGCTGAAAAAATTAGTATAATCCTTGGAAGTAAACAAATAATAATAAATAGGATATATATTTATGATAAATTAGAATGTGATATATTATTAGGAATTGACTTTATACCACAGTTTCAAAATTATAAACAAAATAATTATATGATAATATTACAAACTCTTTGTGGACATTTATTAAAAATACAAAGAGAATTTAGACCCTAGAGAGTTCAGCTGCCTAGTGTGGTGATAGATGGGAGAAAAAATCAATTGTGCATAATGAGATAACAAATAAAAGAATAATGTACAAAAAAAGTCCTAAAAACAGAAGTAGAAATAGGCATAGAAAGAATTATAAAACAATTAGAAAAAGTCTATGGAGAAAATTTATTGATATTTTGGAAACCATACCATCCAGAGCAAAAATAGAATTAACAGAAAATGTAATTATAATAGTTAGACCAATGATATATATCATACAAGATACACAAGAATTCAAAATCCAAATGAAAGAATTATTAGAACAAAAACTTACAAGACCAAGTAATAGACCCCATAGTAGTTCGGCTTTTATGGTAATGAAACATTCTGAGCAAGTTAGAGGAAAAGCCAGAATGGTGATAAACTATAAAAAATTAAATAAGTATACTAGATTTGATGGATACTTTTTACCAAATAAAGAAGTCCTAATAAACCTTGTAAAAAGAAAACAATATTATTCTAAATTTGACTGTAAATCATGATTTTAATAGATAAAGATGGAAGAAGATAGTATACAATATACAGCCTTTAGTACACCTCAAGACAAATACGAATGGATAGTAATGCCTTTTTGATTAAAAAATGCACCTCAAATATATCAAAGGAAAATGGATAATATATTTAGAAAATTTAATAAATTTCTGATAGTATATGTTGATAATATATTAATATGTTCTAATAACAAGGAAGAATCATTTAATACAATTTATAAATGAATGTAAGAAGGAATGAATTGTTCTTTCCAAAAACAAAGCTATTATAGAAAAACAAAAGATTGATTTTTTTGGATTAACAATAGATAAAAGAGAAATAAAATTACAAACACATATATTTAAAAAGATAGATAGTTTTCCAAACAAATTAGAATCTAAAGAACAGATACAAAAGTTTTTAGGATGTCTAAACTATGCAGAAGGATTTATTGAAAATCTTTCAAAAAAGAGATATAAAATACAAATTTTACTTAGGAAAACAAATACTAAGGGATGAAATGAGGAACATACCAAAATTGTTATATAATTAAAAGAAAAATGTAAAAGTTTACCAAAATTAAGATTACCAATGAAAAAGATAATTTCGTTGTTAATATAGATACTTCAGATAAATATTGGGCAGCCATATTAAAAATATATTTAAATGAAATTTGCAGATATTCAAGTGAAAATTTTAGTCAAGCAGCGATAAATTATACCACTCATAAAAAAAGAATTATTAGCAATAATTAGAGGGATAAAAAAGTTTTCATTAGTCTTATTATCCAAAAAATTCATTGTTGAAACTGATAATTCTCAAGTTGTAGGATTAGTCAGAAATAACTTACCAATGGAGCCTTAACACAGATGACAAGCATATTTATCTTTTTATAATTTTGATATTGTTCATATTAAATGTGTGAATAATTATCTTGCTGATTTCCTCAGCAGAAACATAAAATTTGCTGATGAATAAAACAAGATCATGGAATTATATCAATCTGTCCTTCATATACAAAAAATGACTGATTTCCTCAAAGAGGAATCTGAAGACATAGTTATCGGTGCGATACAGATCTCAGAGATATTCAACTCACATATAAAACTATTATTGGATATCACTGCAGAACAACAAAAAAATTCCATAGAACTCAAAAATCAAGTTGATGTTATTGCAGCACAACTAAAAAATATACCGTCTGAGACAGAAATACCAAGTAGCTCAGAAATGATCTTCCAATTCAATACCAAACAGGTACAGCGGGAAGCAGCAATGAACCCAGAAGGGACAACATGCCAATCGATAAAAAAGGAGATGCTCTTCCAGTAACATCAAATAAAAAAGTGATGATACGATCAAATAAAAATGATTTCAAAACAATCAGCATCATAGATCAAGATGATAGAACCCATTTGGAGCAAACGAAGAAAAATATGCCACAATAATCCAAATGGTTTATGAAATGAAAATTTGTGATAATATTTCTATCTCCCCGGGACATAATGTTTATCCCAGAGTCACGGCTATGAAAGGAGGTGATCCTGTTTTCATAAAAACAATTGCAGACTATGGATTCTTATATTTGATATATCCAGGAAAAATTTTGGCAGAATTATCAAAATTTGATGAAATATTTATAAGTGTTAAAATTTGCTAGAGGACGAAGGGTATATACTTAAAATTTTACTCAATTAGTCCACAATTTGATGGAGTTGTTTACTATCCGGTTGAACATATATTGGATATGTAGCAGCCAACTTCAACATAGTTGTAATGGAAAATGAGAAGAGAGTGCCAAAGATAACCAAGTCATGAATAAAACATAGAAGAGCACTTGGGGATCAAGACCATATACAATATTGTAAAAAATTTATATGATAAAAAATTCTCATGTCTTTGCCAATATGAAAATTAGATGTTATTAACCAATTGAGGATATGGAAAATCAGAGATATTGAAAGATTATATTACAAAATTTGACATACATCAATTTTCAGGATGTCCTACCACCATAAAAGAATCTTGCCAACTGCGAGAGTATCCAAACTGCATGTGAAGATGTAGCCTTAGGGTGGTGGATATTTGTGCAAATTATAGTGACTTGTTCATTGACAAGAAGCAAAAACAAACATACTACTCCAACTATAACCAAAGAATGTTCCAATTACACACAGAGAGGGGAAATTAACAATACAAGAGTTAGCAGAGAAAAACTAGTATTGAAAGAGAAGAGGGGTGATGCTGGTACAAAATCAGATTCCTAATGGAGAATTCTGGCTATAGAGTTATACGTATTAACCTCGAAGGTGCCAACGACGATCAAACCAATCCCTACACCATTCTTTCCGTTGAATACTGCACTAATCCGCTCATCATCTTCTCCTTATCTTTTACATGACCATGGAAAGAATCACAAGTAGTTAGTGCTTGTATTTTCTTGAAATTAATTGATGACATATGATAGCTACATTCCACCTAAGTTTCATCCTAGGTCAATATACCTACCTATTGTTCGGTAAAATCCCGTTCTCAATGTTTGTATTCTAGGGAAAATTGAAGTTTGAGTATGTAACATATAGCATGTGTGACAATTAACTTATTGATCTTTCATGTGGAAGTTTTAATCCTCGACCATAAAATTTCTTGCACTAGTAGACTAGTAACACGCATGCCAATATACAATTTATGCTTAAATTTTTGTATACAATTTATGTCAATCATTTTAATGCATTGTGAAACGTAACATATTTATATCTCATATGTATGCATATATATTTTGTATATAGGTATAATATACAAAATTAGGTAGCATAGATGGAGGGGCAAGGATTCCACAACAGAGAATATAAAGACCCATTAAAATTGTAATGAAATAAAACCGGTAGAATCCGAATAGATCACCTCTTCTTCTAAGTATCCATTGCACCAAGAGCATCCTTCTTCAGCTCCTCCAACTGTGCTTGTGCAATTTTAAGTTCCAACTGCTCCTCGTATTTGGACAAGTTTTTTTCTACGAATTCCGAGCCTACATAACCGCAAGAGGAAAAGAAAAAAGTATAATCAGGTCACCAAAAACTTAAAATTAAACATTTGTGGTATCTATACTCAGTTGGGAGATTTTGGGTTTTGGGGGTTTGTTTTAGTTTAGGACGTAATTATTACGGGGTTTATGTGATGTTTAATCAATTTAGGGTATTAATCTAATTCAGTCACTTTTTAGAGCATTTGACCTAATTTCCCCTTAAATGATTACTACCGCATTCTTTATTACTCATAATGGTGATGACATATCGTAAGATCTAGCAAGGACAAAGAAAATCAATTCAAGTTGTAGAGCTTTTGTCGAACATGTATAGATACTAAATTTACTATTTAGCCTTATTCAACTCAACAAGGAAAATACAAGAATTGTTCTAACCTTTGCAAATCATATTATTATTATTATTATTATTATTATTATTATTATTATTATTATTATTATTATTATTATTATTATTATTATTATTATTATTATTATTATTATAGTGAAAACTTCCCCCTTTTGTGTTCTAAAATCTAAAATTTGTCATCATATAGTTAATTTTCAGTTTGCCATGATAAATCTATCGTATTTGATTTGTTTTTTTAATTTTAATAGTAAAACTAGAACAGGATTTGATACTAGCGGTAATGCTTATGCATATCAACATGTCTATCTAGCATAATGAACTAATCACAATTGTTTTGAAAATAATTGACATATGATAGCTATATTCCACCTAAATTCCTTCTTGGGTCTATCTAACTATCTATATCTGTAATTCACTGCCTATTATTTTTATTTTTTTTAATTAAAATCATGTGTGACAGATAGCTTGGTAATTAATGACGTAGATTATTGGTTTGGATTGAACATACACAATTACATCATTTGCACAATCTCTTCCCTTTTATTTATTGCTTTTGTATTTGTGCATAATTACTTGATTGATTTGTTCATTTATAACTTGCTTAAATTCGGATATATTCCTTGAAAGGTTTTCGAAAACCAATTCATCCCCTCTTGGTTAATTATTCTTGGTACATCAATTGGTATCAAAGTAAGGTGCTCATAATTTAAAGATTTCACAATCTTGAGTAATGGCTAACCATAATTTTCAAAACATTGAGGGGTATTCTGTAAATCGTCTTCCCTTTTTTTATGGCACATATTATAATTATTGAAAAGCTAAGATGATGATTTATGTTCAATCAATATATTATAATGTTTGAGAAGGTTATTTAATATGGTCCTTATTTGCCTACAAAGAGTATTAAAATTGACAGCAAATTCAATCAAACCATTCCAAATCCTAGAGATGAGTATGATGAAGATGATAAAAGAAAATTATCTTTAGATGCTAAAGCCAAAAATCTACTTTATTGTACTTTAGATATAAATGAATTTAATCGTATTAGCACATGTGACTCTGCATATGATATTTGACATGGATTAGAAGTCACTTATATTGGCACTAGTGAAGGAAACTAAGATCAATCTTTTGGTTAAAGAATTTAAAAACTTCTTCATGAAATAAGATGAACCTATTGTTGATATGATTACTCTCTTCACGGATATTATCAATGGCCTTAAAGGATTTGATCGTAAATTTACTAATTGTGAGCTTGTAAGTAAAATACTTAGATCACTATAGGAAGATTGAAGTTCATTAAGGATGTTGATAGAGAATACCAAATATGTCAACTCATATCCATTGGAAGAACTTTAAGAAACCTCGATGACTTATGAGTTCAACAATGCTGAAACTGATGAGGAAACGAGGAAATGCAAAAAAGAAACACATGAGCCTCCTAAGCACCAAATTGCTTTAAAATCAACAATTAATGAAGAAGCTACAAGTGGAAACACGACCGATGAAGAGCTCGATGATCTAGTTCTTCTTATCAAGAAATTGAGAGTCTTTCGCAATAATCTATGATTTCAAAAGAAAGAGGAAAATGTTTAAGAAAAAAGCAAGAAAACATTTTCTATGATGATGACAAACCTGATCAGAAAAGAACCAAGTGTCTAAATAAGAAAAGAGGTACCAAGAAAAAGACATTTTGAGCGACATGGGATGAGAGCGACGACAATGATCATGATGAAAATGATAGTCAGAAGATATCGTCAACATGTGTTCCATGGCAATTGAAAATGAGATAAATTCTATTGAAAAATGATCATATGATGATCTATCTAATTCCTTTGATGAAATTCTTGAGAAATTTGAAAGCTTGCCTTGAATCATATCAAACAGTTGTAGAATTATTGATGTTACTTTTGGATTATCCAATCCTAATTTCTTGTAGATAAATAGTAGCATCAAATTACTTGCTCCAAAATCATTATTGCTCTTTTTCTCCTCTCAAAACACTTATGCATATATTTTTTAGGTCAAAAGGAAGTCTCCCCCCGTGTTTTGGTCAAATTTGGTATATATAGGATGCCCAAAATCTTGTTACCAAAGTAGACTTTCAGTTGGAAAAGAAAGAAAATCTCGTCAAAAGTTTGTACTATGCGGTAAAAGTTTGTACTATGCTACCGCATAGTACATTTATAAGCGGTCGCATAGAAGGACGTCCAACCATCAATTTTGGCCCTGGAATACATAATGTTGTCGCATCAAATTAGACCTATGCGGCGTTCTTTTTTCAGCTGACAACTTTCAGTAATTTAGTCATATATTTCTCTCCCGATATCCGATTGTGGTGAGTTAACATGCATTGGAACGCTATTTCAAAGGGTTACAAATCGTCTAGAAATATAAATTTTCCAATTCGAACATTTAATATGCCAAAAATGGGTCTCAAATTGAGATTGAAAATCCGAAGCATAACTTTTTTGGCTGGAAGTTGATATGTGATAGTACTTGGACTATATTTCATCCATTTAGCTTCTTTCCTCATCAAATTAATGCCTAACACTCTCAAATCTTAATTGTGAGGTTCAACGTAACTTTTGAGTATTTGCATTTCAGTCATCGAACTTTGTATTTGCTCAATTGAGCCCTTTTGTGCTATCTTTGCATTCGTTTTTCCAATTCTTCATCAAACATTGAGTTTTACCTACAAAATAAAATATAGCACAAGTTAGGTAGTATTTTATCTAAATAACAGTAAAATATCATCATTTAGGAACTCGAATAAGTGTAAAAACTACATTTACCAGACATATAAGTAATATACATTATCACCGCTTGCTTTCCATTTATTTATAAATAAATTGTGTATGAATTATTCCCAAATAGAGATTAAGTTTAGAGTTATGAAATATTTCTATATGGGGGATTATATTGTCACCACAAATTTTATTTGATACGCCACATTTTAATTGCAGTCAAACTCTTCAATCTTTGTTCATTGTAATAATTAGTTCCTTAATTTTTTTCCCATCGAATTCTTGTATTCAACATTTCATCAATATTAACGCTTCATCCTTAATGATGATTTATATTAAAATATTTTATTTTTATGCTTTGAAATGAGGGGAAAATATATTTTACATTTTTTATTTATTTATTTTTTAAAAATATGATCAGAAAATAAGTTGTTTTACATTATTTCAATGGATTTTTAGACATTAAATTGTTATCAAATAAAAAATGTGTTAACTAATGAAAAGTTTGAGGAAAATAATGATATGAAAAATTGTTAGGGATATAAGTGTTATAATGAGCAAAGATTAAGAACCTTAAATATAATTAAAATGTCATACAAGATAATTAAAAAATAAGTGTTATAATTAGCAAAGATTAAGAACCTTAAATATAATTAAAATGTGGTGCAAGAAATAAAATTTGTGGCGTGAATATAATTCTTTCTATATTACACCCATTTTGTAATCAAATGGTGGTCATATTCACACCAATTTTTTTATAAATACACCACATTTTAATTATATTAAAGGTCATTAACCTTTATTTATTAGACACTTGTATCCTTAACTTTTTTTCTTCTTCAAATTCTTATTTTTGACTTTTCATTGATAAGATAATCTTGTCCTTAATCATGATTTTCATTCAAATATATTGTTAATGTGCTTTAAAATGAAGTCAAGTTTAATCGTATTGTTGCTTTATTATTTGTTTTGCTTATTTAAAAATACAATGTGTAAATGTAGTTTGAGACATAAATAAGATAATGTGTAAATGTTATGAACCTTTCATTCGATTAAAATGTAGTTTAGTTATTAAAAATTGTTGCATGAATATATTTAGCCTACTGAAAATACAAAATCGTTTTAAAAAATCTAGCATTTTAGTTTTTTCTTTTCTCCTTCACAAAATCATCTGATTCCACGAAGTATCAAATATGGTGTTAGTAACAAGTGACAGTAAACAAATGGTGTTCATGTTCACTCAATTCTTATCCCCTAGGACTCCCTCCAAAGTACACCAAATTATTATGCATAAGTTTGGCAAAGCTTTTTAGTGTTTATAGTTGTGGATCCTATGGAACTTTAGGTAGTAAATTGTCGGTCACAAGAAATTTATGAAAAAAAAAAATTTAACCAACTTAAAAAATAAAAAATAAAACCACGCCATTAATTACAAATATCAACATCGACCTCAATCCACACCAAAATCCACCCTGCTTGTGTCAAATGGATACTTGACAATGGTTCGAGTTGAACCAAAAAAGAACCAGCCCTAGCTTTTGTCAACAAAAAACACTTAAGAAATTACATAATTCAAAAGGATCATTTTAAGGTAATAGTAATAAGAGCATTAAGCCATATTTATGTATTAATCCAATCTAGTATAATATAATTTATTGTTGGGAAGCAAATCTATACGGTACATTGATGATTTCACCACCTTTGAAGAAGTTTTGCATTAGTTGCGTTTTGCTTCGGTCCGAGCTGCTTCATCCCTTCACCATTTGGGCACACGCACATATGTACACACTTATAGACATTTTTTATTTGTATTTATGGAAAATCCGACCATCAAATCCAATCTTCTGTGGGGTTAGGATACCCCTATATAGAACTAATAAACTAAAGTAATAAAGCCTTTTTAGCTTAATTTTTGCAGCTTGTTATCAATTACAATTGATCATCTCAAAAATTATAAATCTTTTTTGACATTGAAATTGACTGGTCTTAACCATGTTGACATTTCCAAAAAATTATTGGTCTTCTTATGTAGAACAAATGATATAATAGATTGAAAAAAATTTGGACGGAAAAGGAGAAAAGTAACATTGCGGGTGTGACAATTGAGCTGTAATTTGGGCCCATAATATCATTCCGAAGAGAGAACGACGAGACAAGTAGAACTCTCATTTTCTGTGACATACGATGGATTTTGGCCATCTGAGTTAGTTGAGGACTGGAAAACTATATTTAAAGTTTTAGTGCTATTTTTGTTATTTATTTTATTTTGAATTATTTTCAATCTTAATTTGTTTAAACTAGAATTTCGTGTAAGTACTTACATCAATAAAATTAGTTGGTTTATTTTTTTTTAATAAGTTGGTGGATTTCAAATTTCGTATTCTTAAGTTTTTCGCTCGAATTCCTTGTTTTCATTGCGTTATCTTAACCATGTTGACATTTCCATTTGCCACATACGCTTCACCATCAAATAACTCAACAAAACCAATGAAGTTATCTATGGAGACTTGATTGACATGATTATGTAAGTTTGTTGCCCTGTCTGAATTTCCATTGGGAAAATTAGTTGGAATTTTACTTACTTTAGATGGCTTGGCCACCAACAAGAAGTTGATAGCCATTATTCTCATGGGCCACAACCACAACTAATTCTGTTATCTTGTCTATACTCAAACTTGCATTACTTCCAAACGAGACATACACGATTGATTCGGTCTCTTTAGATTCATGACATTTCATGCAGGAGTCTGTGTTCGGCTTATGTATGTTGAAACCATACTCGTCATTGTCTTCAATCCAGACTAAATGGAAGCCAAATTCGGTCCTATAGACGAATTGTTATCAATTGTTGCAGCCTAATATGTTGCAACTTCGGGGGGGGAAGGGCCTGACTCACCGCACCTAGGGCAAGCCATTCAACTCTGATTTTCTATTTGTAAGGCTGAAATTCCACCACCACATTTAAGCTGCTCAAATCATATACGGAAACATTGACAGTGATTACGATGATTAATGTGAAAGTTAATATCCAAAGGATTTTCCAGTCAAGAATTACATATTAGGAGGGAAATCTATAATTTATTTTATTTGTTTTACAATTTCGTTGCTGTCTCTTTTAGAGCCATTAGATATATAACACATTTTTCATAAAATGAAAGAGAACTGGAAGAATGGATAGATATACTACATAGAACTGGAACACGGCAGTCCCAAATCTTTTATTTCACAAATCAAATCAATTAACACACTAGAGTTTGGCTTGAAACCTCACTGGCCAACTCTTTTTATTTGAACACAACAAGTGCAAGTTGAAATATGGCTTTCTCAACCCACCAAAAAGGGAAAAAAAAAAAAAAAAAAGGGAAACAAACTGAAGGCAACAGCTGCAACAATGCATTATTCAACATAACATTAAGGAAGCACTAATTTTTATAAGCTTAATTAGTCGCTTCTTAGCCTTTTACGACGATCTTCAGGTTTTTCAGCTTCTTTCTTCGATGAAATTATAGCCTTCTTGCTGAGGAAATTCCTCCACCATACAGCTGAGTGTTTTGGCAACCTTGTAAAACGGCCATTACCATAGTGTACATAAATAATACCAAATCTGACACTAAATCCTGAGGCCCATTCAAAATTGTCAAACAAAGACCATATGAAGTAGCCCTTCACATTTACTCCATTTCCTTTTCCATCTGGGCCGCTGGAAAGGAAAAAGAAAAAAAATCATGAGCATGAATTGAGTTTACAAAATGTAGTAAATACATTCATAATTAATTAATTTGGACAACAAATTAAGTTAGTTTATTACTCCATTGCTTTCTTAAGGTAGCAGAGATGATCATGGTGATACTGAATCCTCATCTCATCAGAGAGAGCCTGTGTACAAGTTAGGGTCTTATCGTTCACTTCGTCCACCCCTACATGAATCGTGGATAAATTATTTTCACCAAAATAATTTAGTCAGCATTACAATATTTGTCTTTTTATATAATTAGAATTGACATAACACGACTATTTACCATTCTCTGTAATATAAATGACTGGGTTGCTGTATTTTTCCTTCATAAACTCCATCAGCTTTTGAATTCCCCATGGAACTATGTGCAACCAATCAGAACCAGCCTGAACAAAAGAAGATTCTATTTACTTTATATATATTTTTTATAAGCATAATAAGCAATAAATTAAGCCATAGGAAGTATTTGATTCCTCTTGGCTATTCTATTAGACACGACAATGCAGTTCTATAAGTTGTTGAAGTTGTACTCCCATAAGTCGTTAGAGTATAATACAATCTATTTTCTTTTCGAGGGAAGCCAAGAGTTAAAGGCATACCTGTGGACCAATTAGCACCTTATTACGATAATCTAAAAAAGAACGGGGAATAATTAGTATCATGTTCCATATTTTCTCTAGTTAACTTGTGATGATAAACTTCACAACTATACCAATAAAAAGTCTTAATACTTACTTGAAGGCACAAAGTGTGAATCTGTAAGGTAACTTTCAGTTGTCGGCGTTTTTGTATCATTGGAAGCATAAGAAGCCGTGTAATAGTTTATGCCTAAAAAGTCATAGGATCCTTTCACTAGCTTTTCCTCTTTTTCTGAAAATTTGGGAAGACGTTTACCGACATTTGTTATCATACTTTCTGGATAGTCTCCACTTACTATCGGTTCTACGAACCTTCAAAAGAAAAAAAAAATACAAAAAGGAAAATTAGAATTATTTTAGTTCGTGTTTGTTGAATACTGAATTTAATAGGAAAATATGTCACCACTCCTAATTATTTAGACTTTTGGATGAAAGTCAGTGAATACAATCAGCATGAAAATCATAAAATAAAAGTGCAATAATGAATTAAGAAGAAAGTAATTTGGATGATTGTTGTCAAGATATTGAGTTACCATCCAAGCATAAAATCCATTGCCCTATCAGCAGCATCTTGATCTTCTTTAGAATCAGTAAGAGGCTCATACCATTGAATGTTATTTGTCATCCCTATCTTACCTCCTTGACTTTCCTGTACGTACAAAAGTATCTTTTTGTGTAAACTATATATTTAAAAGTATTATACAAACACGTATATATGCTTGAAATTACTTATGACGAAACCTGATATTTTCTCCTATATATATCCACCACATAAGCATGAGAAATGATCAAATTGTGTGCAACAATATACGGTTCTCTGCCGGGATCTCCATTCTTGCGAACAATTTGAGATCTAAAGCAACCTCTATGAAGAATAGAATGCAGTTTAGCCTCTCCTGTAGTAGTTGGAGCTTTACCGCGATTAGGAGGGAAAGTACCAAGCACATATCCACAAACACTATACGACCATGGCTCATTCAGTGTGATCCAATACTTCACTCGATCACCAAATTCCCAGAAGCAAGTCTCAGCAAATTCACAAAAATCCTTCCTATAATATGGATACACAAAATGGCACAATATTTCAAAAAATATGGTAAAAATTATTAAGCTGCTAGTTTAATCTTTGTAAAAGATAGTCCACTGTTTTAATAAAACTACAACCCATTTTTTCTTTAGCTAAAATTGTCCTCTTTTCTCTTCACTAATGTTGGGGAAAATAATAGATTTGCTTACTTTGGATTTACTCAGTAAATTTCTTAAATATTTTAATAGTAAATGTGCCATGTGATGCAAGATTGAGTTACTCACACAACGTTGTCACATAGGAAGCCACCATACTCTTCTTCCAAACATTGGGGAATATCCCAATGAAAGAGAGTTGCATATGGTTCAATTCCTACACAAAAAAATAAAATGAATAATAATATCTTCAGTAAATTTTTATGTAAGATGAGAATGATTGCAGAAAAGCATATACATCAAATATTGGAACTAAATTCCAATTGTGAATTATGCAAATAAAAGTCGTTAAAGAAACAATAAATACATGAATTATGTAATTGACTCTAACCTGCTGCTAAGAGTGCATCGATGAGATCGTTATAGAATTGAATTCCTTCTTTACATACGCCAGTACATAGTCTCCCTCCTAATACACCAAGATAGAACCCAAATTAAAATAATACTTTGATTCACATTTAATAGAACATCAATATGATGCACAAATTCTATTTTTCGAAGTTCAAACTAACGTGCCTGGCAAGATTCTTGACCATGCAATTGAAAATCTGTATGAATTCAAACCCAATTTCTTCATCAAAGCCACATCTTCCTGCAAATTGCTAAATATGATCGATACAACATGCACGGAAATGTTCTAGAGTAGAAAAAATATTGTCTTGTGTTGTCTTATGAGTGAATGGAATATGGAAAATCTTGATACGGAAATTAACAAGCGGAAAATTTTTCATTTAAAATAAGCAAAATGAAGGGAAATTAGAAGAATTGTACTTCATTTCCTTTATAACCTTTGTGTCCATGTTTAGTACGAAGTGACAATAGGTTTTAGTGGACAATACAATGAAAAAAAGTTTAACTCATTAAACTTTTCCAGAGCAATAGATAATAGAATTTAGTTTTCACCTTTTTATTTTTTTCTCATCTAATTTAATCCAATGTGCCAACCGTTAGACCATAATAAAAATTACTGAAGTATACCCGGAACATATTGTAGTGATCAATACCAGCACAGCCATTACTATTGTCGGAAATACCACCTGCCAATCCAATAAATTGACATGTAATGCACAGATATAAGTGATTTTGTGTCTTTATATTATATATACACACACGAGAAGACTGAAAAAAGGGAAGAGACCAGGTTGTTTCTGTGTGAAAACATCCCAATTACTCATGCCTTTACTTCCTGCATTCCATGCACCTTCAATCTGCATAATTATAAGAACCAGAAAACAAATTATGCAAAAGCTTGAGTCTCACAAAAGTATAATAAATATTATGAGTTCATCATATTAGAAATCAAATACTCGGGCACTTAGAAAATAAATATGTACGTGGCACATATACCTGATAAGCTGAAGTCGCAGCGCCAAATGCAAAATCAGGGGGAAAATCAGCACGCGTGATCTTGCTTGGGGTGATATTTCCTGCCTGGCCATTGACAGGAGATTCATCGGCGCTAGTAATCATCAGTAAGTTGTTTTGGGCATCCATTGCTAGAAATTAAGATTTAGGTGCACTTTGCAGTAGTGTAAGTTGGCCTATTTATAGGGAATTCTGATCAGTAAAGGGCAGCTTCTTTGTCATAAGTTTTTAACATGGAGTAGTTGGATAATAATATTCACAGGGGACCAGTTAATTTTGTTTCTTTTGGTTGATCATTAAATTTTGATGCTGTATCTAGACATTTAAATATAGACAAGAGTTTTTATGATTAATTATGGCCTAATCTCATGTATTTATTGTTTGTTGGGTGAAACTCACTGAATTGATGTGAAATTGGAAGAAAGACACGAAAATTTCGGCAAAAAAATGGTGATTTCCAAAGTTTGAGGATCAAAATGTAAATATTCAATAGTTGATTCTGACGCAGAACGGAAGGCGAAGATTTACAAACGTAAATCTAAAGAACCAAATTTGGAATCCACCAAAGAAATGAAATTTTATATCATTCAATAATGAGCCGAAAAACGTTCAAAAGTCTTTAAATAGGCGTTACAAGAAACCCTAAAAACATAGAATATTAAAACATTCCAAAAATAGCGATAATTTAAAACGGGAAATATGCAAATTAATTATTTGAAGGCCTAAACGAAGGAATTTGGCTAAAATCCCAAGGTCTCGGGACTTTGTCCCGAGTCCAATTTTTCAGGCTGTTTCTATTCAACCTGCTAAATTTCAGCCCATTCCTACACCGTCGCGACAAATGACCAAACTGCCCCTGGCGCGATCTTTCTTCGTCAATTTCCTGTCCAGCACTTCTTCAAACTCCAAAGCTAGTTGTCCTACATCAGTCTCCCCCACCTGTGAAGAACTCGACCCCGAGTTATATGCTGGATAGAATGGAACATCATCACAAAACTCATACAGATCATCCACGTTGAAGGTGCGAGAGATGTTCATATCAGCAGGCAAGTCGACCACGTAGGCATTGTTATTATCTTCTTGATTACCTTGTAGGGACCATATTTTCTAGGCTTCAACTTGTTATAGGAACCAAGAGGAAATCGCTCCTTGCGTAGAAATACCATCACCTGATCACCTTCAGCAAACAATTTCTCACACCTCTTGACATCCTCAGCAGCCTTATATTTTGCATTCTTCCCCTCCAACCTAGCCTTCACTTCTGCCTGAACATTACGAGTCTATTCAACCATATTTTCAGCAGCCACATTGGAACCAGCAACCTTAGGAAGGCAAGCCAAGTCCAATGCATGTTTAGGAGGCTTCAAATACACCAAAGAGAATGGGGATCTACCCGTAGCAATGTGAACCGCATTATTATACGGGAACTCGGCTTTCGCCAGTGCCACATCCCACTGTTTTGGTTTATCACCACAAATGCTACTTATTAAATTCCCTAGTGTCCTGTTCAAATTTTCAGTCTGTCCATCAGTCTGTGGATGTGCTGTGCTACTGAATTTCAGAGTAGTATTCATCCACCGCCACAGTGTAACCCAAAAATGACTAAAGAATTTCGAGTCCCTGTCAGAAGTGATGGACTGGGGAACTCCATGCAAACGAACCACTTCAAGAAATAATAACTGGACTATATGAAAAGCATCATATGTTTTCCGGCATGGGATAAAATGCCCCATTTTGGAAAACCTGTGAACTACGACAAATATAGAATCTACTCCATGCTGAGTTCGAGGCAGCCCCAAAACAAAGTCCATCTATAAATCTTCCCATATTGCATTTGGAACAGGTAGAGGCATGTATAAACAGTATTCTGAGCTTGACCCTTTGAAGTCTGACAGACATAACACTTACGGACCAGATTTTCCACGTCGCGTTTCAGCTGAGGCCAGTAATACCTCTTGGCTACCCCACTGATAGTTTTATCACGTCCCAAGTGTCCACTCAAACCCTCCATGTAGTTCTCGTATCAGTTTCTCCCTCAAGGAACTCCGAGGAACACACAGCTGATTACCATGAAACAGGTAGCCATCAACAATATGGAACTCCCTATCTGTTTGCTGCAGGACACATTTCTCCCACACCTTGGCGAAGTCTTCATCATCAGTATACAATTCTTTTAGAAACTCGAACCCAACAACCTCTTGTTTGTTACATAGTCACTAGCAAACTTGCACGTCGACTTAATGCATCGACTACTTTATTCAGAACCCCAGACTTATTCTTCAGAACGAAAGGAAATTTCTGCAAGTAGGTTGACCATCTGGTATGCATATTATTTAAACTCCTCTGACTGTTTAGGTACTTCAACGCCTGATGATCAGCATATAATATGAATTCCCGCTGAATCAAATAATGCTCCCAATGTTTTAGAGCACAAATAATGGCGTAAAATTCCTGATCATAGGTGCTCCATTTTCACCGTGCATCACTGAGTTTTTCGCTGAAGGATGCCACGGTTTCTTCTCTTGGGAAAGAACTGCTCCAACCCCAATTCCACTGGCATCACATTCTACCTCAAGTAATTTCTTAAAGCTGGGCAAGGCAAAAACGGGAGTAGTGCACAACTTTTCCTTGATCACTGCAAAGGCCGTGTCAGCTACTTCACCCTAATTGAATTCTTCTCCTTTGCCTGGGGTGTTTTCCAAGTTAATTTTTTGTATTCTTGTGTTGTGATTGCTTTCTTCGTATCGCTGATAAGTGCGCTTTACCCACGTATTTAGGCCACAAATATGGATAATTGTTGGCAAATATATTAGAATATGGCTTAATTCTATATAAATTATATTTTGTAGGATAACATTGATGAACATGGTGGAATTGAGGAAAAAGGACTAAAATAGAGTAAAGCCCAAAGTTTGAGGACAAAATTGGAAATTTTCAATAGTTAATTCGAACCACAAGACGATACTTTGAATATTGCTAGGATACAATTGGATAGAATTAGAACTCAAAAAGAAATGGAATATGATGAAGATATTATCAAAATCCATTTTCAATCACACAAGTTATATTCCAGAATTTTAGTCGAAGATTAAGACCCATTTTTGGCATAGTAAACGTCCGAATTGTAAAAATTATAATTCTGGCAAAGTTGTATCCCTTTGAGTTAGCTTTCCAACGCATTTTGGATTGGAACTCTTTTCTTATTCGATTGGAACTCTTTTGGAAACCAATTTGCACGTAATTATAGAATACATATGAGAGACCTCTCATATACATCTCATACTCCAATATTTATCAATTATTATCATCAAATGAGAAAAATTCATAGTTTTTGTGAGAGAATTGAAGGGGCCATGCATTACAACATATTTTGAAGAGCTTTCGGAGCAGAGGAGACGCCAAGAACACGAAGATCAAATCCAAGAACACAAAGAATCAATTCAAGAATTATTTGGGTGATGTCGATTTTTCAATATTTCTTTTGTTTTCTTCTTCATAACATGCTAGGCTAGTTTTCTTTGTGTTAGGAGAACGATGAATCATGTAATACGTTGACATTATACATTTTTGAATATTGAATGATTTATATGATTTTCTTTTATCCACAATTATTGTACACAATAGTTGTGTGTATTTGGTGGTTTATTTTATGCATTCGAAAGAAGGAAAATATATTCGACATATATAAATGGGCAGAGGGTCTGATAGGGGATATAAATATACCGATATGCCTTATGTGAATCGTTAAATGTACACAAAAATTAATGCACTTTCATATGTTCACATCCATCATAGAAATATAGTTGAGCCATATATAAAAGTAGGTTTAACATTACTCAAAAGAGATAGTTAAATAAAATAGGAACGTTGATTGGTCAAATTCAATCATGTTGTCAACGTGTAAAACTAGGGTTAAAACGAATTATTGCATGAGAATTCGGGATCCTAATATGTTTGTCATTCATTAAAACACATTAACTTGCGCTCAACATAATTTGCATTTAATTTAGTTAATTCACTCGTAATTGCTTAAGTAGGTTAATTTAGATATAATTCAATGATAAACACATCATATTAATCTGGTTTCAGTCATAATAAAAATTGACCTAAATCAATCTCCGTGGTAAGATATTCGGACTCAAATTCCACTTTATTATTTGTTAACGAATCATACACTAACAGTATTTTTAATTTGAAATATATTTTCGTGAACAAATGTTTGGCGTCGTTGCTGGGGTTGAGTTTAGTTTGATTTTATTTACCTTGAAACTAATTCGAACATTTTTTATTATTTATTTATTTCATTCCATTTTAGTTATCTGAGTGCTACTATTGTCTACCTTTTAGATCATGTATACGAATGTCGTTTGATGGTAAATTGCTTCCAAATTATCCAGAAATCGAATGCACTTTTCATCGTAGACAAAGGGAAGCAAGAGCAACACAACAAAAGACCACAAATAGCAAGTACAAATGGCTAACCAAAGAAAAACAATCAATTAGTTTAGACCAATGAAGAGGAAGCTGTTGATGATGGGAATATGTTTGTTGTGGATTTCATGATACCAGAGATCATTCAGAGTCAATCCAAAATTGTCTACCTTCCGTTTGGGCAGCCTAATTTCGAGCCAAAGACCAACATTATACATCTATTCTATAATGGGCATCAATTTTATGGCAAAGATAAAGAAAATCCTCATACACATCTCTTAATTTTTAGAGATGTGTCAACATTTTCGATATTATGGTATCTCAGATGATGCTATTAGATTCAGTCTTTGCATGATGAAACACCTGAGTAGTTAGATTTTCAACTCATCGCCAGTATTAGCATGTGGAATGATCTAGCCCAAAAGTTCTGTACAAAATTCTTTCCACCGGCCAAGATAGCAAAATTGAAGCATGATATATCTATCTTTTGCCAAAGTGAATTAGAATCTTTTGATGAAGTTTGGAACATGTTCAAGAATATGCTATGCAAGTGTTCTCATCACGGTATTAGCAAATGACACTAGGTCCAATATTTCAATACGAGATTGCTTCCATCATTCATAAACATGGTGGATTCTTTGTCTAACAACTCATTATCTATAAAGACAATTGACGAAACTTTGAAGTTATTTGAGACAGTGGCTACAACTTTAGCCATGTGGGCTTCTGAGGGAGTGGTTCAAAAGAAAACGCTGGGTGTATACGAGGTGGATGCTTACTCAACTTTATCTGCGAAGGTAGACTTATTATTTCATAAGGTAGAAAGTATATCACAGGCGGCCAATGTAGCACAAGCCAAGTTGCGAAGAGTGTGGAGCAGATCATAATACAACAGATTGTCCTATTTTGGCAGAAGGAATCGAAAAAGTGAATTTTGCACAATGGGGATAACGTCAACAGAATAATCCACATTCAGATACTTACAACCCAGGTTGGAGGAAGTACCCAAATTTCTCTTGGGCTAATTGGAATCAAAATAGGATGCAATATTAGTTTCAGCAGCATGAGAAGATGTTTCTGTTGGAAGAGATGTTCGAAAAATTGATGGAAAAGACAAATCAATACATTGAAGCTAATAATCAGTTCATGAGGAAGACCGAAACAACTATCCGAGATTAGAGCGCTGCTATTAAAAACCTGGAGACTCAAGTGGGCCAGCTGACACTTACTATGACTAGCACAACAACATGTTCATTAACCAGCAATACAGAAATCAACCCCAAGGAACATGTAAAAGCAATATCAACTAGAAGTTGTGTGCAATTATTGAAAATATATGTAAAGAGACCGGTTGCGAGTAAGGAAATAGTACCTTCTTTAGATGAGGAGCATGTAGAACAAAATGAACCTATAATATATGCATCTGCTAAGGAGAGTTCAGTTACATCACAAGTTAAGGTAATCACTCCTATCAATCCTTATGAGCCTCATATTCCATTTCCACAGGGGTTGAAAAAATACAAATTAAATCAACAGTACACAAAATTTCTTGAGCTCTTCAAGAAACTCCACATCAACATCCCATTCGTCGATGCACTCATCCAAATGCCGAGCTACACCAAGTTCCTAAAGGACATCCTATCCAATAAACGCAAGCTAGAGGAACATGAAACTGTGATATTGACTGAGGAGTACAGCGCCAGAATCCAGAAAAAGCTACCTCCAAAGTTAAAAAACATAGGGAGTTTTACTGTACCTTGCACCATTGGAAATTGTTATTTTGATAAAGCTTTATGCGATTTAGGTGAAAAAGTATTAATTTGATGTCATTTTCTATTTTCAAGAAACTCGAATTGGAATAGGCTAAAGCAACTACAGTAACTCTTCAGCTGGCTGATCGATCTCTTACTCATCCAGGAGGGAGGGATTATTGAAGAAGTACTGATTAAAGTGGGAAAATTCATCTTCCTAGCTAATTTTCTCATCTTTGATATGGAGAAAGACAATGACGTTTCACTCATATTGGGCCGACCATTCTTAACTACAGGAAGAGCTCTTATTGATGTTCAGAAGGGTCTACTGATTTTGAGACTTGGTGAAGAACAGATTTCTTTCAATGTCTTCGAGGCCATGAAATTTCCTACTGAGTTAATAAACTATTTTCAGATAGATGTAATTGAGAAGGTGGTCCAAGACACATTCCGACTACATACCCCACCTGATTCATATGAGGCATGCATTTTACATTCTCAATCAACTCAAATTGATTCACATGAAATCAAGGAATGTGGAAGGTTTCTGGAGACCAATCCACTATATATGCGTAAATGACATTTTGAGGAGTTGGGAACCAATCCTACAAAGGCTTTACCATCCACTAAAAGGTGGCATGACATGCATATTCAAAGAAAAAAGTTTGAGGTGGGCCAACAAGTCCTGTTATACAATTCTAGACTCAAGCTTTTTTTGAGAAAGTTGAGGTTAAAGTGGTCGGTCCATACACAATTACAAAGATATTTCCATATGTTGCTATAGTGATCACCCATGACAGCAAATGAATGTTTAAAGTTAATGGACAACGGTTGAAGCCTTACAGGAGCGATGAATTCTCAAAAGAAAAGTCTATTGTTCAGCTCCAAACATCGGAATGAATCAATTGCCATAAAGTAGAGCTATGGACTATAAACAAGCACTTGTTGGGAGGCAACCCAACATTTCTTCCCTTTAATTATTTCGCTTTATGCATTAGATTAGGAATTTTTCATGTTTTTGATAAGTTTTAATAATATTGAGTCATTCATCGTATTTACAGGTCACAAAGAGTTTATGCATGGTCCACACTACTTTTCCTCCATCATGTTCTCCTTCACATCTACATTGATCAGGGGAGTACTCATTACCTTTATTTTGGTGCCTAATTTTGTTTTTGTCCTAAACTTTTGCATTTTATTAAAATTGATACCCATTTTATTTATCGTAGTTTCTATAGTAGTTTTTATTTTTTGTATTTGCTTTTTTTTTTGTACGCTTGTATGGCTTTGATGATCTTGTCGGCAATGATTTTGAGTATAAGAATAAGTAAATATTGCATGATCAATGTTTATGTGAAACTTGACATTCTTTATGTTTACACATTAAGTGAGTGATTTGGCTCATTACTTATAGAAGAGTTGAACATAGTAAGTTAAACCTGAATAACCTCTATTGTCTTAATCTATAATCTAATTATAGAGTAGTTTGGAGGTGGTTGAGCTATTGTAAGGGAACATTGAAATTAGTAGGGGTTTCGTGCATGAAATTTGTCTTGTGTGAATTGTCTAAAACCAATGAGACGAAGATAACGTGAAAGTCTTAAGTTAGGGGTTTAGTTTTAGAAGCTGAATGTCTAAAAGAAAAGAGGCATAACACGAGTTTATGTGTAAATAAAGTCATCTTTTCGAGCATGTATAACTGGAGTGAATAAGTCTGTAAGGGTTTAAAACCTAGTGCCCTATGGTCATCTGATTTGGGAGTTATCGGCCTAAAAAAAATATTAATGATATGAGCAAAATTACATTGATTGAGCCCTAAGACATTTGGTTAATAGAACTATACCTTTAATAGAAGGTAAATATCTTAATTTAGTCTTAAAGGTTGTAGCAGTCAAAAATAAAGGAGAATTTTTGATTTGTTGAAGTGTGAATTTGTGATAGTAAGATCCATCCAAACTGAGAGAGGGCAAGGAGTAGAATTAAATAAGTTCAACCTAGGATGCACAAGGGGAAAATTGAGAGAAAATAACAAGTTTGGGGAGATGTGTATCTCTCGAGAAAAGAAAGAAAATATTTAACCACTGGTCGGGAATTGAACCAATCATGAGCTTGATATGTTTACTTGAGTTTACATCCACACACACATATCAAGTTTTGCAAGTAACTGGTAGAGGTTGATTTTATTTTGTAATGTTGAAACTATTCATTGTGTTGATAGTTAAATTCCAATTTTGAGACACGGTAGGTTGTCAAACCATGTTTTGATTGGAGTTAAGCTACGGTTTGTTTGAGGACAAGCAATTGTTCAAGTTTGGGGGATTTGATAATTGCGTTTTACACACTTATTTAGGCCACAAAACATGGACAATTGTTGGTATATATATATTGGATTATGGCTTAATTTAATATGAATTATATTTTGTAGGATAACATTGATGAATATGGTGGAATTGAGGAAAAAGAAGCAGAAAAATGACTAAGATGGAGTAAAGTCCAAAGTTTGAGGACCAAATTGTAATTATTTAACAGTTGATTCGTACCACAAAATGACACTTAAAAAGGAATGGAATATGATCAAAATATTATCAAAATCGATTTCCAATCCAACAAGTTATATTCCAAATTTTTAGCCGAAGATTTAGACTCATTTTTGGCATAGTAAATGTCCGAATTGGAAATATTCTATTTCTATAAAATTTGTAGCCCCTTAAGTTAGATTCCCAACTCAATTTGAATGGCCTCAATAAGATATTGGGAAAGAAAGTTACGACCAAAATACTAATTACTGTGCAGAGACAAAAAAAAAATCAGCGCGGGAAAGCAACTTTCCTTATTCGATTGGAACTTTTTTGGGAACCAATTTGGATGTGATTTTCAACCAAATTTTTACTCCTGCAAATACCTAATAGTAGAATATATATGGGAGACCTCTCATATACATTTCATACTCCAATATTCATCAATTATTATCATCAAATGAGGAAAATTCATTGTTTTGTGAGAGAATTGAAGGGGACCATGCATTATAACATATTTTGACGAGCTTTTGGAGCAAAGGAGAAGCCAAGAACACAAAGAGTCAATTCAAGAATTATTTGGGTGATGTAGGTTCTTCAATAATCCTTTTGTTTTCTTCTTGATAACATGCTAGGCTAGTTTTCTTTGTGTTAGGAGAACAATGAACCATGTAATATGATTTTTAATCTTTAGTTTTATATGTTTGACATTAAAAACACGTTTTTTGAATATTGAATGATTTATATAATTTTCTTCTCTCTGAAATTATTGTGCAGGGTAGTTGTGTGAATTTGGTGGCTTATTTTATGCATTCGAAAGAAGGGAAATGAGTTCGATGTATATAAATTGTCATTGGGTCCGATAGGGGATATAAATATATTGCTGTGCCTTATGTAAATCGTTAAGTGTTCATAAAAATTAATGCACTTTCATATGTTCGCATCCATCAAAGAAATATAGTTAGGTCATATCTAAAGTAAGTTTAACATTACTCGAGAGAGATTGTTAAATAAATAGGAATATTGATTCGTCAAATTCAATCGTGTTGTCAACGTGTAAAACTAGGGTTAAAATTGATTATTGCATTAAAACTTATTATTGCATGGGAATTCGAGATCCTAGTATGATTGTCGTTCATTAAAACACATTAATTTGCATTCAACATTATTTGCATTTAAATTAGTTAATTCACTCTTAATTGCATAAGTAAGTTAATTTAGACATAATTCAGTGATAAACACATCATGTTAATCTTGTTTCGACTAAGGTCGCGATAATAAAAATTGAACTAAATCAATCTCTGTGGGACAATGTTCGGACTCAAATTCCACTTTATTACTTGTTAACGAATCATACACTTGCAGTAGTTTTAATTTGAAATATATTTTCTTGAACAATCGCCATCAATTTGCTACAAGTGATATCAGAGCCTACATCATTCTTGCTAATTTGCTAACACGATGGATGTTGTTTCGTTATTCTTCTTGTAATAATATAGAAATCGTGCTAGGCTAAATCATTATTTGTATTGGATGAAGATAAACCCTTTAATTATTTATTTTGGATGAGAATAGACTTGAAGATAGAAATTAAAGATAAATACAAATCTAGTACACAGTGGTTTAGTTTAAATTATATGTTAGGAAAAATTGCTGTATCAGTTGGAAATGTACACGTTCCATTTCAATCCTCAACATTTAACAGGGGTATTAAAGGATCCATTGGCCATAGTAATCATCACGAAGTTGATTTTGATATCCATTATCATAAACGAAGATTTAGGTACACTTTGGAGTAGTGTAAGCCTATTCAGAGGGAATTCTGAATGGGAAAGAGCACGTGCAAGAATCAAATTATTTATTTGTCTTAAATTTTCCATTTTAGTAGTTGGATAAGTAGTTAATAAGTATTCACATGGGACGAATTAATTTTGTTTTGGTTGGTTGGTTGGTTTGATAATTAAATTTTGATGTGGTGCCATTTGAAGTAATTATGGCCCCATTTGAAGCAATTATGGCACATGTCTATATTTTAATCACCTCAATCGATTTCCAACTTAATTTTAATCACCTCAATCAGATTTCGAGAAAGATAGTTATGATCAAAATATTAACTATTGTGCGAGAGATAAAAAAATTCGCACGCGAAGGCAACTTCCTCATTCAATTGGAATTTTTTTGGAAACCAATTTGGACGTAATTTTCAATCAATTTTCTACTCCTACAATTACCTAACAGAATAATACATATGGGAGACCTCTCATATACATCTCATACTCCAATATTCATCAATTATTATCATCAAATGAGGAAAATTTATAATTTTTGTGATAGAATTGAAGAGGACCACGTATTACAGTATATTTTCACGAGCTTTTGGAGCGGGGGAGAAGCCAAAAACACGAAGATTGAATCCAAGAACACGAAGAGTCAATTCAAGAATTATTTGGGTGATGTCGGTTCTTCAATATTCCTTTTGTTTTCTTCTTCATAACACGCTATGCTAGTTTTCTTTATGTTAGGAGAACGATGGATCATGTAATATGATTTTTAATCTTTAGTTTTATATGTTTGACATTAAAAAAAATGTTTTTGAATATTGAATGATTTATATGATTTTCTTTTCTCGACAATTATAGTGCACGGTAATTGTGTGAATTTGGTGGCTTATTTTATGCATTCGGAAGAAGGGAAATAAGTTCGACGTATATAAATTGTCATAGGGTCCAATAGGGGATATAAAGTTAATGCTATGCCTTATGTGAATCAATAAGTGTTCATAAAAATTAATGTACTTTCATATGTTCGCATCCATCAAAAAAATATAGTTAGGTCATATATAAAAGTAAGTTTAACATTATTTGAGACAGATTGTTAAATAAATAGGAATATTGATTCGTCAAATTCAATCGTGATGTCAACGTGTAAAACTATAGTTAGAACTGATTATTGTATGGAAATTTGGGATCCTAGTATGCTTGTCATTCATTAAAACACATTAACTTGTGTTCAACATAATTTGCATTTTAATTAGTTAATTCACTCTTAATTGCATAAGTAGGTTAATTTAGATATGATTCAGTGATAAACACGTCATATTAATCTTGTTTCGGTTAAGGTCGCGATAATAAAAATTGAACAAAATCAATCTCCGTGAGACTATATTCGGACTCAAATTTCACTTTATTACTTGTTAACGAACCGTACACTTGCGATAGTTTTAATTTGAAATATATTTTCGTGAACAATCGCCATCAATTTGCTACAAGTTATATCAGAGCAAACATAATTCTTGCTAATTTGCTAACATGAGGGATGGTTTTATGTTTTTCTTCTTGTATTAATATAGAAATCATGCTAGGCTAAATCATTATTTGTATTGGATGAAGATAGACCCTTTATTTATTTATTTTCGATGAGAATAGACTTGAAGATAGAAATTAAAGATAAATACAAATCTAGTACACAGTGGTTTAGTTTAAATTATATGTTGGGAAAAATTGCTGTATCAGTTGGAAATGTACACGTTCCATTTCAATCCTCAACATTTAACAGGGGTATTAAAGGATCCATTGGCCATAGTAATCATCACGAAGTTGATTTTGATATCCATTATCATAAACGAAGATTTAGGTACACTTTGGAGTAGTGTAAGCCTATTTAGAGGGAATTCTGAATGGGAAAGAGCACGTGCAAGAATCAAATTATTTATTTATCTTAAATTTTCCATTTGAGTAGTTGGATAAGTAGTTAATAAGTATTCACATGGGACGAATTAATTTTGTTTTGGTTGGTTGGTTGGTTGGTTTGATAATTAAATTTTGATGTGGCCCCATTTGAAGTAATTATGGCCCCATTTGAAGCAATTATGGCACATGTCTATAATTTTGTACAAATTTTAGACCTTTTTTATTTTGTCTTTCCATTTTTGAAGCACCATACTTATAAGAATTTTTTTTTTTTTTTTGCAATTTTTACGATGTACAATTATGTATGCTGTGAAAAATCCAGCCTTTTTTTTATTATTATTTTACGTTGTTACGGTGTGCAAAATGTATGTTGTAAATATTTTTTATGGCATACACCTTTGCATGCTGTAAATAATTTATTTTTTTAGCAAATAAAAATTGCAAATATGTTTCTATCAATTTATACGGCATGCTTCAGAATTACGTCGTAAATATTAAGCTTTTACAGTGTACCCAAAATGTATGCCGTATATGATCAATGACTTAGTATTTACTGCATACATTTATGGCATGCTGTAAGTATTCTATTTCTATGGCATCCCTTATACACACGCCGTAAGCAAATGCCGTAACAAGCTAATTTTGTTGAAGTGTTTGTTTAAAATGTTACGGACAGTAAAATTGAAGATAAACACCTACTAACAAGTGTTCCAATTCTCATTGTACTTTTACTGCGTTGAAAATGGGTTTTTGTCACCAATCAAGATATCAAAGATGCTATGTTGAAGAGAAGGTTCACAAAAAATGCCGGTCGCACTTCTTCAATCTTTCAATTTCTTAAATGAGACGCTTAAGACAAAGTCGTCATTTTCTCAATCCTGAAATATCACTATTACTTTATGGAAATTGTATTACTAGTGACACTTTACCATGCATAGCAGAATTACATGTACAATAAGATGACACGATGACCTAGACAATGTAATTGTTTTCGCATTTAATTTTCTATTTAGTTAAGAATTTATCACACAATATTCTTCTAAATATATAGACACACTAGGTAATTGAAGATACTTAATTTAGGGAACCATAAAAGGCAGGCAAATTAATTGGGTCAAACGGCTTGTGCACACTATAAAGTTTGTTTCTTTTCTATTTTAAATGGTTACTGTCCATTCATTATTATCAAACAGTGACGAAATATCTTAAGTTCTAGCAAGGACAAAGGAGTTCAACTCAAGTTGAATAATTATAGATGCTAAATTTACTACGTAGCCTTATTCAACTCAACGAAGAAAATACAAGAATTTTTTTATTTTCCTATTGTTTCGTATGTAGGATATAAAATTAAATGGTGTAACATATTATATTTTTTTCTTCTTTTGATTCTATCGAAAATGTCCCCCCTTTTGCATTCCAAATTTCGAAAACTCTCATCATATAGTTAATTTTCAGTTGCCATTGTTAACTACCACTGTTTATTTAAACCTGAAAGCACACTTTTTATTATGTAACATGTAGCATGTGTGACAATTTATTTGTTGATCTTTAATGTGGAAATTTTAATTCAGTATTCGTGCGAATTTTTCTCGTCGCGAAAACTACTAGCCCTAAGTTAAGGGCAATCTTTTGATATGCTTTCATTTCAAGCTCTTTAATGCATAACCCAGTTTTATCTCTATGTGACATAAGGGTATAACACTCTCCCTTTTTTACATACAGTTAAGGATAGTGCGAAAGACTCCCTCTCGGTATAGCATCTCTCGTTGATATGAATTCATAAGCCACAACTTTCACACATATAATATTTAATCTTACAAGAAAGCATAATTTTTTTTTTTTTTTTAATCCATCTAACCTATACCTAGAAGATGGATGCATGAATTCCTGTGACAAATCCATGACTTCATTTTCAGGACGTTTTCCAAAGGGAACACCCAACCAAATAATTTGTGACGTATACGTGGGCATGTGCGTTGAAAAGGAATTATATATTTGTATATTTTCAAACTCACCAATAATGGAAATGCATTTAATTTTGTTAGGTTTGATGATTACATTTTGGGGATGGACCATTTGGCTCATTTGTCTAGAATTACAAAAAAAAAAAAATAATAAAATAAGTTAGACAAGTGGTCCAATTCTCATCATAATTTTACCACGTTGAAAATTAGTTTTTGTCACCAATCAAGATATTAAAGATGCTATGTTGAAGACAAGGTCCATATGGAATTTCCTTTTTTTTTTTTTTTTGCAATTTTTACTATTTACAATGATGTATGCTGTGAAAAATCCAGCCTTTTTTTTTTTTATTATTATTATTTTACCTTGTTACGGCGTGCAACATGTATGTTGTAAATTTTTTTATGGCATACACTTTTGCATGCTGTAAATAATTTATTTTTTTAGAAAATAAAAATTGCAAATATGTTTCAATCAAGTTATACGGCATGCTTCAGAAGCACGTCATAAATATTAAGCTTTTACAGTGTGCCCAAATTGTATGCCGTTATGATCAATCACTTAGTACTTACTGCATACATTTACGGCATGCTGTAACATATGCCATAAGCAAATGCCGTAACAAGCTAATTTTGTTGAAGTGTTTGTTCAAAATGTTGGAGACAGTGAAATTGAAGATAAACACCTACTAACAAGTGTTCCAATTCTCATTGTACTTTTACCACGTTGAAAATGGTTTTTTGTCACCAATCAAGATATCAGAGATGCTATGTTGAAGGTAAGGTTCACAAAATATGCCGGCCACACTTTTTAAATCTTTCAATTTCTTAAATGAGATGCTTAAGACAAAGTCGTCATTTTCTTAGTTTTCATTGATATTTCAATCCTGCAATATCACTATTACTTTATGGAAATTGTGTTACTAGTTGCACTTTACCATGCATAGCAGAATTGCATGTACAATAGGATGACTCGATGACCTAGACAATGTAATTTTTTTCGTATTTAATTTTCTATTTAGTTAAGAATTTATCACACAATATTCTTCTAAATATATAGACACACTTGGTAATTGAAGATACTTAATTTAGGGTACCGTAAAAGGCTGGCAAATTAATTGGGTCAAACGGCTCGTGCACATTATAAAGTTTGTTTCTTTTCTATTTTAAATGGTTACCGTCCATTCATTATTACCAAACAGTGACGAAATATCTTAAGTTCTAGCAAGGACAAAGGAGTTCAACTCAAGTTGAATAAATATAGATGCTAAATTTTCTGTGTAGCCTTATTCAACTCAACGAAGAAAATACAAGAATTTTTTTAATTTGCTATTGTCTAACATATTATATTTTTTTCTTCTTTGGATTCTATCGAAAACGTCCCCCCTTTTGCATTCCAAATTTGGAAAACTCTCATCATATAGTTAATTTTCAGTTGCCATTGTTAACTACCACTGTTTATTTAAACCTGAAAGCACACTTTTTATTATTTTTATAAATAATTTAGAGTTGTCTAAAACTCCAAAACATGTGAGAAGGAAACGACCCTGTATTAAATGAACGAAATTATTTATTGCCTGGAAATAGAATTGAGGTTTCCAAGTTACTGTAACTCATACGTTACTATTTCTAGGAATTGTCCCATTCTCTATGTATGCATTCTGGGGAAGTGTTATTATGTAACATGTAGCATGTGTGACACTTTATTTATTGTTCTTTAATGTAGAAATTTTTATCCTCGGCTGTGAAACTTCTTGCACTAGTACACTAGTAACAATGCATGTTCAATATACAATTTATGCTTAAATTTTCTTATGGCAATCATGTTCATGCGTTTTGAAATGTAACAGATCCATATCTCGTATGTAGGCATATGTTTTTTTTTTCGTATATGGGTATATTATAGAAAATTAGGTAGCATATTTTTTATGTCACTTGATTAACGTGAACAAATTGGATGGAAAGACACAATAAACAACTTGGAGGTACTGTTTGGGTAGATTGAATTCACTATTCGTGCGAATTTTTCTCGTCGCGAAAACTACTAGCCCTAAGTTAAGGGCAATCTTGTTGATATGCTTTCATTTGAAGCTCTTTAATGCATAACCAAGTTTTATCTCTATGTGACTTAATTGCTTTCTCCCTTTCTGGTGTAGTTCTTGATATAAGAGTATACCACTCTCCCTTCTGTACATACAGTTAAGGATTGTGCGAAAGACTCCCTCTCGGTATAGCATCACTACACCAAAAATGACATTTTGCAACACATGAACGGCAACATTCGTTAGTTAAGTGTTGTTAAAGGGGTCAACTGCAACATTTTAATAAGTGAATGTTGCTATTGGGTTAATATAATTGACTTTTGGCAACATTTGATAAGAAAATGTTGCTAATGTCACCTTTCGCAACATTTTGTATATGTTGCAAAAAATTTATCCTTTTGTGACGTTTATTAGACGTTGCAAAAGAATAAGCCTTTTGCAACGTTTAATAAATGTTGCAAAAGATAGACCCTTTTGCAACGTCTAATAAACGTTGCAAAAGGTTCATTTTGCAACGTCTAATAAACGTTGCAAAAGGGTCTATCTTTTGCAACGTTTATTAAACGTTGCAAACAGTAAGGAGGATTAGGCAGGTTGGGCTAGATCTTGGGCTGATTATTGACTAACAAATATAGGCCCAATAACGAAAGGCCTAGAAGAATCTAACCTAATGGAGTAAACCGGCAGGAGGGAACCCAATTCATGAGTCCCAATTCATTTCCAATTTCAGCGCCTTCATCTCCTTCTCTGACACCGACTTCGACTCCGACTCCTACTCCTACTCCGACAAAGTGGTGCCTGTTCCCAAATGCGACGTCTCAATTAGAAGCTGAAGCATGCGAACCGACTCCTACTCCGTCAATGCTAACACTTTTCCCAATTTTGAGTTTCCAATTAGAAGCTAAAGCGCGCGACTTCGACTCCGACTCCGACTCCGACTCCGACTCCCATCTGTAGCAGAATTAAGGTTTGTTTATCTGTGTATTTCATTATGGATTTTTTCATTTTGGTTAACCTTTTTGATTACGTCTTTTACATTTTTACTGTGTGTGTCGAGGCAAATCTGTTTTCTGGTATTTTGGTTTCTACCATATTAGTTATAAATTACTTATAGGAGTCGTGAAACTAAATGTCTGTTGATATTGAACTCTTTTGCTATGCTGGAATTGGTTATTGAATAAAGTTGGTTTTATCAAATTTTGACCGATTATTTGAGTGGATTCCAGTAGTTGGACAAAAGAGTTCTTTGGATAATCGTGTTCTTTGGATAATGAGTTTGGTATAAGGGGATAATGATAAGCATATGATAAAATCTGGAATGTTTGAGGCTGCATTACATTGTTTGAGAAATTATCTATTTGATGCAACCTAATTGAGCTGTGAATTGCCGCTCTACTGACAAAGTGCACCAAATCTCCATTGGAATAGTTCTAATGGTTAATATAAAACATAGAGAATAAAATATTCTAAGATTATATAACTAATATGGCAGAAATCCAACACTCCTCTCAAGGTGGCTTAAAACAATTTTATCATGAAACTCATGTATAAGAAGCAGAAATAAAAGTAGAAACTTTGTCAAACGGATCCCAAAATATCTAGCCTTACTATAAGAAATGTCGAGATAAAACTTGTTGATGAAATTGTAGATTAAGTATAATTTGATCCAATAACAAAACTTGTACTTACATTTTAATTTTTATGAATTGTTGCATACATCTTTATACTTAAAGACTTTGCTTGGGGAACTTGAAATGAACTATGTTCATCACTGTGCCATATACGTAGATATATTTGATCACTTGATGAATTTTGGAAATATTGATAGTATAAATAATAGTTTGTTGTCCATTTAATTAGAAGTCTTAACTAATATTTTAGGTACAATTTTTTGTTAAAAGAACCTTAAGATTGAAGAAAGGTAATTTTTGTCACTTTTCTCTAAAAGTGCTTTGTGCTTAGTTTTTGTATGATCACTGTAATTACTTAGTGTAATAAGTAGATTAGAGTGTGATTGTCGAAAAGATTGTGATACCCTTTGGTGATTCACTTGTTTAGAGCTTGGCATCACATGCATAGAAAGAGAAGTGTACTCTGTAATTTCCAATATATAAATGAGACCAAACATTTGATTTTATATCAATCAAATCAGCTAACATGTGCAATTATAATTGATCCCTCCCTGGATGATTCCATTCCCATTAATGAAAATATAAATGAGTTAGCAGTGAACTAGCTGTGCTAGAACATTTCAAATATTGTGTATGCTAGAGAATTAGGCATTTGTGTGTTCTATAGAAATTGAAAATGTCTACATACAGAAAAGAGTTCTCACTTTGTTGGTTCCAATTTTTATGTCATTAATGAACATTTCTCTCACATCTTGAGAAATCTTTTAAATCTGTCGACTCGGTTATAAAAACTTACTAGTTAATAGGCATAGACAAGGTCAGTTGCTTCATTGACCCATCAAGAAAATGACCAATAAAATGTGTATTGACTAGGTACCACATGGGTTCATATGAAGACCACAAAATTTTCTGATTTTGTTTTAATAGTTTTTTAACCTTTCCTTAACCTGTGGTAAGGGATGGATACACATCTATCTTCAACAGCTTGAGTGAACCCTCTATGTTTGCTTTGGGACCCAACAGAGAAGATAGCAATGCCTCAAAAATGCGAAAAAAAAGGGAAAAAAAAAATCTATTCCACCACTGTCTATAAGTCTACTTAAACATGCATTAAAGCAGTTGTCTAAATTTATTGGTCCACATAGACATAATGTAATGTGTCTCGTGCTTCTGATTTGACATTCACAGTTTATCCTATTGAAAACTATACAAAAAAAAAAAAATCAAAGTTGGTAATATTTCTAAATTTTGAGGTTCTCCTTCCATATGCTTTTGAATTCTGGATGCATTCACGGTCTAGCCTGTTTACCCAGTTTTCATTTTCAAGTTGATATCATTGTAGGTATAACTATCCACTTTCCAAAGCATGGGTCGTATTTAGACTTTTCCCTTTCTGGGTTTTTAAGATGGGAGGGAAGTTGGGCTCAATATTTAGACTTATAATCGATGGGTTAATTGCACAACTATGAAATATTTGGAGGTCCATTTTTAAAAATCAGGTGTCTTCAATTCTGTTCTTTTTTGTTTCTGTTAATGTGTATGTAAGTCTTATAATAAGTCAGAAAACTTAACTCTATGTTAATTCATTTATATCATATTACAGTTATGCAATATTTGATCACTTGATGAATTTTGGAAATATTGAGAGTATAAATAATAGTTTGTTGTCCATTTAATTAGAAGTCTTAACGAATATTTTGGGTACAAATTTTTGTTAAAAGAACCTTAAGATTGAAGAAAGGTAATTTTTGTCACTTTTAAGGTTTCATTCATTTGAATCCCCTGTTTTCTCTATAATTTCCGATATATAAATGAGACCAAACATTTGATTTTATATCAATCAAATCAGCTAACATGTGCAATTATAATTGAAGGACAACGATCAACGATTGCCCTGACTCATTTAAATTTCTGGGTCCGCCACTGCTTATAATGGACAAAGAGTGGCTGCACTTATCAAGGTTAAAATTGAAACTAATCTTATAAATCTAGCTAACCAATAAACAAATAACATATAATGATCATAATGTTTAATTTATAGATTTTCAGAACAATATAGAGATGGAGCACAGAATTTTGTTGATCGAGCTCGTGAGAATCGCAATTCAGGAATGATAGCATGCCCTTGTGTTAATTGTAGGAATCTAAAACATCATCATCATGATACAGTCTATGAACATTTGGTTATTAACGGCATGGATCCTACATATACATTTTGGGTATTTCATGGAGAGCAACCAAGTGAATCAAATTTGAAACTTGTAGAAATACCTGAGTCGAGTAGGATGTTAAAGGATTTCTATGCACAACACAATGTAGATCCTGAAAATCATCCTTATAGAAGAGACGAAGAGATTGAAAGTTTAGTTAATGATGCTGAAACTCCTTTATATCCTGGTTGCAAGACGTTTACAAAGATGTCAGCTTCGGTTGCTATGTTTAAGCATAAAGCTTCACATGGGTTATCAGACAATGGTTTTGATGAACTTATAAATCTTGTTCAAGACATGCTGCCAGAGAATAATACACTTCCAAACTCATTTTATGAGATGAAAAAACTTGTCAATACATTTGATCTTGGCTATGAAAAGATACATGCTTGCCTCAACGATTGTTGTCTATATAGAAACGAGCTTGAGCATGCTGAATTATGTCCAAAATGTGGTTGCTCGAGATGGAAAATCAACCAACGAACTAAAAAAATTCAAAAAAATATCCCAGCAAAAGTGTTGCGTTATTTTCCTATAATACCAAGACTTAAGAGGATGTTTGGAATATATGAGATGTCAACACAACTTAGATGGCACTCAAGTAATAAAAGTTCAGATGGTAAGATTAGGCATCCGGTTGATTCATTGAGTTGGGAAATGATTAACAGAAGGTGGCCTCATTTTGCATCCGATCCTCGAAATATTAGATTAGGTCTTGCTACTGATGGATTTAATCCTTTCAACGATCTTAGCTCGAGATACAGTTGTTGGCCAGTAATCTTAACTGTATATAACTTGCCTCCTTCAATTTGCATGTCAAAGGAAAGTTTGATGTTGAGTTTATTGATCCCTGGTCCGAAACAACCAGGTAATGACATAGATGTTTATTTGGCACCGCTTGTCGACGACTTATTGTTGTTATGGAGTGATGGGGTTGATATGTATGACGCAGTTACAAAGTCTAAGTTCAACTTAAAATGTATTTTGATGTGGACAATACATGATTTTCCTGCATATGGAAATATATCTGGGTGGCCCGTTAAAGGAAAAATTGCATGCCCTATCTGTCGTGAAAATACATGTTCTATATGGTTGAAGCATGGTAGGAAGTCTGCATACATGGGACATAGAAGATTTCTCGCCTTTGATCATCCGTTTCGCATGAAAAAGAGCTGGTTTAATGGATATGTTGAACATGGTATTCGGCCGAAGATAAAAAACGGTGAAGAGGATTCTATTGAAGTTGATAAAATTACAAATGATTGGGGAAAAAGTGGTAAACGAAAGAGAAAGAAGAATACAACTCCATCTACTGTAACGCGGAAAAAAAAGTCAATATTTTTCGATCTACCATATTGGAAGGTAATTTTTGTAATAGTTCCTTCATTTTTATTTCATACTTGCAATTGTATGTAGTTTTTCATGACTCCATAAATGTTTGATTTGCAGACTTTACTTGTACGTCATAATTTAGATGTGATGCACGTGGAGAAGAATATTTGTGATAGCATCATAAGTACACTTTTGGATGTCAAAGGAAAATCTAAAGATGGCTTTAACTCTCGTAAAAACATAGAAGAAATGAACATTAGGCATGATTTACATCCTCATAGTATAAGAAATAAATTCTACCTACTAGCTGCTCCTCACACGTTATCTAAAGCAGAAAAACAAATTTTTCTCAGACGGCTTGCTAACTTGAGATTACCTGATGGCTATGGATCTAATATTGGAAATTGCATATCAGTGGAAGAATGTAAGATAGTTGGACTGAAGTCGCATGATTGTCACATTTTAATGCAACAATTGTTATCAGTTGCACTTAGAGGACTTCTACCTAAAGGGCCAAGGAACTCAATTTTTAAATTGAGTTCATTTTTCAAGGAAATATGTCAAGGAATTGTAGATAGAAATAAGGTTGAACAATTAGAGGAGGACATTTTTGAAACTTTATGCATGTTAGAAAGGTATTTCCCGCCTTCATTTTTTGATATAATGGTTCATTTGACAATCCATATTGGGAGAGAAGTTCGTCTATGTGGGCACATGTACAATATCGTTGGATGTACCCATTTGAGAGATATATGAAAGTGTTGAAAGGGTATGTTATGAATCGTACGCGGCCTGAAGGGTGCATAGCTGAGCGATATGTTGTCGAAGAAAATGCGAAGTTTTGTAGCAAGTACTTAAAACAAGCATCTGAAATGGGCTCTAAGCATGTACACAATGAAGAATATGAGACTGATTTCCTAATTGCAGGGCGTACAATTTCTAAGGGGAAGGCAATTGTGCTATCTAATGAGATGTTGAAAGTTGCTCATCGCTACGTGTTACTGAATAGTGCAGAAGTTCAACCTTTGGTTAACCTTCACGAGGGATATAGACAATTTGAAAATGATCCTTTCATCTTGGCAACACAAGCGAAACAAGTCTTTTATTCTAGGGAAAATGAAACATCTAGTTGGTATGTTGTTTTGCAAGCGCCACAAAGAGACTTTGATGCATCACACATGGCAGAAGATTCTAATTATGAGGCAACTATTCCACTAGATATATCACAGCCAATTACAGACAACCATGATGATGATGAGAATTATGCAAGGATAGATGTTGAAGGCGTATTTTGTGATACATAGTGTAGATTGGTAACTTACTTATTTTTAGACTATGTACTGTTTACATAATGATCAATTTTGTTGTACTATAATTTACATATTTTAATTATATGTCGAATGCTTCAAATTTATTAAGATCTCTAACTATAATTTATTTTTACATCCCAGATTTTTGTTCTAGATCTAGGGATTCTTTGCAACGAGAAGTGTATTTTGTATGATGGACAAGGCTCAGGTAATTATATTTTCTTGTAATACATGAGATATATATGCTAAGTTCTAAAAATAATTGCTCTTATATTTTGTTTTCATGTTGTATTCTTTTAGTCAAGTAAACAATCTTTGAAGAGTTCAAAAAGAAGAAGAGCTGCAATTGCTAATGCAATTCGAGAGACGAGTAAGAGAATAAGAAGCTCTAGTGAACCAGGAGATAGTATAACTAGTCCAACTAATGACGAACAAACCACATTGCAGAAAACTACAAATGCTCCGAAGAAGAAAAGAGGTCCAACACAAGTGAAGATAATTCCGGAACATAATTATCAGAAGATAGATCTCGAATTCAATGAATACGGTCAAGTGGTTGGCACAGAATTACGATAAATTTGCGAGCATGGTTGGGGCCCTAGTTCGAGAACATGTGCACGTTGTAATTAAAGATTGGCATTCGGTGGATGGAAAGATGAAAATGGAGCTTTGGGCTTTCATACAGGTACTATTCAGATCAGTTCTATTCTTAGTTGCATGATATTTTCCTTTGAAATTAGGCTAACACAGTTTTCCTTAAATTTATGTTTATACACAAATACAGCAAAGGTTCAAAGTCAGTGATTGTCATCAAAGAATGACATTTCAATATATGGGAAAGTATTGGAGGACATTCAAATCTAGACTGAGGAAAGAAATTAAAGCTCAAGTTGAATCATCTGTGAATAGAACACGCACTATGAAGCTTCTTAGACCAAAGAACGTCGACTCCGAAGAAGTTTGGGTAAAATTTGTCGAGGATACTCTTTCAGCTCATTTTACTGTAAGTATAAAAGGACTTTTTGAATCTTAAAGCTTTATAATTATTGTTGTATTGAACTTTATTGCTTTTGTAATAGGAAAAAAGTTCCAAGTTTAGCAAGATGAGAACTAATCAGAAGCTTCTCCATACAATGGGTCGAAAGGGTTATTCACGCATGGCTCATGAAATGGTACGTTTGAGGAACTTATCTTGCCTCACAGGACTTGTCCAATTCTAAAAAATCTAATAACTACATTTATACTGCAGAGAAAGAAGAATCCAGATTTAAAAGGGTTAAGAACAAGAGTATGGACTTGTGGACATTTTAGGAAAGATGGAAAACCAATAAATGAAACGATTCTTGAGATACTTTGGTATGTGTACTATGGCAACGTTTAACCTCTACAATTTGATTTATTAGTTGTATCACTTTCTAGTATAAAATTTGAGTACCATAAGTGCAGAGAAGGATTGAAGATTATCCTCATCAATAAAGCATCATGTATCTCATCCACGGCAAGAGTGTCAGGACTATAGAGTATGTTATCTCTAAAAGTCACATATGATGGCGGCAAAGAATACAACAGCATCAACGCCAAGTCCTCTTCATCATACAAACCTCCAATGTTTCTAAATTAGCTATGATTTCTTTAAACATAGTTAAGTGATTGTTCTTGCAAACCTCGCAAGCGTATGGAATCGTTGACAAGTAATAAAATTGATGAGTTGAGAGTATCATCCCACATGGAATAAATTTAATTTAAGTTTACTAACTTTTTATGGGATTCGAATTATGTAAACAAAAGAAAGTTTTGATTTGATTTTATACTAAATTATCCAAGAAAGCGGTAAAAATGTGGTCTTTAACAATTTAATAATGATTGTATTGGATCTCGAATCCGCCTATTGCTATCTATTTCAATTTTTGATTTGTAATCTAGTTCCGTTCATGCGTTCTTAACAATCGATAAAACTATGATATATAATTCTCTTTTCCAAGACAAATTAAATCATTCTAACCACGACTCGAATCTATTCCTAACATGAATTCAAATGATTAGAATGCATTAAAGTTTAGATTATATATCTGATTGCACATGTCATAATTGTTATTCCTAACATTTATTGCGCATATGTTAATTTTGCCATGTTCTAAACTTATAGTGAGTCTCCCAATACTACAATAACAACTAATTATCTAATTGGTGGTCAATCAATTAAATAATGCAATAGGTATGCAAAATTAATCAAGAAACGCAAGAAATAAACTAAATTACTAGTCTTGAATTAAAACAAATAAACAAATAGGGTTCATCTTTATCCAATACAAAAATGTATCTAGCCTAACATGTTGATATATAAATTACAAGAAGAATAATAGAAAAATATCACCCGAATCATGAAAGAATCAAAAGATGTTGATCTTCAAGCTCAATGTTGAATTCTTCAAAATCTTAATGTAACTGACCTTCAATTCCTTACTATGACTTGATCACCTCTCTCAAAATATAGTAATTCACCTCTTGTTCTTGATAAATTTGATGAAACTATGGTATATGAAGAGGTAGGAGTGAGTTTTTTTTTTTTTTGTAGCCCTCGTTCTCCATTTATAAGAGTCAGAAAATAGGTCAAAACTGCATTCAATTTGGTTTCCAAAAGAATTTGAATTGCGAAAGGAAACTAAAGATTCGTCTGTGAAAAAAGCCTATGCACGTGCATCGGTATAAGTATTGCACGCGTGCTGTAGAACCAAATGGCTCTCGGGTTGGGGAAAATGGTGTCCTGCGCGCGCCATGAATTGCCTATGCGCGCAGGTTCGTCTCTGAATAGTTTTCGGTATTTTGATCATAACTTTCTCCACAGGTGTCCAATTGACTAATTAAAAATGCGTTAGAAATATAATTCAAATTTATACAATTCGTCTAGAAATACAAATTTTCTAATTCGAACGTTTGATATCTGAAAAATGGGTCTCAAGTTAAGGCTAAAAATTCGAAGCATAACTTCTTCGCCTGGAAATTGATTTGTGAAAATAAATCCACTATATTTCACTCCTTTAACCTCCAGTTGCATCCAGTTGATCCTATATGATCTTCAATTCTCGTTATGTGGTCCCAATCATCTATTGGATGTTTACACTTTGGTCCCCAAATTTTGGATTTCCTTCGTTTTCGCACGTTTTTTCATTCATTTCTTCCAAATCCACCAATTTGCATTGAGTTTAACCTAACAAACATAATTAACAAAAAATTAAACTATAATTTATCCAAATCACTAATAAATACTCTAATTTAAAGGCCTAGATAAGTGTAGAAAATACACTTATCAGTGATCTTCTATAGGCATACCTTCAGATATTCGGTGAAAATACAAGCATTGTTTCAAATGTACTAGTCAAACTCTTTGTCATACAAAACTGCTCTAGTTTCAACCACATCACAGTGACACTTTTCTCCCTTAGAACAGTCTAAAAAAATTGATTTAATAGATGTAGATGAATTTTGAGATTGAGATTTTCGATCCCTACGCTAGTTTTCATCATGCGTCCATGTTGAACGCATCTCTATCAAGGTTTTCTCCAAATTCATCCGCATGGGAACCACTCGCATCTTCACCTGCCATAGAGTAAATCCCGTGATGCGATACAATAACGAAATATTGTATTTCATCGTTGCCATATGGAAGATCAAACTTGCTCACATACCAGTTTGTTGTAAATTTAGCGCAAAATAATAACAAGATGAAATAACAAACACAAAAGAAGAACACCAAGTTTTACGTGAAAATCCAATATCGAAAAAAACCACAAGTAGATGAGGGTTATTTTACTATGAATCAATAATGAATGTATTACAATTAAGATCTCAATACTCTCAATCAAGATCTAAAGCTCTTCAAATGTATGAATATTATATTTCAATACAAGGCGTGGTTGTTTATATATAAACCCTAAAAATCGAGTTGTAGATGAATTGGAATAGGGAAAATGTGTCAGAAGGTGAAACAGGCCTAGGCCGGATAAACAAGCAACTTGAGCACCAGACTCGCGGCCTCGAGCAGCGCTGTAGTGCTAGAGCCCTGGGGTCACGACGCTGGAATGCAAATTCTTGACAAATAATTTGTCAATCTACTGCTTGAGTGGGCATCCTAGCGACAGGCTAGCAGAGCTACCGCTCAAGAGCCAAGCTAGCATCTATAGCGAGAATGCGACAAACTTTTCTCCCTAATCCACATTTTGATTTCTTCAAGACCACTTCAGTCAAAACTCCAACACCCAATAAAATTTGGGTCACACTACAACAGTTTGCTTGTAAAGGCCACGCCACAATTTCTATTGGTTGCCATTAGGCCATATGGAGAATAGCAGAAACAAGAACAAAGAATTACGAGAAGGCATTTATTACTCTCGTGAAGTCTAAATTAGAAGAGCGGCCTCTTACTTTGTGAATAAAGTAAGATTAACTAGATGAGTTGTGCTACACTGTCATGGACACATGGGCCCTAGCAAAATGGAAAAATCCTTAATTTGATATTGTAAAGGAATCCATGACTATGGTATTTGTGGGTTGTGTCCGGTTATGATCACACACGAAGAACTAAGGATAAATCTACACGTTATGCGTATCAATAATTTTTCATGTAACCTTGTTAACGGTTGCATACTTTCATAATTCTAAAATCCATAATACCATAACGAACTGATCATAATTTTCTTGAAAGTAATTGGCATATGATAACTACTTTTCACCTAAATTTCTTCACAGCCCAAACTGCCTTTTTTTTTAATTAAAGCCAAATGTAGTGGCATTTTCATTAATGAAAGCCATTCACTTTTTCTTTTTCTTTATTCTTTTGGCTTTAACGATTCAGTCCTCAACTTTAATAATTATTCATTTTCAGCCCCTTTTCCATGCATTTTAATCCTTCAGCTTTCAATTGCTTCCAATTGAATCCAGTAAATATCCAATCATTGATATTAAGTCCGATTCAACTATTACAAGTGTGCAATTTGGTCCCCAGAGTTTGGATTTGTTTCTTTTTCTCCCTCTTTCATTCATTTCTTCCAAGTTGCCACGAGTTTTACCTAACAAACAAAATTAACATCTAATTAAGTCACAACTCATCAAAATCAACAACAATTAAGCACATTTAACGGTCCAAATAAATGTATAAGTCCCCTGATAGAAAAATATAATGAGGTGACTTGACTTGTATGTTACATGATAAATTATAAAAATCTGTTAAATCATCCAAAAATGAGTTTAGTATAAACCCGAAGTATATGGAATCGTTGACAAGTAATAGATTTAGTGAGTTGAGAGTATCGTCTCATACGGAATAAATTTCCACTCAAGTGTACTAGTTTTGTATTGAATTCTAATTATGTAAACAAAAGAGAGTTTGATTGTGAGTTTCACTAAATTAATCTAAGAAAGATGTACAAATTTATTTTTATCAAATTATGGATGATTGTATTGAATTTCGAATTCCCCAATCACTATTTATTTTGTCCTAATTATGCAATTTAGTCTTATTCATACATTCTTGATAATTGATAAAACTAATACATTTAACTTTCTTTTTCAAGATAAATTAATTATATTCTAATCACGACCCGAGTCTATTCCTAGTATGAATTCGAATTATTAGAATGTATTAAATTTTAGATTATTACTATGATTGCACGCACGATATTGTTATTCCTAACATCTATTAATTTTGTTTGTTAGGTAAAACTCGAGATAAATTGGTGAGATTGAACGAAAGGAACGACAAGGGAAAAAACTAAAGAAATCCAAAGTTTGGGGGTCAAAATGTAAATATTCAATAGTTGATTCGAACTCTAAAATGATTAAGGATCATATATGATCAATTGTATGCAATTGGAGGTCAAATGAGTGAAATATAGTTGAAGTATTTTCACAAATTAATTTTTAGTCGAAAAAGTTATGCTCCAAATTTTCAATCTCAGATAAAGACCCATTTTTCAAGTAGCAAATTGAAATATTTCTATCTCTAGCAAAATTGTAGCATTTTGAGTTATCTCTCCAATGCACTTTGAATTACCTCAATCGAATATCGAGAAGAAATTTATGATCAAAATACCAAAAGTTGTTTAGGAATGAAGCAAAGAAAATTGGAGTGCGCATGCAGGCTATTCTAGCGTGTGTGAGGCAGCAATCTCTTGTCCCGAGAACAATTCAACATGCTTGCACATGCTCAGCCATTTTTTTTTTTTAATTCAAACTCTTATTGGTAACAACTTTGGAATGACGTTTTGACATAAATTCATTATAAATACAGAACTTGGGACAAACATTGAAAGAACTCTCTCTTCCTTCTTCATACATAATATTATCATCAAATTCATCAAGAATAAGAGGCAAATTCATCACTTTTGAGAGAGAAGATCAAACCCAAGCAAGGAATTGAAATCAATTACATCAAAATTTTGAAGAGTTCAACCTCGAATTGAAGATCAAGATTTTTTGCGTTATTTCATGATCCAGGTGATGATATTTCATTATTCTTCTTGTAATTTATTTAAAAGCATGCTAGATTAGATCATTTTTTGTATGGGATGAGATAAACCATGTTGTCTATTTATTTTAATTCAAGTCTAGTATTTCAGTATTTCTTGCGTTTCTTGAGTAATTTTACATACTCATTGCATTATTTAATTGCTTGATCGCCAATTGAACAATTAGTTGCTTGTTGTAGTATTGTGAGATTCATAATAAGTCTAGAATGCATCAAAATGAATATAAGTGTGCAATCATGTAGGCAATCTAAAATTTAATGTATTCTATTCATTCGAATTTGGATTAGGAATAGATTCGGGTCGTAACTTGAATAGAATTAATTTGCCTTATAAAAGCAAGTTAAATACATTAGCTTTATCGATTGTTAATAACGCATGAATAAAACTAGACTACAAATCAATAAATGAAATAGATGACAATAGGCGGACTCTAAATCCAATACAATCATCCATAATTTGATACACAATGTTTTTTACTGTTTTCTTCGATAATTTATTATAAAATTAAATCAAAATCTCTCTTTTGTTTATATAATTCGAATTCCATATATAACTAGTAAATTTAAATTGAAATTTATTCATTGTGTGAGGATACTATTAACTTACTAAATCAATTAGTTGTTAACGATCCCGTATGCTTACGAAATTTTACAGAATAGTAGGTAGGTATATTGACCCGGGATGAAACTTAGGTAGAATGTCGCTATCACATGTCGTTGTTTAATTTCAAGAAAATACGAGCACTAACTACTTGTGATTCTTTTCATGGTCATGTAAAGATAAGGAGAAGATGATGAGCGGATGAGTGCAGTATTCAACGGAAAGAATGGTGTAGGGATTGGTTTGATCCTCGTTGGATCCTCGTCGGCATCTTTGAGGTTAATACGTATAACTCTATAGCCAGAATTCTCCACTAGGCATCTGATTTTGTACTAGCATCACCCTTTCTTTGCTAACTCTTGTATTGTTAATTTCCCCTCTCTCTCTCTGTGTAATTGGAACATTCTTTGGTTATATTTGGAGTAGTATGTTTGTTTTTGCTTCTTGTCAATGAACAAGTCATTATAATTTGCACAAATATCCACCACCCTAACTAAAATTGCCACGATTAATAGTATTTTGTCAAAAAGGTTGATTTGTGCAAAACCTCGGGAAATATATGTTAATAGCCTAAAAAAAGGTCATTTCTTCATTTTGGCCTTTGATCATTCAAAGGTAGGAAACTACCAAAAATACCCCTAAATATTAAATTTATAACTAAAGCCATTATAATATTAAGAAAAGAACAATCCAGTCCTAAAAGAATTATTTTTTGAAACCATGACTAATAAAAAATTATAAAAAACCTAGAACTAAAAGAGGACCATACAAGATTAAAAGAATCGTAAAAGATAAAAAAGAACTTGAGTTCGAAAATGAAATCAATAAGATAAGATACCAAGAACAATTGTATGCATCTCAAGAAATATTGAAATGTTTTAAAGAAAACCTAATAGAAAATTTTGCCAGAGGAATTATAAGATCTATAATAATAAAAGATATACAAGATATCGTAGATAAATTTAGAAAAAGAAAAAAAGAAAATTTCAAAATATGATATACCTTTTGAACGAAGTATATACATAATAACATATCTTGATATTATAAATTCTCAAACATTATTAAATTTTGAAGAATTACTTAAAAACTTATAAATGAGAAGACCAATCACAACTAGATTACCACAAGAATATAAGAAATTAAGGTTTGAATTAACTTTAAGATTTTATATATCTGTAACTAACAATAGATTAGATCTTTTTAAATTAAGAAATTATATAGAATACACAACTGTATAAAGATTATATTGAATTTTAAGATTTATTAGATTTTTATTTGATTATTTGATTTTAGTTCGCTCATTCCGAGCCATAGATCTATAAAGACCACAGAAAATAAAGAAAAGTTATAATAAAACTCATGGAAGTTACTATTACTAAAACAGATTGGTATTATAAGCTAGAAGAAAAACATGGAAATTATATATTTTTAGAACCTGTCCCTAAAAAATTAAGAATAATGACATTAATTATGATTAAATAATTACCTAGAGAGATAAGGGAACAAATAATAGAAAAACTCATAATATGATCAATAAGAGATGAATATATATATGAGAAAATTATTGAAGAATTTGATAAGGAAGAAATTATGTTATATTGTAAAGAAAAATATGAATCATTATAAAAAATTAATAAAATACTTAACTAAATAAAAAAGAACGGAAAAAGCAAAAAATAGTTTAAAGAAGAAATCAGAAAGAGTAAAATTAATAAATCATCAAATACTAGATGAATTATTATTTCCTGATGAGTCATTAGTTCCTAAAAAATTAACAAAATTCCAAGAAAACCAATTAATAAAACTAAAACAAGAAAAATATAATGAAAGAGCAAGCTATTACGAAGAATTAAAGGAACTAACAAATAATGAATTTACAAAACAAAAGTATAATAAAATTAAAAAAGACTGTAAAGATTCCGGGTGTAGAACCTATTATTTTAGCCAATCAAAGAAAAGATAAAATGATGAACAATCATATGGAGGAATTAAAAGCATTAATAAAAATATTAATAACAAATGTTCAAGATTTAAGAAGTGAAATAAAGGAAGTAAGAAATTATATAAATATATTAAAAATTAAAATTAGAGAATTAAAAGAAAACAATAAAAATAAAGATAAGAAAATAGATAAAAAATTTATAGAAAAAAAATGTTGAGAATTGGGAAAAAAATATATAGAACAAGAAAATTTAGTAATAGAAGTAGGAAGTATGAATGATAATTTTAGGAAAAATATTTTACCTAAAATATTAGAAGGAGAAGAAATTTTCAAAAAATTACTAGGAAAAGAAAAAAATTGAAAAAGAAAAAAATTGAAGAAGATAATAAAGATGAATGAAGAATTAGATTTATTAATAGAAAATTTTGACCAACTTAGTTTAGAAAATGTAAGTGAATACCAAGTCCTAATAAATACTGAAGGAGGACTTACTTAAACCTCTAACCGACCTAAAAATTAGATCCAGATGAAAGTTATGCACCAATATATAATAAGCCGTATAGACAATTTTATGACAAAGTTAGAGATAGACAACCACCTAAGGGAAATAAATATAAAGATAAATTTGAATTAAATGATAATTATGACAAACCTATTAATCATAAAGGAACAAAATTAGATCTAGATTGTAAAATAGATATTAAGAAAGCCTTATTAATTTGGGCAGATTCAATGATATTATTCTTTGTATATAACAAAGACAATATATGGAAAAATAAATAAAAAAGAATAGAATTCTTAATAGCATCATTTGAAGGAAATGTTAGAAACTGGTGGAAACGAGTAAATAATGATACAAAAGCATTAATAAAAAAAAAAATACAAGCAGAAATAATAAAATCAGATAAACAAGGTATAGAAAAATTAGTAGAATATATTGTAGGAGAAAATTGGATTAGAAATGCTGAAGAAGAAGCAAAAAGAGAAAAATATGATGTTAGAATGAAATTGATAAATTTAACAATATGTGATATGTGTAAAATTAAGGAATATACTTGTGAATTTAGAAATTACTATTATATACAATTTTATAGTAATGAAAACTAGGAAATATATCAAGACATATACTACACTAAATTACCAGGAACATGGAGAATATATTTTAAACTAGAATTTGAAAAATATATTAGAGATAATATTGGAATACCGAGATCCTTAGGATCAAGAATAAAATTTATATTTGAAATATTAGCATATATATGTCAACAAAGACAATTATTAAAAAGACCAGGAAAATTAACGAGAATATTCTGTGAAGATATGAAAAAACTTGCACAGTGTGGATGTAACCCTGAGAGAAACAATGTAAAAAGAAAATATAAAAATAATAAAAAATTTAGTGATTTTAGAAAAAAATATATAAAACCAAGAATAAGATACTATAAAAGAAAATATAATCAAAATAGGCAACAAAAAAGAAAGCCTTATAAAAAAGATAAAAGCCAATGTAAATGTTGGAATTGTGGAAAAATAGGTCATATAAGTCCAGATTGTAATAAAAAGAAAGTTTAGAATATTACAGGAAGAATATTTAGGAATAGATGATGAATTAAGTGAAATATTTGATATTGAACAATATTATAATCAAGAAATATACATAAGCGAGAAAAATTCAGAAGAAAATGAGTCAGAATCTGAATAAAGAAATCAACGAAATAGAAAGTGATAATATAGAAATGGAAGAATATAAAAGGATAGAAGAATATGGATTAAAAGTAACTTTTGATAGTAATAAATTCAAGAAATTACAAAAATTATATTTAGACTTGAAAATAGGAAAATGAGAAATTTTTGATAGAATTTGAAAAAGAGAAAGGATAGCTATAAATAAATATCATAAAATTGAAAAAACTATAAATGTTAGAACAACCCATGGGACACACAAATTAAACCTTTTAACAAGGAATACAGTAGAAACATTATTATCAAAAATTAATAAAAAATAAAGTGAAAAGATTCAATATCTCTATTTAGCAGGAATACAAATAATGTTTAAATCCTTATTTAGAGAAGGAATAGATTCACCTTTAACTGCAAGTTTACATGACGGAAGAATAATAAATTTAAAAGATAGCCATCTTGGAACCACAGAAAGAAATCTAGCATATCAAAAAATGATATTTACTTGTTACCCAAAATATTATATCTCATTAAAAGATAAAAAATTTAATGAAATTTTAGGTTTGCATTTCAAGTTACATAGAAATGATATAATGCAATCATGAGATCAAATTATGACTATTGAATATAGAGCCTTATATACATTTACCAACTCTAATTATGGAAACATTTATTCTAGGAAACCATACATAGAAGTACATAAGCATTGTAAAGATGTCAGTAAAATTATAGAACCAAATAAGCAGGTAAATTTGATTTCAAAGGAATATGAATTTTTGATATCAACAGATAAACCTGAAATAGTAGAATTTAGGGAAGAAGAAAAATATCCTAATAATAATATAATATTTAAAGATGAAAAATTAATTAGAAGATCAAAAAGTCTTAGAATACCTAATAGAAAATCAATAGAAGAAACTAGTTGCATAAGAGAAATAAAGCCTCATAAAAATACAGATAATATGAAAATAAATGGAGAATATTTTAATTGAAGAGAGTATGTATCCGGACCAAATATATTAATAGATACAGAAGCTAGTGAATGTTAGTGCCTTATAAAACTGAACCATATAGGTATGTAAATTTTAATCGACAAATGCATACTACAGAATTAGAAGTAAAGGTGCCTATAAAAATAGGAGGAATTGATTTTATAGTACAATGTTATATAGATAAAATCATGAATACAAACCTTCATACATTATTAGGAATGAGCTTTTTAAATAGATTTGAAGATTATAGTATAAAAAGAGAAGGACTATATATATTTCATAATGGACAAACTATATTATGTAATAAATAATTAAATGAATAATCAAATAAATTTTCCATTAAACGTATACATACAAGTTACTATTATAGAATCAGATATAACGATTTGTGCTTTGATAGACATGGGAAGTGATATAACTATATTTAAGAATTTCTTAATAAAATCATGGGATAATAAAAGTAAGATAAAAATAACATGAGTTACAGGAGAAGATGATCAAATAATAAATAGTGCTGAAAAAATTAGTATAATCCTTGGAAGTAAACAAATAATAATAAATAGGATATATATTTATGATAAATTAGAATGTGATATATTATTAGGAAATGACTTTATACCACAGTTTCAAAATTATAAACAAAATAATTATATGATAATATTACAAACTCTTTGTGGACATTTATTAAAAATACAAAGAGAATCTAGACCCTAGAGAGTTCAGCTACCTAGTGTGGTGATAGATGGGAGAAAAAATCAATTGTGCATAATGAGATAACAAATAAAAGAATAATGTACAAAAAAAGTCCTAAAAACAGAAGTAGAAATAGGCATAGAAAGAATTATAAAACAATTAGAAAAAGTCTATGGAGAAAATTTATTGATATTTTGGAAACCATACCATCCAGAGCAAAAATAGAATTAACAGAAAATGTAATTATAATAGTTAGACCAATGATATATATCATACAAGATACACAAGAATTCAAAGTCCAAATGAAAGAATTATTAGAACAAAAACTTACAAGACCAAGTAATAGACCCAATAGTAGTCCGGCTTTTATGGTAATGAGCAAGTTAGAGGAAAAGCCAGAATGGTGATAAACTATAAAAAATTAAATAAGTATATTAGATTTGATGGATACTTTTTACCAAATAAAGAAGTCCTAATAAACCTTGTAAAAAGAAAACAATATTATTCTAAATTTGACTGTAAATCATGATTTTAATAGATAAAGATGGAAGAAGATAGTATACAATATACAGCCTTTAGTACACCTCAAGACAAATACGAATGGATAGTAATGCCTTTTCGATTAAAAAATGCACCTCAAATATATCAAAGGAAAATGGATAATATATTTAGAAAATTTAATAAATTTCTGATAGTATATGTTGATAATATATTAATATGTTCTAATAACAAGGAAGAATCATTTAATATAATTTATAAATGAACGTAAGAAGGAATGAATTGTTCTTTCCAAAAACAAAGCTATTATAGAAAAACAAAAGATTGATTTTTTTGGATTAACAATAGATAAAAGAGAAATAAAATTACAAACACATATATTTAAAAAGATAGATAGTTTTCCAAACAAATTAGAATCTAAAGAACAGATACAAAAGTTTTTAGGATGTCTAAACTATGCAGAAGGATTTATTGAAAATCTTTCAAAAAAGAGATATAAAATACAAATTTTACTTAGGAAAACAAATACTAAGGGATGAAATGAGGAACATACCAAAATTGTTATATAATTAAAAGAAAAATGTAAAAGTTTACCAAAATTAAGATTACCAATGAAAAAGATAATTACGTTGTTAATACAGATACTTCAGATAAATATTGGGCAGCCATATTAAAAATATATTTAAATGAAATTTGCAGATATTCAAGTGAAAATTTTAGTCAAGCAGCGATAAATTATACCACTCATAAAAAAAGAATTATTAGCAATAATTAGAGGGATAAAAAAGTTTTCATTAGTCTTATTATCCAAAAAATTCATTGTTGAAACTGATAATTCTCAAGTTGTAGGATTAGTCAGAAATAACTTACCAATGGAGCCTTAACACAGATGACAAGCATATTTATCTTTTTATAATTTTGATATTGTTCATATTAAATGTGTGAATAATTATCTTGCTGATTTCTTCAGCAGAAACATAAAATTTGCTGATGAATAAAACAAGATCATGGAATTATATCAATCTGTCCTTCATATACAAAAAATGACTGATTTCCTCAAAGAGGAATCTGAAGACATAGTTATCGGTCCGATACAGATCTCAGAGATATTCAACTCACATATAAAACTATTATTGGATATCACTGCAGAACAACAAAAAAATTCCATAGAACTCAAAAATCAAGTTGATGTTATTGCAGCACAACTAAAAAATATACCGTCTGAGACAGAAATACCAAGTAGCTCAGAAATGATCTTCCAATTCAATACCAAACAGGTACAGAGAGGAGCAGCAATGAACCCAGAAGGGACAACATGCCAATCGATAAAAAAGGAGATGCTCTTCCAGTAACATCAAATAAAAAAGTGATGATACGATCAAATAAAAATGATTTCAAAACAATCAGCATCATAGATCAAGATGATAGAACCCATTTGGAGCAAAACGAAGAAAAATATGCCACAATAATCCAAATGGTTTATGAAATGAAAATTTGTGATAATATTTCTATCTCCCCGGGACATAATGTTTATCCCAGAGTCACGGCTATGAAAGGAGGTGATCCTGTTTTCATAAAAACAATTGCAGACTATGGATTCTTATATTTGATATATCCAGGAAAAATTTTGGCAGAATTATCAAAATTTGATGAAATATTTATAAGTGTTAAAATTTGCTAGAGGACGAAGGGTATACTTAAAATTTTACTCAATTAGTCCACAATTTGATGGAGTTGTTTACTATCCGGTTGAACATATATTGGATATGTAGCAGCCAACTTCAACATAGTTGTAATGGAAAATGAGAAGAGAGTGCCAAAGATAACCAAGTCATGAATAAAACATAGAAGAGCACTTGGGGATCAAGACCATATACAATATTGTAAAAAATTTATATGATAAAAAATTCTCATGTCTTTGCCAATATGAAAATTAGATGTTATTAACCAATTGAGGATATGGAAAATCAGAGATATTGAAAGATTATATTACAAAATTTGAGACATACATCAATTTTCAGGATGTCCTACCACCATAAAAGAATCTTGCCAACTGCGAGAGTATCCAAACTGCATGTGAAGATGTAGCCTTAGGGTGGTGGATATTTGTGCAAATTATAGTGACTTGTTCATTGACAAGAAGCAAAAACAAACATACTACTCCAACTATAACCAAAGAATGTTCCAATTACACACAGAGAGGGGAAATTAACAATACAAGAGTTAGCAGAGAAAAACTAGTATTGAAAGAGAAGAGGGGTGATGCTGGTACAAAATCAGATTCCTAATGGAGAATTCTGGCTATAGAGTTATACGTATTAACCTCGAAGGTGCCAACGACGATCAAACCAATCCCTACACCATTCTTTCCGTTGAATACTGCACTAATCCGCTCATCATCTTCTCCTTATCTTTTACATGACCATGGAAAGAATCACAAGTAGTTAGTGCTTGTATTTTCTTGAAATTAATTGATGACATATGATAGCTACATTCCACCTAAGTTTCATCCTAGGTCAATATACCTACCTATTGTTCGGTAAAATCCCGTTCTCAATGTTTGTATTCTAGGGAAAATTGAAGTTTGAGTATGTAACATATAGCATGTGTGACAATTAACTTATTGATCTTTCATGTGGAAGTTTTAATCCTCGACCATAAAATTTCTTGCACTAGTAGACTAGTAACACGCATGCCAATATACAATTTATGCTTAAATTTTTGTATACAATTTATGTCAATCATTTTAATGCATTGTGAAACGTAACATATTTATATCTCATATGTATGCATATATATTTTGTATATAGGTATAATATACAAAATTAGGTAGCATAGATGGAGGGGGCAAGGATTCCACAACAGAGAATATAAAGACCCATTAAAATTGTAATGAAATAAAACCCGGTAGAATCCAGAATAGATCACCTCTTCTTCTAAGTATCCATTGCACCAAGAGCATCCTTCTTCAGCTCCTCCAACTGTGCTTGTGCAATTTTAAGTTCCAACTGCTCCTCGTATTTGGACAAGTTTTTTTCTACGAATTCCGAGCCTACATAACCGCAAGAGGAAAAGAAAAAAGTATAATCAGGTCACCAAAAACTTAAAATTAAACATTTGTGGTATCTATACTCAGTTGGGAGATTTTGGGTTTTGGGGGTTTGTTTTAGTTTAGGACGTAATTATTACGGGGTTTATGTGATGTTTAATCAATTTAGGGTATTAATCTAATTCAGTCACTTTTTAGAGCATTTGACCTAATTTCCCCTTAAATGATTACTACCGCATTCTTTATTACTCATAATGGTGATGACATATCGTAAGATCTAGCAAGGACAAAGAAAATCAATTCAAGTTGTAGAGCTTTTGTCGAACATGTATAGATACTAAATTTACTATTTAGCCTTATTCAACTCAACAAGGAAAATACAAGAATTGTTCTAACCTTTGCAAATCATATTATTATTATTATTATTATTATTATTATTATTATTATTATTATTATTATTATTATTATTATTATTATTATTATTATTATTATAGTGAAAACTTCCCCCTTTTGTGTTCTAAAATCTAAAATTTGTCATCATATAGTTAATTTTCAGTTTGCCATGATAAATCTATCGTATTTGATTTGTTTTTTTAATTTTAATAGTAAAACTAGAACAGGATTTGATACTAGCGGTAATGCTTATGCATATCAACATGTCTATCTAGCATAATGAACTAATCACAATTGTTTTGAAAATAATTGACATATGATAGCTATATTCCACCTAAATTCCTTCTTGGGTCTATCTAACTATCTATATCTGTAATTCACTGCCTATTATTTTTATTTTTTTTAATTAAAATCATGTGTGACAGATAGCTTGGTAATTAATGACGTAGATTATTGGTTTGGATTGAACATACACAATTACATCATTTGCACAATCTCTTCCCTTTTATTTATTGCTTTTGTATTTGTGCATAATTACTTGATTGATTTGTTCATTTATAACTTGCTTAAATTCGGATATATTCCTTGAAAGGTTTTCGAAAACCAATTCATCCCCTCTTGGTTAATTATTCTTGGTACATCAATTGGTATCAAAGTAAGGTGCTCATAATTTAAAGATTTCACAATCTTGAGTAATGGCTAACCATAATTTTCAAAACATTGAGGGGTATTATGTAAATCGTCTTCCCTTTTTTTATGGCACATATTATAATTATTGAAAAGCTAAGATGATGATTTATGTTCAATCAATATATTATAATGTTTGAGAAGGTTATTTAATATGGTCCTTATTTGCCTACAAAGAGTATTAAAATTGACAGCAAATTCAATCAAACCATTCCAAATCCTAGAGATGAGTATGATGAAGATGATAAAAGAAAATTATCTTTAGATGCTAAAGCCAAAAATCTACTTTATTGTACTTTAGATATAAATGAATTTAATCGTATTAGCACATGTGACTCTGCATATGATATTTGACATGGATTAGAAGTCACTTATATTGGCACTAGTGAAGGAAACTAAGATCAATCTTTTGGTTAAAGAATTTAAAAACTTCTTCATGAAATAAGATGAACCTATTGTTGATATGATTACTCTCTTCACGGATATTATCAATGGCCTTAAAGGATTTGATCGTAAATTTACTAATTGTGAGCTTGTAAGTAAAATACTTAGATCACTATAGGAAGATTGAAGTTCATTAAGGATGTTGATAGAGAATACCAAATATGTCAACTCATATCCATTGGAAGAACTTTAAGAAACCTCGATGACTTATGAGTTCAACAATGCTGAAACTGATGAGGAAACGAGGAAATGCAAAAAAGAAACACATGAGCCTCCTAAGCACCAAATTGCTTTAAAATCAACAATTAATGAAGAAGCTACAAGTGGAAACACGACCGATGAAGAGCTCGATGATCTAGTTCTTCTTATCAAGAAATTGAGAGTCTTTCGCAATAATCTATGATTTCAAAAGAAAGAGGAAAATGTTTAAGAAAAAAGCAAGAAAACATTTTCTATGATGATGACAAACCTGATCAGAAAAGAACCAAGTGTCTAAATAAGAAAAGAGGTACCAAGAAAAAGACATTTTGAGCGACATGGGATGAGAGCGACGACAATGATCATGATGAAAATGATAGTCAGAAGATATCGTCAACATGTGTTCCATGGCAATTGAAAATGAGATAAATTCTATTGAAAAATGATCATATGATGATCTATCTAATTCCTTTGATGAAATTCTTGAGAAATTTGAAAGCTTGCCTTGAATCATATCAAACAGTTGTAGAATTATTGATGTTACTTTTGGATTATCCAATCCTAATTTCTTGTAGATAAATAGTAGCATCAAATTACTTGCTCCAAAATCATTATTGCTCTTTTTCTCCTCTCAAAACACTTATGCATATATTTTTTAGGTCAAAAGGAAGTCTCCCCCCGTGTTTTGGTCAAATTTGGTATATATAGGATGCCCAAAATCTTGTTACCAAAGTAGACTTTCAGTTGGAAAAGAAAGAAAATCTCGTCAAAAGTTTGTACTATGTGGTAAAAGTTTGTACTATGCTACCGCATAGTACATTTATAAGCGGTCGCATAGAAGGACGTCCAACCATCAATTTTGGCCCTGGAATACATAATGTGGTCGCATCAAATTAGACCTATGCGGCGTTCTTTTTTCAGCGGACAACTTTCAGTAATTTAGTCATATATTTCTCTCCCGATATCCGATTGTGGTGATTTAACATGCATTGGAACGCTATTTCAAAGGGTTACAAATCGTCCAGAAATATAATTTTTCCAATTCGAACATTTAATATGCCAAAAATGGGTCTCAAATTGAGATTGAAAATCCGAAGCATAACTTTTTTGGCTGGAAGTTGATATGTGATAGTACTTGGACTATATTTCATCCATTTAGCTTCTTTCCTCATCAAATTAATGCCTAACACTCTCAAATCTTAATTGTGAGGTTCGACGTAACTTTTGAGTATTTGCATTTCAGTCCTCGAACTTTGTATTTGCTCAATTGAGCCCTTTTGTGCTATCTTTGCATTCGTTTTTCCAATTCTTCATCAAACATTGAGTTTTACCTACAAAATAAAATATAGCACAAGTTAGGTAGTATTTTATCTAAATAACAGTAAAATATCATCATTTAGGAACTCGAATAAGTGTAAAAACTACATTTACCAGACATATAAGTAATATACATTATCACCGCTTGCTTTCCATTTATTTATAAATAAATTGTGTATGAATTATTCCCAAATAGAGATTAAGTTTAGAGTTATGAAATATTTCTATATGGGGGATTATATTGTCACCACAAATTTTATTTGATACGCCACATTTTAATTGCAGTCAAACTCTTCAATCTTTGTTCATTGTAATAATTAGTTCCTTAATTTTTTTCCCATCGAATTCTTGTATTCAACATTTCATCAATATTAACGCTTCATCCTTAATGATGATTTATATTAAAATATTTTATTTTTATGCTTTGAAATGAGGGGAAAATATATTTTACATTTTTTATTTATTTATTTTTTAAAAATATGATCAGAAAATAAGTTGTTTTACATTATTTCAATGGATTTTTAGACATTAAATTGTTATCAAATAAAAAATGTGTTAACTAATGAAAAGTTTGAGGAAAATAATGATATGAAAAATTGTTAGGGATATAAGTGTTATAATGAGCAAAGATTAAGAACCTTAAATATAATTAAAATGTCATACAAGATAATTAAAAAATAAGTGTTATAATTAGCAAAGATTAAGAACCTTAAATATAATTAAAATGTGGTGCAAGAAATAAAATTTGTGGCGTGAATATAATTCTTTCTATATTACACCCATTTTGTAATCAAATGGTGGTCATATTCACACCAATTTTTTTATAAATACACCACATTTTAATTATATTAAAGGTCATTAACCTTTATTTATTAGACACTTGTATCCTTAACTTTTTTCTTCTTCAAATTCTTATTTTTGACTTTTCATTGATAAGATAATCTTGTCCTTAATCATGATTTTCATTCAAATATATTGTTAATGTGCTTTAAAATGAAGTCAAGTTTAATCGTATTGTTGCTTTATTATTTGTTTTGCTTATTTAAAAATACAATGTGTAAATGTAGTTTGAGACATAAATAAGATAATGTGTAAATGTTATGAACCTTTCATTCGATTAAAATGTAGTTTAGTTATTAAAAATTGTTGCATGAATATATTTAGCCTACTGAAAATACAAAATCGTTTTAAAAAATCTAGCATTTTAGTTTTTTCTTTTCTCCTTCACAAAATCATCTGATTCCACGAAGTATCAAATATGGTGTTAGTAACAAGTGACAGTAAACAAATGGTGTTCATGTTCACTCAATTCTTATCCCCTAGGACTCCCTCCAAAGTACACCAAATTATTATGCATAAGTTTGGCAAAGCTTTTTAGTGTTTATAGTTGTGGATCCTATGGAACTTTAGGTAGTAAATTGTCGGTCACAAGAAATTTATGAAAAAAAAAATGTTTAACCAACTTAAAAAATAAAAAATAAAACCACGCCATTAATTACAAATATCAACATCGACCTCAATCCACACCAAAATCCACCCTGCTTGTGTCAAATGGATACTTGACAATGGTTCGAGTTGAACCAAAAAAGAACCAGCCCTAGCTTTTGTCAACAAAAAACACTTAAGAAATTACATAATTCAAAAGGATCATTTTAAGGTAATAGTAATAAGAGCATTAAGCCATATTTATGTATTAATCCAATCTAGTATAATATAATTTATTGTTGGGAAGCAAATCTATACGGTACATTGATGATTTCACCACCTTTGAAGAAGTTTTGCATTAGTTGCGTTTTGCTTCGGTCCGAGCTGCTTCATCCCTTCACCATTTGGGCACACGCACATATGTACACACTTATAGACATTTTTTATTTGTATTTATGGAAAATCCGACCATCAAATCCAATCTTCTGTGGGGTTAGGATACCCCTATATAGAACTAATAAACTAAAGTAATAAAGCCTTTTTAGCTTAATTTTTGCAGCTTGTTATCAATTACAATTGATCATCTCAAAAATTATAAATCTTTTTTGACATTGAAATTGACTGGTCTTAACCATGTTGACATTTCCAAAAATTTATTGGTCTTCTTATGTAGAACAAATGATATAATAGATTGAAAAAAATTTGGACGGAAAAGGAGAAAAGTAACATTGCGGGTGTGACAATTGAGTTCTAATTTGGGCCTATAATATCATTTCAAAGAGAGAACGACGAGACAAGTAGAACTCTCATTTTCTGTGACATACGATGGATTTTGGCCATCCGAGTTAGTTGAGGACTCGAAAACTATATTTAAAGTTTTAGTGCTATTTTTGTTATTTATTTTATTTTGAATTATGTTCAATCTTAATTTGTTTAAACTAGAATTTCGTGTAAGTACTTACATCAATAAAATTAGTTGGTTTATTTTTTTTAATAAGTTGGTGGATTTCAAATTTCGTATTCTTAAGTTTTTCGCTCGAATTCCTTGTTTTCGTTGCATTATCTTAACCATGTTGACATTTCCATTTGCCACGTACGCTTCACGATCAAATAACTCAACAAAACCAATGAAGTTATCTATGGAGACTTGATTGACATGATTATGTAAGTTTGTTGCCCTGTCTGAATTTCCATTGGGAAAATTAGTTGGAATTTTACTTACTTTAGATGGCTTGGCCACCAACAAGAAGTTGATAGCCATTATTCTCATGGGCCACAACCACAACTAATTCTGTTATCTTGTCTGTACTCAAACTTGCATTACTTCCAAACGAGACATACACGATTGATTCGGTCTCTTTAGATTCATGACATTTCATGCAGGAGTCTGTGTTCGGCTTATGTATGTTGAAACCATACTCGTCATTGTCTTCATTCTAGACTAAATGGAAGCCAAATTCGGTCCTATAGACGAATTGTTATCAATTGTTGCAGCCTAATATGTTGCAACTTGGGGGGGGGGGGGGGGTGGGTGGGAAGAGCCTGACTCACCGCACCTAGGGCAAGCCATTCAACTCTGATTTTCTATTTGTAAGGCTGAAATTCCACCACCACATTTAAGCTGCTCAAATCATATACGGAAACATTGACAGTGATTACGATGATTAATGTGAAAGTTAATATCCAAAGGATTTTCCAGTCAAGAATTACATATTAGGAGGGAAATCTATAATTTATTTTATTTGTTTTACAATTTCGTTGCTGTCTCTTTTAGAGCCATTAGATATATAACACATTTTTCATAAAATGAAAGAGAACTGGAAGAATGGATAGATATACTACATAGAACTGGAACACGGCAGTCCCAAATCTTTTATTTCACAAATCAAATCAATTAACACACTAGAGTTTGGCTTGAAACCTCACTGGCCAACTCTTTTTATTTGAACACAACAAGTGCAAGTTGAAATATGGCTTTCTCAACCCACCAAAAAGGGAAAAAAAAAAAAAAAGGGAAACAAACTGAAGGCAACAGCTGCAACAATGCATTATTCAACATAACATTAAGGAAGCACTAATTTTTATAAGCTTAATTAGTCGCTTCTTAGCCTTTTACGACGATCTTCAGGTTTTTCAGCTTCTTTCTTCGATGAAATTATAGCCTTCTTGCTGAGGAAATTCCTCCACCATACAGCTGAGTGTTTTGGCAACCTTGTAAAACGGCCATTACCATAGTGTACATAAATAATACCAAATCTGACACTAAATCCTGAGGCCCATTCAAAATTGTCAAACAAAGACCATATGAAGTAGCCCTTCACATTTACTCCATTTCCTTTTCCATCTGGGCCGCTGGAAAGGAAAAAGAAAAAAAATCATGAGCATGAATTGAGTTTACAAAATGTAGTAAATACATTCATAATTAATTAATTTGGACAACAAATTAAGTTAGTTTATTACTCCATTGCTTTCTTAAGGTAGCAGAGATGATCATGGTGATACTGAATCCTCATCTCATCAGAGAGAGCCTGTGTACAAGTTAGGGTCTTATCGTTCACTTCGTCCACCCCTACATGAATCGTGGATAAATTATTTTCACCAAAATAATTTAGTCAGCATTACAATATTTGTCTTTTTATATAATTAGAATTGACATAACACGACTATTTACCATTCTCTGTAATATAAATGACTGGGTTGCTGTATTTTTCCTTCATAAACTCCATCAGCTTTTGAATTCCCCATGGAACTATGTGCAACCAATCAGAACCAGCCTGAACAAAAGAAGATTCTATTTACTTTATATATATTTTTTATAAGCATAATAAGCAATAAATTAAGCCATAGGAAGTATTTGATTCCTCTTGGCTATTCTATTAGACACGACAATGCAGTTCTATAAGTTGTTGAAGTTGTACTCCCATAAGTCGTTAGAGTATAATACAATCTATTTTCTTTTCGAGGGAAGCCAAGAGTTAAAGGCATACCTGTGGACCAATTAGCACCTTTTTACGTTCATCTAAAAAAGAACGGGGAATAATTAGTATCATGTTCCATATTTTCTCTAGTTAACTTGTGATGATAAACTTCACAACTATACCAATAAAAAGTCTTAATACTTACTTGAAGGCACAAAGTGTGAATCTGTAAGGTAACTTTCAGTTGTCGGCGTTTTTGTATCATTGGAAGCATAAGAAGCCGTGTAATAGTTTATGCCTAAAAAGTCATAGGATCCTTTCACTAGCTTTTCCTCTTTTTCTGAAAATTTGGGAAGACGTTTACCGACATTTATTATCATACTTTCTGGATAGTCTCCACTTACTATCGGTTCTACGAACCTTCAAAAGAAAAAAAAATATAAAAAGGAAAATTAGAATTATTTTAGTTTGTGTTTGTTGAATACTGAATTTAATAGGAAAATATGTCACCACTCTCTAATTATTTAGACTTTTGGATGAAAGTCAGTGAATACAATCAGCATGATAATCATAAAATAAAATTAAGAAGAAAGTAATTTGGATGATTGTTGTCAAGATATTGAGTTACCATCCAAGCATAAAATCCATTGCCCTATCAGCAGCATCTTGATCTTCTTTAGAATCAGTAAGAGGCTCATACCATTGAATGTTATTTGTCATCCCTATCTTACCTCCTTGACTTTCCTGTACGTACAAAAGTATCTTTTTGTGTAAACTATATATTTAAAAGTATTATACAAACACGTATATATGCTTGAAATTACTTATGACGAAACCTGATATTTTCTCCTATATATATCCACCACATAAGCATGAGAAATGATCAAATTGTGTGCAACAATATACGGTTCTCTGCCGGGATCTCCATTCTTGCGAACAATTTGAGATCTAAAGCAACCTCTATGAAGAATAGAATGCAGTTTAGCCTCTCCTGTAGTAGTTGGAGCTTTACCGCGATTAGGAGGGAAAGTACCAAGCACATATCCACAAACACTATACGACCATGGCTCATTCAGTGTGATCCAATACTTCACTCGATCACCAAATTCCCAGAAGCAAGTCTCAGCAAATTCACAAAAATCCTTCCTATAATATGGATACACAAAATGGCACAATATTTCAAAAAATATGGTAAAAATTATTAAGCTGCTAGTTTAATCTTTGTAAAAGATAGTCCACTGCTTTAATAAAACTACAACCCATTTTTTCTTTAGCTAAAATTGTCCTCTTTTCTCTTCACTAATGTTGGGGAAAATAATAGATTTGCTTACTTTGGATTTACTCAGTAAATTTCTTAAATATTTTAATAGTAAATGTGCCATGTGATGCAAGATTGAGTTACTCACACAACGTTGTCACATAGGAAGCCACCATACTCTTCTTCCAAACATTGGGGAATATCCCAATGAAAGAGAGTTGCATATGGTTCAATTCCTACACAAAAAAATAAAATGAATAATAATATCTTCAGTAAATTTATATGTAAGATGAGAATGATTGCATAAAAGCATATACATCAATTATTGGAACTAAATTCCAATTGTGAATTATGCAAATAAAAGTCATTAAAGAAACAATAAATACATGAATTATGTAATTGACTCTAACCTGCTGCTAAGAGTGCGTCAATGAGATCGTTATAGAATTGAATTCCTTCTTTGCATACGCCAGTACATAGTCTCCCTCCTAATACACCAAGATAGAACCCAAATTAAAATAATACTTTGATTCACATTTAATAGAACATCAATATGATGCACAAATTCTATTTTTCGAAGTTCAAACTAACGTGCCTGGCAAGATTCTTGACCATGCAATTGAAAATCTGTATGAATTCAAACCCAATTTCTTCATCAAAGCCACATCTTCCTGCAAATTACTAAATATGATCGATACAACATGCACGGAAATGTTCTAGAGTAGAAAAAAATATTGTCTTGTGTTGTCTTATGAGTGAATGGAATATGGAAAATCTTGATACGGAAATTAACAAGCGGAAAATTTTTCATTTAAAATAAGCAAAATGAAGGGAAATTAGAAGAATTGTAATTCATTTCCTTTATAACCTTTGTGTCCATGTTTAGTACGAAGTGACAATAGGTTTTAGTGGACAATACAATGAAAAAAGTTTAACTCATTAAACTTTTCCAGAGCAATAGATAATAGAATTTAGTTTTCACCTTTTATTTTTTTCTCATCTAATTTAATCCAATGTGCCAACCGTTACACCATAATAAAAATTACTGAAGTATACCCGGAACATATTGTAGTGATCAATACCAGCACAGCCATTACTATTGTCGGAAATACCACCTGCCAATCCAATAAATTGACATGTAATGCACAGATATAAGTGATTTTGTGTCTTTATATTATATATACACACACGAGAAGACTGAAAAAAGGGAAGAGACCAGGTTGAGTCTGTGTGAAAACATCCCAATTACTCATGCCTTTACTTCCTGCATTCCATGCACCTTCAATCTGCATACTTATACGAACCAGAAAACAAATTATGCAAAAGCACGAGTCTCACAAAAGTATAATAAATATTATGAGTTCATCATATTAGAAATCAAATACTCGGGCACTTAGAAAATAAATATGTACGTGGCACATATACCTGATAAGCTGAAGTCGCAGCGCCAAATGCAAAATCAGGGGGAAAATCAGCACGCGTGATCTTGCTTGGGGTGATATTTCCTGCCTGGCCATTGACAGGAGATTCATCGGCGCTAGTGATCATCAGTAAGTTGTTTTGGGCATCCATTGCTAGAAATTAAGATTTAGGTGCACTTTGCAGTAGTGTAAGTTGGCCTATTTATAGGGAATTCTGATCAGTAAAGGGCAGCTTCTTTGTCATAAGTTTTTAACATGGAGTAGTTGGATAATAATATTCACAGGGGACCAGTTAATTTTGTTTCTTTTGGTTGATCATTAAATTTTGATGCTGTATCTAGACATTTAAATATAGACAAGAGTTTTTATGATTAATTATGGCCTAATCTCATGTATTTATTGTTTGTTGGGTGAAACTCACTGAATTGATGTGAAATTGGAAGAAAGACACGAAAATTTCGGCAAAAAAATGGTGATTTCCAAAGTTTGAGGATCAAAATGTAAATATTCAATAGTTGATTCTGACGCAGAACGGAAGGCGAAGATTTACAAACGTAAATCTAAAGAACCAAATTTGGAATCCACCAAAGAAATGAAATTTTATATCATTCAATAATGAGCCGAAAAACGTTCAAAAGTCTTTAAATAGGCGTTACAAGAAACCCTAAAAACATAGAATATTAAAACATTCCAAAAATAGCGATAATTTAAAACGGGAAATATGCAAATTAATTATTTGAAGGCCTAAACGAAGGAATTTGGCTAAAATCCCAAGGTCTCGGGACTTTGTCCCGAGTCCAATTTTTCAGGCTGTTTCTATTCAACCTGCTAAATTTCAGCCCATTCCTACACCGTCGCGACAAATGACCAAACTGCCCCTGGCGCGATCTTTCTTCGTCAATTTCCTGTCCAGCACTTCTTCAAACTCCAAAGCTAGTTGTCCTACATCAGTCTCCCCCACCTGTGAAGAACTCGACCCCGAGTTATATGCTGGATAGAATGGAACATCATCACAAAACTCATACAGATCATCCACGTTGAAGGTGCGAGAGATGTTCATATCAGCAGGCAAGTCGACCACGTAGGCATTGTTATTATCTTCTTGATTACCTTGTAGGGACCATATTTTCTAGGCTTCAACTTGTTATAGGAACCAAGAGGAAATCGCTCCTTGCGTAGAAATACCATCACCTGATCACCTTCAGCAAACAATTTCTCACACCTCTTGACATCCTCAGCAGCCTTATATTTTGCATTCTTCCCCTCCAACCTAGCCTTCACTTCTGCCTGAACATTACGAGTCTATTCAACCATATTTTCAGCAGCCACATTGGAACCAGCAACCTTAGGAAGGCAAGCCAAGTCCAATGCATGTTTAGGAGGCTTCAAATACACCAAAGAGAAGGGGGATCTACCCGTAGCAATGTGAACCGCATTATTATACGGGAACTCGGCTTTCGCCAGTGCCACATCCCACTGTTTTGGTTTATCACCACAAATGCTACTTATTAAATTCCCTAGTGTCCTGTTCAAATTTTCAGTCTGTCCATCAGTCTGTGGATGTGCTGTGCTACTGAATTTCAGAGTAGTATTCATCCACCGCCACAGTGTAACCCAAAAATGACTAAAGAATTTCGAGTCCCTGTCAGAAGTGATGGACTGGGGAACTCCATGCAAACGAACCACTTCAAGAAATAATAACTGGACTATATGAAAAGCATCATATGTTTTCCGGCATGGGATAAAATGCCCCATTTTGGAAAACCTGTGAACTACGACAAATATAGAATCTACTCCATGCTGAGTTCGAGGCAGCCCCAAAACAAAGTCCATCTATAAATCTTCCCATATTGCATTTGGAACAGGTAGAGGCATGTATAAACAGTATTCTGAGCTTGACCCTTTGAAGTCTGACAGACATAACACTTACGGACCAGATTTTCCACGTCGCGTTTCAGCTGAGGCCAATAATACCTCTTGGCTACCCCACTGATAGTTTTATCACGTCCCAAGTGTCCACTCAAACCCTCCATGTAGTTCTCGTATCAGTTTCTCCCTCAAGGAACTCCGAGGAACACACAGCTGATTACCATGAAACAGGTAGCCATCAACAATATGGAACTCCCCATCTGTTTGCTGCAGGACACATTTCTCCCACACCTTGGCGAAGTCTTCATCATCAGTATACAATTCTTTTAGAAACTCGAACCCAACAACCTCTTGTTTGTTACATAGTCACTAGCAAACTTGCACGTCGACTTAATGCATCGACTACTTTATTCAGAACCCCAGACTTATTCTTCAGAACGAAAGGAAATTTCTGCAAGTAGGTTGACCATCTGGTATGCATATTATTTAAACTCCTTTGACTGTTTAGGTACTTCAACGCCTGATGATCAGCATATAATATGAATTCCCGCTGAATCAATTAATGCTCCCAATGTTTTAGAGCACAAATAATGGCGTAAAATTCCTGATCATAGGTGCTCCATTTTCACCGTGCATCACTGAGTTTTTCGCTGAAGGATGCCACGGTTTCTTCTCTTGGGAAAGAACTGCTCCAACCCCAATTCCACTGGCATCACATTCTACCTCAAGTAATTTCTTAAAGCTGGGCAAGGCAAAAACGGGAGTAGTGCACAACTTTTCCTTGATCACTGCAAAGGCCGTGTCAGCTACTTCACCCTAATTGAATTCTTCTCCTTTGCCTGGGGTGTTTTCCAAGTTAATTTTTTGTATTCTTGTGTTGTGATTGCTTTCTTCGTATCGCTGATAAGTGCGCTTTACCCACGTATTTAGGCCACAAATATGGATAATTGTTGGCAAATATATTAGAATATGGCTTAATTCTATATAAATTATATTTTGTAGGATAACATTGATGAACATGGTGGAATTGAGGAAAAAGGACTAAAATAGAGTAAAGCCCAAAGTTCAAGGACCAAATTGTAATTATTCAATAGTTGATTCAAACCACAAGACGATACTTTGAAGGCTTATAGGAGACAATTGGACGAAATTAGAACTCAAAAAGGAATAAAATATGATCAAAATATTATCAAAATCAATTTCCAATTGCACAAGTTATATTCCAGATTTTTAGCCGAAGATTTAGACCCATTTTTGGCATAGTAAACGTCTGAATTGGAAATATTCTATTTCTATAAACATTGTAGCCCCTTGAGTTAGATTTCCAACTCATTTTGAATTGGAACTCTTTTCTTATTCGATTGGAACTCTTTTGGAAACCAATTTGCACGTAATTATAGAATACATATGAGAGACCTCTCATATACATCTCATACTCCAATATTTATCAATTATTATCATCAAATGAGAAAAATTCATAGTTTTTGTGAGAGAATTGAAGGGGCCATGCATTACAACATATTTTGAAGAGCTTTCGGAGCAGAGGAGACGCCAAGAACACGAAGATCAAATCCAAGAACACAAAGAATCAATTCAAGAATTATTTGGGTGATGTCGATTTTTCAATATTTCTTTTGTTTTCTTCTTCATAACATGCTAGGCTAGTTTTCTTTGTGTTAGGAGAACGATGAATCATGTAATACGTTGACATTATACATTTTTGAATATTGAATGATTTATATGATTTTCTTTTATCCACAATTATTGTACACAATAGTTGTGTGTATTTGGTGGTTTATTTTATGCATTCGAAAGAAGGAAAATATATTCGACATATATAAATGGGCAGAGGGTCTGATAGGGGATATAAATATACCGATATGCCTTATGTGAATCGTTAAATGTACACAAAAATTAATGCACTTTCATATGTTCACATCCATCATAGAAATATAGTTGAGCCATATATAAAAGTAGGTTTAACATTACTCAAAAGAGATAGTTAAATAAAATAGGAACGTTGATTGGTCAAATTCAATCATGTTGTCAACGTGTAAAACTAGGGTTAAAACGAATTATTGCATGAGAATTCGGGATCCTAATATGTTTGTCATTCATTAAAACACATTAACTTGCGCTCAACATAATTTGCATTTAATTTAGTTAATTCACTCGTAATTGCTTAAGTAGGTTAATTTAGATATAATTCAATGATAAACACATCATATTAATCTGGTTTCAGTCATAATAAAAATTGACCTAAATCAATCTCCGTGGTACGATATTCGGACTCAAATTCCACTTTATTATTTGTTAACGAATCATACACTAACAGTATTTTTAATTTGAAATATATTTTCGTGAACAAATGTTTGGCGTCGTTGCTGGGGTTGAGTTTAGTTTGATTTTATTTACCTTGAAACTAATTCGAACATTTTTTATTATTTATTTATTTCATTCCATTTTAGTTATCTGAGTGCTACTATTGTCTACCTTTTAGATCATGTATACGAATGTCGTTTGATGGTAAATTGCTTCCAAATTATCCAGAAATCGAATGCACTTTTCATCGTAGACAAAGGGAAGCAAGAGCAACACAACAAAAGACCACAAATAGCAAGTACAAATGGCTAACCAGCAAAACAATCAATTAGTTTAGACCAATGAAGAGGAAGCTGTTGATGAGGGGAATATGTTTGTTGTGGATTTCATGATACCAGAGATCATTCAGAGTCAATCCAAAATTGTCTACCTTCCGTTTGGGCAGCCTAATTTCGAGCCAAAGACCAACATTATACATCTATTCTATAATGGGCATCAATTTTATGGCAAAGATAAAGAAAATCCTCATACACATCTCTTAATTTTTAGAGATGTGTCAACATTTTCGATATTATGGTATCTCAGATGATGCTATTAGATTCAGTCTTTGCATGATGAAACACCTGAGTAGTTAGATTTTCAACTCATCGCCAGTATTAGCATGTGGAATGATCTAGCCCAAAAGTTCTGTACAAAATTCTTTCCACCGGCCAAGATAGCAAAATTGAAGCATGATATATCCATCTTTTGCCAAAGTGAATTAGAATCTTTTGATGAAGTTTGGAACATGTTCAAGAATATGCTATGCAAGTGTTCTCATCACGGTATTAGCAAATGACACTAGGTCCAATATTTCAATACGAGATTGCTTCCATCATTCATAAACATGGTGGATTCTTTGTCTAACAACTCATTATCTATAAAGACAATTGACGAAACTTTGAAGTTATTTGAGACAGTGGCTACAACTTTAGCCATGTGGGCTTCTGAGGGAGTGGTTCAAAAGAAAACGCTAGGTGTATACGAGGTGGATGCTTACTCAACTTTATCTGCGAAGGTAGACTTATTATTTCATAAGGTAGAAAGTATATCACAGGCGGCCAATGTAGCACAAGCCAAGTTGCGAAGAGTGTGGAGCAGATCATAATACAACAGATTGTCCTATTTTGGCGTAAGGAATCGAAAAAGTGAATTTTGCACAATGGGGATAACGTCAACAGAATAATCCACATTCAGATACTTACAACCCAGGTTGGAGGAAGTACCCAAATTTCTCTTGGGCTAATTGGAATCAAAATAGGATGCAATATTAGTTTCAGCAGCATGAGAAGATGTTTCTGTTGGAAGAGATGTTCGAAAAATTGATGGAAAAGACAAATCAATACATTGAAGCTAATAATCAGTTCATGAGGAAGAACGAAACAACTATCCGAGATTAGAGCGCTGCTATTAAAAACCTGGAGACTCAAGTGGGCCAGCTGACACTTACTATGACTAGCACAACAACATGTTCATTAACCAGCAATACAGAAATCAACCCCAAGGAACATGTAAAAGCAATATCAACTAGAAGTTGTGTGCAATTATTGAAAATATATGTAAAGAGACCGGTTGCGAGTAAGGAAATAGTACCTTCTTTAGATGAGGAGCATGTAGAACAAAATGAACCTATAATATATGCATCTGCTAAGGAGAGTTCAGTTACATCACAAGTTAAGGCAATCACTCCTAACAATCCTTATGAGCCTCATATTCCATTTCCACAGGGGTTGAAAAAATACAAATTAAATCAACAGTACACAAAATTTCTTGAGCTCTTCAAGAAACTCCACATCAACATCACATTCGTCGATGCACTCATCCAAATGCCGAGCTACACCAAGTTCCTAAAGGACATCCTATCCAATAAACGCAAGCTAGAGGAACATGAAACTGTGATATTGACTGAGGTGTGCGCCAGAATCCAGAAAAAGCTACCTCCAAAGTTAAAAAACATAGGGAGTTTTACTGTACCTTGCACCATTGGAAATTGTTATTTTGATAAAGCTTTATGCGATTTAGGTGAAAAAGTATTAATTTGATGTCATTTTCTATTTTCAAGAAACTCGAATTGGAATAGGCTAAAGCAACTACAGTAACTCTTCAGCTGGCTAATCGATCTCTTACTCATCCAGGAGGGAGGGATTATTGAAGAAGTACTGATTAAAGTGGGAAAATTCATCTTCCTAGCTAATTTTCTCATCTTTGATATGGAGAAAGACAATGACGTTTCACTCATATTGGGCCGACCATTCTTAACTACAGGAAGAGCTCTTATTGATGTTCAGAAGGGTCTACTGATTTTGAGACTTGGTGAAGAACAGATTTCTTTCAATGTCTTCGAGGCCATGAAATTTCCTACTGAGTTAATAAACTGTTTTCAGATAGATGTAATTGAGAAGGTGGTCCAAGACACATTCCGACTACATACCCCACCTGATTCATATGAGGCATGCATTTTACATTCTCAATCAACTCAAATTGATTCACATGAAATCAAGGAATGTGGAAGGTTTCTGGAGACCAATCCACTATATATGCGTAAATGACATTTTGAGGAGTTGGGAACCAATCCTACAAAGGCTTTACCATCCACTAAAAGGTGGCATGACATGCATATTCAAAGAAAAAAGTTTGAAGTGGGCCAACAAGTCCTGTTATACAATTCTAGACTCAAGCTTTTTTTGAGAAAGTTGAGGTTAAAGTGGTCGGTCCATACACAATTACAAAGATATTTCCATATGTTGCTATAGTGATCACCCATGACAATGACAAATGAATGTTTAAAGTTAATGGACAACGGTTGAAGCCTTACAGGAGCGATGAATTCTCAAAAGAAAAGTCTATTATTCAGCTCCAAACATCGGAATGAATCAATTGCCATAAAGTAGAGCTATGGACTATAAACAAGCACTTGTTGGGAGGCAACCCAACATTTCTTCCCTTTAATTATTTCGCTTTATGCATTAGATTAGGAATTTTTCATGTTTTTGATAAGTTTTAATAATATTGAGTCATTCATCGTATTTACAGGTCACAAAGAGTTTATGCATGGTCCACACTACTTTTCCTCCATCATGTTCTCCTTCACATCTACATTGATCAGGGGAGTACTCCTTACCTTTATTTTGGTGCCTAATTTTGTTTTTGTCCTAAACTTTTGCATTTTATTAAAATTGATACCCATTTTATTTATCGTAGTTTCTATAGTAGTTTTTATTTTTTGTATTTGCTTTTTTTTTTGTACGCTTGTATGGCTTTGATGATCTTGTCGGCAATGATTTTGAGTATAAGAATAAGTAAATATTGCATGATCAATGTTTATGTGAAACTTGACATTCTTTATGTTTACACATTAAGTGAGTGATTTGGCTCATTACTTATAGAAGAGTTGAACATAGTAAGTTAAACCTGAATAACCTCTATTGTCTTAATCTATAATCTAATTATAGAGTAGTTTGGAGGTGGTTGAGCTATTGTAAGGGAACATTGAAATTAGTAGGGGTTTCGTGCATGAAATTTGTCTTGTGTGAATTGTCTAAAACCAATGAGACGAAGATAACGTGAAAGTCTTAAGTTAGGGGTTTAGTTTTAGAAGCTGAATGTCTAAAAGAAAAGAGGCATAACACGAGTTTATGTGTAAATAAAGTCATCTTTTCGAGCATGTATAACTGGAGTGAATAAGTCTGTAAGGGTTTAAAACCTAGTGCCCTATGGTCATCTGATTTGGGAGTTATCGGCCTAAAAAAAATATTAATGATATGAGCAAAATTACATTGATTGAGCCCTAAGACATTTGGTTAATAGAACTATACCTTTAATAGAAGGTAAATAGCTTAATTTAGTCTTAAAGGTTGTAGTAGTCAAAAATAAAGGAGAATTTTTGATTTGTTGAAGTGTGAACTTGTGACAGTAAGATCCATCCAAACTGAGAGAGGGCAAGGAGTAGAATTAAATAAGTTCAACCTAGGATGCACAAGGGGAAAATTGAGAGAAAATAACAAGTTTGGGGAGATGTGTATCTCTCGAGAAAAGAAAGAAAATATTTAACCACTGGTCGGGAATTGAACCAATCATGAGCTTGATATGTTTACTTGAGTTTACATCCACACACACATATCAAGTTTTGCAAGTAACTGGTAGAGGTTGATTTTATTTTGTAATGTTGAAACTATTCATTGTGTTGATAGTTAAATTCCAATTTTGAGACACGGTAGGTTGTCAAACCATGTTTTGATTGGAGTTAAGCTACGGTTTGTTTGAGGACAAGCAATTGTTCAAGTTTGGGGGATTTGATAATTGCGTTTTACACACTTATTTAGGCCACAAAACATGGACAATTGTTGGTATATATATATTGGATTATGGCTTAATTTAATATGAATTATATTTTGTAGGATAACATTGATGAATATGGTGGAATTGAGGAAAAAGAAGTAGAAAAATGACTAAGATGGAGTAAAGTCCAAAGTTTGAGGACCAAATTGTAATTATTTAATAGTTGATTCGTACCACAAAATGACACTTTGAAGGCTTCTAGGATACAATGGTATGGAATTAGAACTTAAAAAGGAATGGAATATGATCAAAATATTATCAAAATCGATTTCCAATCCAACAAGTTATATTCCAAATTTTTAGCCGAAGATTTAGACTCATTTTTGGCATAGTAAATGTCCGAATTGGAAATATTCTATTTCTATAAAATTTGTAGCCCCTTAAGTTAGATTTCCAACTCAATTTGAATGGCCTCAATAAGATATTGGGAAAGAAAGTTACGACCAAAATACTAATTACTGTGCAGAGACCAAAAAAAAAAAAAATCAGCGCGGGAAAGCAACTTTCCTTATTCGATTGGAACTTTTTTGGGAACCAATTTGGATGTGATTTTCAACCAAATTTTTACTCCTGCAAATACCTAATAGTAGAATATATATGGGAGACCTCTCATATACATTTCATACTCCAATATTCATCAATTATTATCATCAAATGAGGAAAATTCATTGTTTTGTGAGAGAATTGAAGGGGACCATGCATTATAACATATTTTGACGAGCTTTTGGAGCAAAGGAGAAGCCAAGAACACAAAGAGTCAATTCAAGAATTATTTGGGTGATGTAGGTTCTTCAATATTCCTTTTGTTTTCTTCTTGATAACATGCTAGGCTAGTTTTCTTTGTGTTAGGAGAACAATGAACCATGTAATATGATTTTTAATCTTTAGTTTTATATGTTTGACATTAAAAACACGTTTTTTTGAATATTGAATGATTTATATAATTTTCTTCTCTCTGAAATTATTGTGCATGGTAGTTGTGTGAATTTGGTGGCTTATTTTATGCATTCGAAAGAAGGGAAATGAGTTCGATATATATAAATTGTCATTGGGTCCGATAGGGGATATAAATATATTGCTGTGCCTTATGTAAATTGTTAAGTGTTCATAAAAATTAATGCACTTTCATATGTTCGCATCCATCAAAGAAATATAGTTAGGTCATATCTAAAGTAAGTTTAACATTACTCGAGAGAGATTGTTAAATAAATAGGAATATTGATTCGTCAAATTCAATCGTGTTGTCAACGTGTAAAACTAGGGTTAAAATTGATTATTGCATTAAAACTTATTATTGCATGGGAATTCGAGATCCTAGTATGATTGTCGTTCATTAAAACACATTAATTTGCATTCAACATTATTTGCATTTAAATTAGTTAATTCACTCTTAATTGCATAAGTAAGTTAATTTAGACATAATTCAGTGATAAACACATCATGTTAATCTTGTTTCGACTAAGGTCGAGATAATAAAAATTGAACTAAATCAATCTCTGTGGGACAATGTTCGGACTCAAATTCCACTTTATTACTTGTTAACGAATCGTACACTTGCAGTAGTTTTAATTTGAAATATATTTTCTTGAACAATCGCCATCAATTTGCTACAAGTGATATCAGAGCCTACATCATTCTTGCTAATTTGCTAACACGATGGATGGTGTTTCGTTATTCTTCTTGTAATAATATAGAAATCATGCTAGGCTAAATCATTATTTGTATTGGATGAAGATAAACCCTTTAATTATTTATTTTGGATGAGAATAGACTTGAAGATAGAAATTAAAGATAAATACAAATCTAGTACACAGTGGTTTAGTTTAAATTATATGTTAGGAAAAATTGCTGTATCAGTTGGAAATGTACACGTTCCATTTCAATCCTCAACATTTAACAGGGGTATTAAAGGATCCATTGGCCATAGTAATCATCACGAAGTTGATTTTGATATCCATTATCATAAACGAAGATTTAGGTACACTTTGGAGTAGTGTAAGCCTATTCAGAGGGAATTCTGAATGGGAAAGAGCACGTGCAAGAATCAAATTATTTATTTGTCTTAAATTTTCCATTTTAGTAGTTGGATAAGTAGTTAATAAGTATTCACATGGGACGAATTAATTTTGTTTTGGTTGGTTGGTTGGTTTGATAATTAAATTTTGATGTGGTGCCATTTGAAGTAATTATGGCCCCATTTGAAGCAATTATGGCACATGTCTATATTTTAATCACCTCAATCGATTTCCAACTTAATTTTAATCACCTCAATCAGATTTCGAGAAAGATAGTTATGATCAAAATATTAACTATTGTGCAGAGATAAAAAAAATTCGCACGCGAAGGCAACTTCCTCATTCAATTGGAATTTTTTTGGAAACCAATTTGGACGTAATTTTCAATCAATTTTCTACTCCTACAATTACCTAACAGAATAATACATATGGGAGACCTCTCATATACATCTCATACTCCAATATTCATCAATTATTATCATCAAATGAGGAAAATTTATAATTTTTGTGATAGAATTGAAGAGGACCACGTATTACAGTATATTTTCACGAGCTTTTGGAGCGGGGGAGAAGCCAAAAACACGAAGATCGAATCCAAGAACACGAAGAGTCAATTCAAGAATTATTTGGGTGATGTCGGTTCTTCAATATTCCTTTTGTTTTCTTCTTCATAACACGCTATGCTAGTTTTCTTTATGTTAGGAGAACGATGGATCATGTAATATGATTTTTAATCTTTAGTTTTATATGTTTGACATTAAAAAAAATGTTTTTGAATATTGAATGATTTATATGATTTTCTTTTCTCAACAATTATAGTGCACGGTAATTGTGTGAATTTGGTGGCTTATTTTATGCATTCGGAAGAAGGGAAATAAGTTCGACGTATATAAATTGTCATAGGGTCCAATAGGGGATATAAAGTTAATGCTATGCCTTATGTGAATCAATAAGTGTTCATAAAAATTAATGTACTTTCATATGTTCGCATCCATCAAAAAAATATAGTTAGGTCATATATAAAAGTAAGTTTAACATTATTTGAGACAGATTGTTAAATAAATAGGAATATTGATTCGTCAAATTCAATCGTGATGTCAACGTGTAAAACTATAGTTAGAACTGATTATTGTATGGAAATTTGGGATCCTAGTATGCTTGTCATTCATTAAAACACATTAACTTGTGTTCAACATAATTTGCATTTTAATTAGTTAATTCACTCTTAATTGCATAAGTAGGTTAATTTAGATATGATTCAGTGATAAACACGTCATATTAATCTTGTTTCGGTTAAGGTCGCGATAATAAAAATTGAACAAAATCAATCTCCGTGAGACTATATTCGGACTCAAATTTCACTTTATTACTTGTTAACGAACCGTACACTTGCGATAGTTTTAATTTGAGATATATTTTCGTGAACAATCGCCATCAATTTGCTACAAGTGATATCAGAGCAAACATAATTCTTGCTAATTTGCTAACATGAGGGATGGTTTTATGTTTTTCTTCTTGTATTAATATAGAAATCATGCTAGGCTAAATCATTATTTGTATTGGATGAAGATAGACCCTTTATTTATTTATTTTCGATGAGAATAGACTTGAAGATAGAAATTAAAGATAAATACAAATCTAGTACACAGTGGTTTAGTTTAAATTATATGTTGGGAAAAATTGCTGTATCAGTTGGAAATGTACACGTTCCATTTCAATCCTCAACATTTAACAGGGGTATTAAAGGATCCATTGGCCATAGTAATCATCACGAAGTTGATTTTGATATCCATTATCATAAACGAAGATTTAGGTACACTTTGGAGTAGTGTAAGCCTATTTAGAGGGAATTCTGAATGGGAAAGAGCACGTGCAAGAATCAAATTATTTATTTATCTTAAATTTTCCATTTGAGTAGTTGGATAAGTAGTTAATAAGTATTCACATGGGACGAATTAATTTTGTTTTGGTTGGTTGGTTGGTTTGATAATTAAATTTTGATGTGGCCCCATTTGAAGTAATTATGGCCCCATTTGAAGCAATTATGGCACATGTCTATAATTTTGTACAAATTTTAGACCTTTTTTATTTTGTCTTTCCATTTTTGAAGCACCATACTTATAAGAATTTTTTTTTTTTTTTTTTGCAATTTTTACGATGTACAATTATGTATGCTGTGAAAAATCCAGCCTTTTTTTTATTATTATTTTACGTTGTTACGGTGTGCAAAATGTATGCTGTAAATATTTTTTATGGCATACACCTTTGCATGCTGTAAATAATTTATTTTTTTAGCAAATAAAAATTGCAAATATGTTTCTATCAATTTATACGGCATGCTTCATAATTATGTCGTAAATATTAAGCTTTTACAGTGTGCCCAAAATGTATGCCGTATAATATCAATGACTTAGCATTTACTGCATACATTTATAGCATGCTGTAAATATTCTATTTCTACGACATCCCTGATACACACGCCGTAAGCAAATGCCGTAACAAGCTATTTTTGTTGAAGTATTTGTTTAAAATGTTACAGACAGTAAAATAGAAGATAAAAACGTACTAACAAGTGTTCCAATTCTCATTGTACTTTTACTGAGTTGAAAATGGGTTTTTGTCACCAATCAAGATATCAAAGATGCTACGTTGAAGATAAGGTTCACAAAAAATGCCGGTCACACTTCTTCAATCTTTCAATTTCTTAAATGAGACGCTTAAGACAAAGTCGTCATTTTCTTAGTGTTCATTGATATTTAAATCCTGAAATATCACTATTACTTTATGGAAATTGTATTACTAGTTGCACTTTACCATGCATAGCAGAATTACATGTACAATAGGATGACTCGATGACCTAGACAATGTAATTGTTTTCGTATTTAATTTTCTATTTAGTTAAGAATTTATCACACAATGTTCTTCTAAATATATAGACACACTTGGTAATTGAAGATAATTTAGGGCACCATAAAAGGCTGGCAAATTAATGGGGTCAAACGGCTCGTGCACACTATAAAATTTGTTTCTTTTCTATTTTAAATGGTTACTGTCCATTCATTATTACCAAATAGTGACGAAATATCTTAAGATCTAGCTAGGACAAAGGAGTTCAACTCAAGTTGAATAAATATAGATACTAAATTTACTATGTAGCGTTATTCAACTCAACGAAGAAAATACAAGAATTTTTTTTAATTTGCTATTGTTTCATATGTAGGATATAAGATTAATTTGTCTAACATATTATATTTTTTTCTTCTTTTGATTCTATCGAAAACGTCCCCCCTTTTGCGTTTCAAATTTTGAAAACTCTCATCATATAGTTAATTTTGATGTTAACTTCCACTGTTTATTTAAACCTGAAAGCACACTTTTTATTATGTAACATGTAGCATGTGTGACAATTTATTTGTTGATCTTTAATGTGGAAATTTTAATTCAGTATTCGTGCGAATTTTTCTCGTCGCGAAAACTACTAGCCCTAAGTTAAGGGCAATCTTTTGATATGCTTTCATTTCAAGCTCTTTAATGCATAACCCAGTTTTATCTCTACGTGACATAAGGGTATAACACTCTCCCTTTTTTACATACAGTTAAGGATAGTGCGAAAGACTCCCTCTCGGTATAGCATCTCTCGTTGATATGAATTCATAAGCCACAACTTTCACACATATAATATTTAATCTTACAAGAAAGCATAATTTTTTTTTTTTTTAATCCATCTAACCTATACCTAGAAGATGGATGCATGAATTCCTGTGACAAATCCATGACTTCATTTTCAGGACGTTTTCCAAAGGGAACACCCAACCAAATAATTTGTGACGTATACGTGGGCATGTGCGTTGAAAAGGAATTATATATTTGTATATTTTCAAACTCACCAATAATGGAAATGCATTTAATTTTGTTAGGTTTGATGATTAAATTTTGGGGATGGACCATTTGGCTCATTTGTCTAGAATTACAAAAAAAAAAAATAATAAAATAAGTTAGACAAGTGGTCCAATTCTCATCATAATTTTACCACGTTGAAAATTAGTTTTTGTCACCAATCAAGATATTAAAGATGCTATGTTGAAGACAAGGTCCATATGGAATTTCCTTTTTTTTTTTTTTTGCAATTTTTACTATTTACAATGATGTATGCTGTGAAAAATCCAGCCTTTTTTTTTATTATTATTATTTTACCTTGTTACGGCGTGCAACATGTATGTTGTAAATTTTTTTATGGCATACACTTTTGCATGCTGTAAATAATTTATTTTTTTAGAAAATAAAAATTGCAAATATGTTTCAATCAAGTTATACGGCATGCTTCAGAAGCACGTCATAAATATTAAGCTTTTACAGTGTGCCCAAATTGTATGCCGTTATGATCAATCACTTAGTACTTACTGCATACATTTACGGCATGCTGTAACATATGCCATAAGCAAATGCCGTAACAAGCTAATTTTGTTGAAGTGTTTGTTCAAAATGTTGGAGACAGTGAAATTGAAGATAAACACCTACTAACAAGTGTTCCAATTCTCATTGTACTTTTACCACGTTGAAAATGGTTTTTTGTCACCAATCAAGATATCAGAGATGCTATGTTGAAGGTAAGGTTCACAAAATATGCCGGCCACACTTTTTAAATCTTTCAATTTCTTAAATGAGATGCTTAAGACAAAGTCGTCATTTTCTTAGTTTTCATTGATATTTCAATCCTGCAATATCACTATTACTTTATGGAAATTGTGTTACTAGTTGCACTTTACCATGCATAGCAGAATTGCATGTACAATAGGATGACTCGATGACCTAGACAATGTAATTTTTTTCGTATTTAATTTTCTATTTAGTTAAGAATTTATCACACAATATTCTTCTAAATATATAGACACACTTGGTAATTGAAGATACTTAATTTAGGGTACCGTAAAAGGCTGGCAAATTAATTGGGTCAAACGGCTCGTGCACATTATAAAGTTTGTTTCTTTTCTATTTTAAATGGTTACCGTCCATTCATTATTACCAAACAGTGACGAAATATCTTAAGTTCTAGCAAGGACAAAGGAGTTCAACTCAAGTTGAATAAATATAGATGCTAAATTTTCTGTGTAGCCTTATTCAACTCAACGAAGAAAATACAAGAATTTTTTTAATTTGCTATTGTCTAACATATTATATTTTTTTCTTCTTTGGATTCTATCGAAAACGTCCCCCCTTTTGCATTCCAAATTTGGAAAACTCTCATCATATAGTTAATTTTCAGTTGCCATTGTTAACTACCACTGTTTATTTAAACCTGAAAGCACACTTTTTATTATTTTTATAAATAATTTAGAGTTGTCTAAAACTCCAAAACATGTGAGAAGGAAACGACCCTGTATTAAATGAACGAAATTATTTATTTGCCTGGAAATAGAATTGAGGTTTCCAAGTTACTGTAACTCATACGTTACTATTTCTAGGAATTGTCCCATTCTCTATGTATGCATTCTGGGGAAGTGTTATTATGTAACATGTAGCATGTGTGACACTTTATTTATTGTTCTTTAATGTAGAAATTTTTATCCTCGGCTGTGAAACTTCTTGCACTAGTACACTAGTAACAATGCATGTTCAATATACAATTTATGCTTAAATTTTCTTATGGCAATCATGTTCATGCGTTTTGAAATGTAACAGATCCATATCTCGTATGTAGGCATATGTTTTTTTTTTCGTATATGGGTATATTATAGAAAATTAGGTAGCATATTTTTTATGTCACTTGATTAACGTGAACAAATTGGATGGAAAGACACAATAAACAACTTGGAGGTACTGTTTGGGTAGATTGAATTCACTATTCGTGCGAATTTTTCTCGTCGCGAAAACTACTAGCCCTAAGTTAAGGGCAATCTTGTTGATATGCTTTCATTTGAAGCTCTTTAATGCATAACCAAGTTTTATCTCTATGTGACTTAATTGCTTTCTCCCTTTCTGGTGTAGTTCTTGATATAAGAGTATACCACTCTCCCTTCTGTACATACAGTTAAGGATTGTGCGAAAGACTCCCTCTCGGTATAGCATCACTACACCAAAAATGACATTTTGCAACACATGAACGGCAACATTCGTTAGTTAAGTGTTGTTAAAGGGGTCAACTGCAACATTTTAATAAGTGAATGTTGCTATTGGGTTAATATAATTGACTTTTGGCAACATTTGATAAGAAAATGTTGCTAATGTCACCTTTCGCAACATTTTGTATATGTTGCAAAAAATTTATCCTTTTGTGACGTTTATTAGACGTTGCAAAAGAATAAGCCTTTTGCAACGTTTAATAAATGTTGCAAAAGATAGACCCTTTTGCAACGTCTAATAAACGTTGCAAAAGGTTCATTTTGCAACGTCTAATAAACGTTGCAAAAGGGTCTATCTTTTGCAACGTTTATTAAACGTTGCAAACAGTAAGGAGGATTAGGCAGGTTGGGCTAGATCTTGGGCTGATTATTGACTAACAAATATAGGCCCAATAACGAAAGGCCTAGAAGAATCTAACCTAATGGAGTAAACCGGCAGGAGGGAACCCAATTCATGAGTCCCAATTCATTTCCAATTTCAGCGCCTTCATCTCCTTCTCTGACACCGACTTCGACTCCGACTCCGACTCCTACTCCGACAAAGTGGTGCCTGTTCCCAAATGCGACGTCTCAATTAGAAGCTGAAGCATGCGAACCGACTCCTACTCCGTCAATGCTAACACTTTTCCCAATTTTGAGTTTCCAATTAGAAGCTAAAGCGCGCGACTTCGACTCCGACTCCGACTCCGACTCTGACTCCGACTCCCATCTGTAGCAGAATTAAGGTTTGTTTATCTGTGTATTTCATTATGGATTTTTTCATTTTGGTTAACCTTTTTGATTACGTCTTTTACATTTTTACTGTGTGTGTCGAGGCAAATCTGTTTTTACGGTATTTTGGTTTCTACCATATTAGTTATAAATTACTTATAGGAGTCGTGAAACTAAATGTCTGTTGATATTGAACTCTTTTGCTATGCTGGAATTGGTTATTGAATAAAGTTGGTTTTATCAAATTTTGACCGATTATTTGAGTGGATTCCAGTAGTTGGACAAAAGAGTTCTTTGGATAATCGTGTTCTTTGGATAATGAGTTTGGTATAAGGGGATAATGATAAGCATATGATAAAATCTGGAATGTTTGAGGCTGCATTACATTGTTTGAGAAATTATCTATTTGATGCAACCTAATTGAGCTGTGAATTGCCGCTCTACTGACAAAGTGCACCAAATCTCCATTGGAATAGTTCTAATGGTTAATATAAAACATAGAGAATAAAATATTCTAAGATTATATAACTAATATGGCAGAAATCCAACACTCCTCTCAAGGTGGCTTAAAACAATTTTATCATGAAACTCATGTATAAGAAGCGAGAAATAAAAGTAGAAACTTTGTCAAACGGATCCCAAAATATCTAGCCTTACTATAAGAAATGTCGAGATAAAACTTGTTGATGAAATTGTAGATTAAGTATAATTTGATCCAATAACAAAACTTGTACTTACATTTTAATTTTTATGAATTGTTGCATACATCTTTATACTTAAAGACTTTGCTTGGGGAACTTGAAATGAACTATGTTCATCACTGTGCCATATACGTAGATATATTTGATCACTTGATGAATTTTGGAAATATTGATAGTATAAATAATAGTTTGTTGTCCATTTAATTAGAAGTCTTAACTAATATTTTAGGTACAATTTTTTGTTAAAAGAACCTTAAGATTGAAGAAAGGTAATTTTTGTCACTTTTCTCTAAAAGTGCTTTGTGCTTAGTTTTTGTATGATCACTGTAATTACTTAGTGTAATAAGTAGATTAGAGTGTGATTGTCGAAAAGATTGTGATACCCTTTGGTGATTCACTTGTTTAGAGCTTGGCATCACATGCATAGAAAGAGAAGTGTACTCTGTAATTTCCAATATATAAATGAGACCAAACATTTGATTTTATATCAATCAAATCAGCTAACATGTGCAATTATAATTGATCCCTCCCTGGATGATTCCATTCCCATTAATGAAAATATAAATGAGTTAGCAGTGAACTAGCTATGCTAGAACATTTCAAATATTGTGTATGCTAGAGAATTAGGCATTTGTGTGTTCTATAGAAATTGAAAATGTCTACATACAGAAAAGAGTTCTCACTTTGTTGGTTCCAATTTTTATGTCATTAATGAACATTTCTCTCACATCTTGAGAAATCTTTTAAATCTGTCGACTCGGTTATAAAAACTTACTAGTTAATAGGCATAGACAAGGTCAGTTGCTTCATTGACCCATCAAGAAAATGACCAATAAAATGTGTATTGACTAAGTACCACATGGGTTCATATGAAGACCACAAAATTTTCTGATTTTGTTTTAATAGTTTTTTAACCTTTCCTTAACCTGTGGTAAGGGATGGATACACATCTATCTTCAACAGCTTGAGTGAACCCTCTATGTTTGCTTTGGGACCCAACAGAGAAGATAGCAATGCCTCAAAAATGCGAAAAAAAAGGGAAAAAAAAAATCTATTCCACCACTGTCTATAAGTCTACTTAAACATGCATTAAAGCAGTTGTCTAAATTTATTGGTCCACATAGACATAATGTAATGTGTCTCGTGCTTCTGATTTGACATTCACAGTTTATCCTATTGAAAACTATACAAAAAAAAAAATCAAAGTTGGTAATATTTCTAAATTTTGAGGTTCTCCTTCCATATGCTTTTGAATTCTGGATGCATTCACGGTCTAGCCTGTTTACCCAGTTTTCATTTTCAAGTTGATATCATTGTAGGTATAACTATCCACTTTCCAAAGCATGGGTCGTATTTAGACTTTTCCCTTTCTGGGTTTTTAAGATGGGAGGGAAGTTGGGCTCAATAGTTAGACTTATAATCGATGGGTTAATTGCACAACTATGAAATATTTGGAGGTCCATTTTTAAAAATCAGGTGTCTTCAATTCTGTTCTTTTTTGTTTCTGTTAATGTGTATGTAAGTCTTATAATAAGTCAGAAAACTTAACTCTATGTTAATTCATTTATATCATATTACAGTTATGCAATATTTGATCACTTGATGAATTTTGGAAATATTGAGAGTATAAATAATAGTTTGTTGTCCATTTAATTAGAAGTCTTAACGAATATTTTAGGTACAAATTTTTGTTAAAAGAACCTTAAGATTGAAGAAAGGTAATTTTTGTCACTTTTAAGGTTTCATTCATTTGAATCCCCTGTTTTCTCTATAATTTCCGATATATAAATGAGACCAAACATTTGATTTTATATCAATCAAATCAGCTAACATGTGCAATTATAATTGAAGGACAACGATCAACGATTGCCCTGACTCATTTAAATTTCTGGGTCCGCCACTGCTTATAATGGACAAAGAGTGGCTGCACTTATCAAGGTTAAAATTGAAACTAATCTTATAAATCTAGCTAACCAATAAACAAATAACATATAATGATCATAATGTTTAATTTGTAGATTTTCAGAACAATATAGAGATGGAGCACAGAATTTTGTTGATCGAGCTCGTGAGAATCGCAATTCAGGAATGATAGCATGCCCTTGTGTTAATTGTAGGAATCTAAAACATCATCATCATGATACAGTCTATGAACATTTGGTTATTAACGGCATAGATCCTACATATACAGTTTGGGTATTTCATGGAGAGCAACCAAGTGAATCAAATTTGAAGCTTGTAGAAATACTTGAGTTGAGTAGGATGTTAAAGGATTTCTATGCACAACACAATGTAGATCCTGAAAATCATCCTTATGGAAGAGACGAAGAGATTGAAAGTTTAGTTAATGATGCTGAAACTCCTTTATATCCTGGTTGCAAGACGTTTACAAAGATGTCAGCTTCGGTTGCTATGTTTAAGCATAAAGCTTCACATGGGTTATCAGACAATGGTTTTGATGAACTTATAAATCTTGTTCAAGACATGCTGCCAGAGAATAATACACTTCCAAACTCATTTTATGAGATGAAAAAACTTGTCAATACATTTGATCTTGGCTATGAAAAGATACATGCTTACCTCAACGATTGTTGTCTATATAGAAACGAGCTTGAGCATGCTGAATTATGTCCAAAATGTGGTTGCTCGAGATGGAAAATCAACCAATGAACTAAAAAAATTCAAAAAAATATCCCAGCAAAAGTGTTGCGTTATTTTCCTATAATACCAAGACTTAAGAGGATGTTTGGAATATATGAGATGTCAACACTACTTAGATGGCACTCAAGTAATAAAAGTTCAGATGGTAAGATTAGGCATCCGGTTGATTCATTGAGTTGGGAAATGATTAACAGAAGGTGGCCTCATTTTGCATCCGATCCTCGAAATATTAGATTAGGTCTTGCTACTGATGGATTTAATCCTTTCAACGATCTTAGCTCGAGATACAGTTGTTGGCCAGTAATCTTAACTGTATATAACTTGCCTCCTTCAATTTGCATGTCAAAGGAAAGTTTGATGTTGAGTTTATTGATCCCTGGTCCGAAACAACCAGGTAATGACATAGATGTTTATTTGGCACCGCTTGTCGACGACTTATTGTTGTTATGGAGTGATGGGGTTGATATGTATGACGCAGTTACAAAGTCTAAGTTCAACTTAAAATGTATTTTGATGTGGACAATACATGATTTTCCTGCATATGGAAATATATCTGGGTGGCCCGTTAAAGGAAAAATTGCATGCCCTATCTGTCGTGAAAATACATGTTCTATATGGTTGAAGCATGGTAGGAAGTTTGCATACGTGGGACATAGAAGATTTCTCGCCTTTGATTATCCGTTTCGCATGAAAAAGAGCTGGTTTAATGGATATGTTGAACATGGTATTCGGCCGAAGATAAAAAATGGTGAAGAGGATTCTATTGAAGTTGATAAAATTACAAATGATTGGGGAAAAAGTGGTAAACGAAAGAGAAAGAAGAATACAACTCCATCTACTGTAACGCGGAAAAAAAAGTCAATATTTTTCGATCTACCATATTGGAAGGTAATTTTTGTAATAGTTCCTTCATTTTTATTTCATACTTGCAATTGTATGTAGTTTTTCATGACTCCATAAATGTTTGATTTGCAGACTTTACTTGTACGTCATAATTTAGATGTGATGCACGTGGAGAAGAATATTTGTGATAGCATCATAAGTACACTTTTGGATGTCAAAGGAAAATCTAAAGATGGCTTTAACTCTCGTAAAAACATAGAAGAAATGAACATTAGGCATGATTTACATCCTCATAGTATAAGAAATAAATTCTACCTACTAGCTGCTCCTCACACGTTATCTAAAGCAGAAAAACAAATTTTTCTCAGACGGCTTGCTAACTTGAGATTACCTGATGGCTATGGATCTAATATTGGAAATTGCATATCAGTGGAAGAATGTAAGATAGTTGGACTGAAGTCGCATGATTGTCACATTTTAATGCAACAATTGTTATCAGTTGTACTTAGAGGACTTCTACCTAAAGGGCTAAGGAACTCCATTTTTAAATTGAGTTCATTTTTCAAGGAAATATGTCAAGGAATTGTAGATAGAAATAAGGTTGAACAATTAGAGGAGGACATTTTTGAAACTTTATGCATGTTAGAAAGGTATTTCCCGCCTTCATTTTTTGATATAATGGTTCATTTGACAATCCATATTGGGAGAGAAGTTCGTCTATGTGGGCCTGTACAATATCGTTGGATGTACCCATTTGAGAGATATATGAAAGTGTTGAAAGGGTATGTTATGAATCGTACGCGGCCTGAAGGGTGCATAGCTGAGCGATATGTTGTCGAAGAAAATGCGAAGTTTTGTAGCAAGTACTTAAAACAAGCATCTGAAATGGGCTCTAAGCATGTACACAATGAAGAATATGAGACTGATTTCCTAATTGCAGGGCGTACAATTTCTAAGGGGAAGGCAATTGTGCTATCTAATGAGATGTTGAAAGTTGCTCATCGCTACGTGTTACTGAATAGTGCAGAAGTTCAACCTTTGGTTAACCTTCACGAGGGATATAGACAATTTGAAAATGATCCTTTCATCTTGGCAACACAAGCGAAACAAGTCTTTTATTCTAGGGAAAATGAAACATCTAGTTGGTATGTTGTTTTGCAAGCGCCACAAAGAGACTTTGATGCATCACACATGGCAGAAGATTCTAATTATGAGGCAACTATTCCACTAGATATATCACAGCCAATTACAGACAACCATGATGATGATGAGAATTATGCAAGGATAGATGTTGAAGGCGTATTTTGTGATACATAGTGTAGATTGGTAACTTACTTATTTTTAGACTATGTACTGTTTACATAATGATCAATTTTGTTGTACTATAATTTACATATTTTAATTATATGTCGAATGCTTCGAATTTATTAAGATCTCTAACTATAATTTATTTTTACATCCCAGGTTTTTGTTCTAGATCTAGGGATTCTTTGCAACGAGAAGTGTATTTTGTATGATGGACAAGGCTCAGGTAATTATATTTTCTTGTAATACATGAGAGATATATGCTAAGTTCTGAAAATAATTGCTCTTATATTTTGTTTTCATGTTGTATTCTTTTAGTCAAGTAAACAATCTTTGAAGAGTTCAAAAAGAAGAAGAGCTGCAATTGCTAATGCAATTCGAGAGACGAGTAAGAGAATAAGAAGCTCTAGTGAACCAGGAGATAGTATAACTAGTCCAACTAATGACGAACAAACCACGTTGCAGAAAACTACAAATGCTCCGAAGAAGAAAAGAGGTCCAACACAAGTGAAGATGATTCCGGAACATAATTATCAGAAATAGATCTCGAATTCAATGAATACGGTCAAGTGGTTGGCCTAAATTCTGATAAATTTGCGAGCATGGTTGGGGCCCTAGTTCGAGAACATGTGCCTGTTGTAATTAAAGATTGGCATTCAGTGGATGGAAAGATGAAAATGGAGCTTTGGGCTTTCATACAGGTACTATTCAGATCAGTTCTATTCTTAGTTGCATGATATTTTCCTTTGAAATTAGGCTAACACAGTTTTCCTTAAATTTATGTTTATACACAAATACAGCAAATGTTCAAAGTCAGTGATTGTCATCAAAGAATGACCTTTCAATATATGGGAAAGTATTGGAGGACATTCAAATCTAGACTGAGGAAAGAAATTAAAGCTCAAGTTGAATCATCTGTGAATAGAACACGCACTATGAAGCTTCTTAGACCAAAGAACGTCGACTCCGAAGAAGTTTGGGTAAAATTTGTCGAGGATACTCTTTCAGCTCATTTTACTGTAAGTATAAAAGGACTTTTTGAATCTTAAAGCTTTATAATTATTGTTGTATTGAACTTTATTTCTTTTGTAATAGGAAAAAAGTTCCAAGTTTAGCAAGATGAGAACTAATCAGAAGCTTCTCCATACAATGGGTCGAAAGGGTTATTCACGCATGGCTTATGAAATGGTACGTTTGAGGAACTTATCTTGCCTCACAGGACTTGTCCAATTCTAAAAAATCTAATAACTACATTTATACTGCAGAGAAAGAAGAATCCAGATTTAAAAGGGTTAAGAACAAGAGTATGGACTTGTGGACATTTTAGGAAAGATGGAAAACCAATAAATGAAGCAGTTGCCGATACTTTGGTATGTGTACTATGGCAACGTTTAACCTCTACAATTTGATTTATTAGTTGTATCAATTTCTAGTATAAAATTTGAGTACCATAAGTGCAGAGAAGGATTGAAGATTGTTCCACATCAATTTCTGATACACCCGCCGAAGATTCCATTCGCGATGATGCTGTCGCTCGCATTTTAGGCCCTGAACGTCATGGGAGAGTTAGGGGACTCGGATTTGGAGTTGTACCATCAAAGGTGGATGGACAAATACAAAGTAGTCGGAGAGTTAGAGAACTTGAAACCCAATTACAGACTCAAGCACAAAGGATGGGAGCACTAGAAGAAAAAGTGGAAGCACTTCTCAAGTTATCTTAGCAGGTTGTACGTAGTTACATTTTATATATACTATAATAATATAGGTTCATATCTAATTATATGTAGAATAACTTATCGAATTTTTTCATCATTTACAGAGTATAGACGACAGGAATTCAAATGTTATTACTCCTCAGGTTTTTGTATCTTGCATTCTTAAATGTTTATTCATCATATATTCATTATGTAGCGTTCTAATTTTTAAAAAATATGTTTTGTCTTCTACCAAAATGTAGTCGCATCAAGGAAGTACCACACCTATGATAAATGCAAGATGTCAACTGTTGCATTTGTATATGTTTGAAGACGAAGAGGTCGTAACAGAAGGGAAGATTGCAGCAACAAACCCAAGTGCAAAGGTGCATCACTTGCCACTCGGTCGAGACTGTTGGAAGGTTTGGGTTGAGGAAGTGTATATGGGCAATTTGACTTTATACAAACCTACAGATGAATTCTGAACTCTAAGTGAAGCCATGGGAAGTACTGTTGCTTGGCCAAAGAACAGTATTAGGCTATTTTGAGTAAGGTATGTTTAAATAATTTTTGTCTCCTACAGGGGTTGTTAGACAATTATGTGATTTGGATAGATACTTTGTTAGAATAATATGTTTTGTCTATAATAGCGCCTGGGTTCTTTTTCCCCTTTTGAATCTGTAATTACTGTCTTTGGATCGAATGCAAATAGAGAGAAAAAAATTCTTTTAGCCAACCCCAAGTGCATTGCAACTAAGACTCAGATGTTTGCTGATTTGTTTTTTATTTTGACGTACTGAAACACTTCTTTCAATTTGTTTTATAGCTAGAACCATCTTAGTAGGTTAAGTGTACATCTCTTCCAACTGCTGTTGTCTTTGCACACTCATGAGAATGAGGATCCAAGTTTTATGTAGGTTTGTTCTATGGATAAGTGATTACTATAAATGCTGAAGTTGGTTGACAATGGATAGGCGATACTAGCATTTATGCTGAGGGCACCAGATTGATGTGTTGTTAGGGAAGATTGAATTGCTTTCATGGTAGTTAAGATTGATTTCTTCTCTAGTGTGTTTATGCAGCTACTCAGTATGGATAATTTACAAACTTGGTTCACGATAGCTTACTGTTTTGATTCTGGATTTAAAGGGGTCTGTCTTTTAATTGTTTAAAGATCATGTACATAATTTTGCAGAACAATGCTATGTGTATATCTTGCATGACGACTTGGTTGACATTCCCTCCCATGTAGAGAAAGTCTACACAGTGATGTGATGAAGGAATTCAAACCAAGAGTGAAGAAAGTGAGGAAGGCCAAGAAGGAAAAGAAAGTGAAGGATCCATACAAGCCAAAGAGACCTCCAAATGCTTTCTTTGTTTCTATTTGGATCTAACTTTGTATTCGTTTTGATGAATGATGAAAAAAATGTTATTGATGTTAGGTTGATAATTTACATGTATAATGGAGTGAATATTGTACAATTTATTTAGTATGGTTTAATTTTAATGTAATTTGTTTTACCATTTTAATCTTGATTTGTTATATTTATTTTTGGTGTGTCAGTGTCTCATTATATTGGATATTTATTCCGGTAGTATAAGAAGGCAGTTATATATAAAAAAAACGAATTAATTTTAAAAAATATTAAAAAGACCAACGACAGCGTTTAAAAAACGTTGCCAAAGGGTCTACGGCAACGCTTAAAAAACGTTGCCGTAGACCATTCCCTCAACGGCAACACTGACCCCCGCAACATACACTAAAACGTTGCAAAAGGCCTTTTGCAGCGTTTTTTGGCCGCTGCAAAAGGCCTTTTTGGCGTAGTGATCTCTCGTTGATATGAATTCATAAGCCACAACTTTCACACGCATAATATTTAATCTTACAAGAAAGCATAAAATTATTTTTTAAAAATCCATCTAACCTATACCTAGAAGATGGATGCATGGATTCCTCTATGACAAATCAATGACTTCATTTTAGGGACGTTTTCCGAAGGGAACACCCAACCAAATAATTTGTGACGTATACGTGGGCATGTAAGTTGAAAAGGAATTATATTAGGTTTGATGATTACATTTTGGGGATGGACCATTTGGCTCATTTGTCTAGAATAACGAAAAAAAATATAAGTTAGACAAGCGGTCCAATTCTCATCGTAATTTTACCACTTTGTCACCAATCAAGTTATCAAAGATGCTATGTTGAAGATAAGGTTCATAAAAAAAATTTTTTTATTTTTTTTTTATTTTTTGCAATTTTTACGATGTACAATTATGTATGCTGGAAAGTATCCAGCCTTTTTTTAATTATATTTTACGTTGTTATGGCGTGCAACATGTATGCTGTAATTATTTTTTATGGCATACACTTGCACGCTGTAAATAATTTTTTTTTAGAAAATAAAATTTTCAAATATGTTTCTATCAATTTATACGACATGCTTCAGAATTACGTCACAGATATTAACCTTTTACAGTGTGCCCGAAATGTATGCCATATATGATCAATCACTTAAAGTATTTACTGCATACATTTATAGCATACTGTAAGTAGTCTATTTTTACAGCATGCCTTATACACATGCCGAAAGCGAATGCCGTAACAAGCTAATTTTGTTGAAGTGTTTGTTTAAAATGTTAAGAGACAGTAAAATTGAAGATAGACACCTTCTAATAAGTGTTCCAATTCTCATTTTGCTTTTACCACGTTGCAATTTGTTATATATATATATATATATATATATATATATATATATATATATATATATATATATATATATATATATTAAACTTCCCCCTTTTATGTCCTAAAATCTAAAAATTTTCATCATATAGTTAGTTTTCTATTTGCCATGATAAACCTATCATATTTGATACTAGGGCAATGCTTGTGCATATCAATGTGTCTATCTAACATAACGAACTAATCACAATTGTTTCGAAAATAATTGACATATGATAGCTATATTCCACCTAAATTCCTTCACAGGTCTATCCAACTATTTATATCCAGTTAGTAAATTTGATCAACAATAAGTGGGATGGTTTGAATCTATGAGAAGTATATTAAGGGAAAAATTCAAAACTCATGCTTTATCTATCCCAAAATCAAAAATCAAGCCCAAGGTTTAGAATTGTAAAAATCAGATTTTTCATGAATTAATTAATTATATTTCACAATTATTATATTAAATTAAATATTTAACTGTAATATAATATAATTAACCCACCCCACCCTACCCCACCACCCCACTGCTCTGGCGACTACTCCGGGGACCGTTCTCCAGCCGCGCTTAATTCTGACGACTACTCCGGTGACTGTTCTCCGGCCGTGCTTAATTCTGGCGAGTGCTCCGATTCCGACAATTGTTAAAGTCACAGTTATATACAATTTGGTCACAGATATCTTATTAATTAGTTAAAAATTTAATTTTCAGTCAAAACTTATCAAATTAATTGGTCACGAATTATTTCAAGATCACAAATCCAAAAAATTTGTAGGTCACAATTGACTTCATTGGTCACTGATAAAAAAATTATATGTCACAAATTTTTAATTGGTCACAATTTTAAAAAATTATTCCATATTTGTTGGTCACAGATTATATTTTCAGTCACAGAGTAACGAATTTTAAGGTCACAGTTACCATATGATGGTCACATACACCCAAACATCCGTCCCCCATCCCAGTGCACCACCAATACTTGGTCACAGATCGATATAGTTGGTCACATACACCCAAACACCTGTCCCCCAATCCTAGTATATTACCAATACTTCGTCACAGGTCACAAATCGACCAAATAGATGGTCACAGACACTGTCTCATCCGCCGCACCTGTCCCCCAATCCCAATACACCAACAATACTTGGTCACATGTCACAGAACGACCAAATAGTTGGTCACAGACACTTCGTCCCATCCGCTGCCGACCGTAATCCCTAAAACACCCACCAACAATAACACCACCAACAACATCCACCGTAGCTGCCTGAACAGGACCACCACAACCACCGCCATAATAACAACAAAAAACAACCATCCCAACGTCACCCGCACCACCACACCAAGAAAAACACCACAACTGTCGTCGACCCGGCCACAACACCACACAACCATCACCACAACAATGACAAAAACTGACCGCACCACAAAAATCGACAGCAAAATCACAACAAAAAAAGCAGTCTGTTGTTTGTTCTCTGCCGGGCGAAGACCTCCACCGCACACACCACCGCATCGAAGACCCACGGCACCTCCACCGCCCGCCACAGCCACACAGTGTCGCGACGCTGCGAGCTGCACACCCACAACAGCGATTCACAGCAGTGTCTCGCGCTGCTGTTGCCGATTCGCAGCAGAGGGAGGGAAGAAATGGCAAAGAAGAGATGGAAGAGATAGAAAAAGACGGAAGGGAAGAGGAGATGGGGGGAGTAAGGTTTGGGAATTGGATTGAAATTTGGGGGGTAGGGGTGGGTATATATTTAATTTAATTTAAAATATTATTATTAATATTAATTGTGAAATTAAAACCTGATTTTTTATTAAATAAAGTATAAACCTGATTTTGATAATACTTTGATCATGTTCCATTCCTTTTTGAATTCTAATTTCATCCAATTGTCTCCTAACAATCTTCAAAGTATCTTCTTGAGTATTTGCAATTTGATCCTCGAACTTTGGATTTTACCATTTTTCGCTATTTTTCATCAAACATTGAATTTTACCTACAAGATGCAATATAACATAATTTAGGTCGTATTTTGCCAAAAAGACAACAAAATTCTAGAGTTTCAAACCCCGAATAAGTGTAGAAAATACACTTATCAAACTCCCAAACTTGAATCTTTGTTTGTCCTCAAACAAAACTAAAACCTAACAAACACACAAACATGCGGTGCTAATTATCTAATTGGTTGCCAGACAATCAAGTAAAACAAAACAATTTAGCTAGTTACCCCCACTTTTTATCCCAAGATTGAAATCATAATCAGATCTATGCACAGCTTCAAAATCACAATACAAAAATTAAAATCTACTTTTCCAATGTAAAATCGACGTATGTGTATGAAGAATTGAGCATAGCATCATGAATTCATAAGTTGTCTCAATTCCCGACCCCCAATGGTCAAATATATTCTTTCATCGCTCGTAAGATTCACACACCCTCAAACTTATCCTTTTCGCTGTTTTTCAAGTGTGTGACATAAGGTTGATTTTTCTACTATCCTCACCTCTCCAGTTTAGGTAAGTCTCACTAATTACAAGTCGATATGTCAATAAATAAGGATTTTCCATAGTTTGATTGCTTCAATCTCTAGGATTTAATTAGGCTAATAATCTCTTATCAAAAAGTCAAATTTCCTTAAACAAGTGTTTGAGACATAACCAGGGCATTTGTTGCGTCTTCTATTTCATGCACCTGTTTTTTCTATTTTTTTTCTCAATCTATTTTTTTTCAACACTTTTTTTTCTTTATTTGAATCATTCTCTCCCTCAAACTTTCTAAATGACTCATGTAACAAGCTTTTGGCCGATGACTCCCAAGTCAGATGACCATAGGGCACCAGGTTTTAAAGACCCTTGCAGATTTAATTGCTCAAGTCATAAAGGCTAATAAGAGAAATTTTCAAATAAAATAATAATTTTTTTTTACCTTGATTAGTGCAATGTCCCTTACTAAACACCAATTCAAGTAAAACGACCTCTAACTTGATATTTTCATCCAATTGCATCCTATTGACCTTAGACAATCCACACAATTTTTTTTCTTTTTCACACATGGAATTCTCATTTATCTTAATATCTTCCCACAACAGTGAAATCCCCCGAACTATTCTAAATTTCGTCCAATGATCTAAAATTTAGTGGTTTTACGTTTGGCATCTATGGTCCACTATTTTAACCTATTCAATTATGAAATCAACTCATTCCTATACAATGCTTAACTTAATTCATACCCTCAATAAATATCAAATTTCACATGGAAAAACAAAAATTAATTTAGGCATGCAACTTATTCACCATTCATATATTAATTTATGATTCAATATATTCATCATTGCCAGCCAGACCAACTAACTCACACAAGCACACAAAAAGAATATATTTTTGAATTTTTTAAAGCATTAAAAACACACAAAACCACATAAAACATTAAAAAAAACTCATCTCATGTTTCTACCCCCAAACTTAAACTAGACATTGTCCTCAATGTCTTACATTCTAAATCCGCATATAAAGGGGTGAGGAAGAAAATAAAGAAAAAAACTCCCCTGATATGGCTTGTAGTCCAATTGCAAGCTTCATGTTGCTCATGTTAGCTATTTAGTCTTGGTGGGTTTAAGTGTTGCGCGTCATCATGTTTCTGCATAATGTGGTCAAATAAAATATTCAAGATTAAATACCTGGAACAAGTGTTACTTAGCTCTAACATCTAATAAACCAACTAACATAACGAAAACATAAGGGGAAACGAAGTATAGATGATGAGTCCCTAAAATGGATTTAATAATAATAATAATAATAATAATAATAATAATAATAATAATAATAATAATAATAATAATAATAAATAAAATTAATCTAAGTTATCTTTAAACTAAAAAGCAAAATAAATAAAAGGGATAGAAGTGTTGGGTTGCCTCCCAACCAGTGCTTGTTTAAAGTCTTTAGCTCGACTTCTACCCAGGCTAGTCTACAGTATTAAGTGGCATGGTTGTCTTCTCATTGGGGTAGTCACCTCCCCAATAAGCTTTCAATCGTTGTCCATTTACTTTGAACCTCCTCTGTTGATCCTGAGACTCCACTTCCATAGTACCATATGGAAACACGGCTACCATTGTGAATGGACCCGACCATCTTGACTTTAATTTTCCCGGAAAGAGCTTGAGGCGTGAATTGAACATTAACACTTGCTGACCAACCTCAAACTCCTTCTCCTTTATATGCCTATCATGCCATCTTTTGGTCTTTTCCTTGTAGATCTTTGCATTCTCATATGAGTCCAATCGAAACTCATCAAGCTCATGAAGTTGTAGAACCCTTTTTTCGCCTGCTGCCCTCATATTGAAAGTGAGCAATTGGTCGCCCAATATACCTTATGCTCTAGCTCAACCGGCAGATGACAAGCTTTTCTGAACACCAGCTTATATGGAGACATGCCAATCGGAGTCTTAAATGTTGTTGTATATGCCCAAAGTGCATCATCTAGTTTCTTCGCCCAATCTTTTCGGCGATACGTTGACCGTTGCTTCTAGAATCTTCTTTAACTCCCTGTTGGAAATTTCCACCTGCCCACTAGTCTGAGGATGATATGGGGTCGAGACACGGTGTTTCACTCCATACTTAGCCAACAATGAAGTAAAGAGCCGATTGCAAAAAAGCTTCCCTCCATCACTAATAATCGCCCTTGGGGAACCATATCTTGTGAAAATGTTTTTCTTCAAAAACTGAGTCACCACTCGACTGTCATTACTTGGTAAATCCACTGCGACCAATATGTATTGTTGACCGTAGGATGAGGGGAATGGTCCCATGAAGTCAATATCCCAAACATCGAATATCTCAACTTCCAAAATGTTGTTCAAGGGCATCTCGTTCCTCTTAGAAATATTTCCGGTCCTTCGACATTTATCACAATTCTTGACCATGTAATGTGCATTCTTGAACAACGTCGGCCAATAAAAACCTAATTGCAATACCTTTGCTGCTGTCTTAATCGCTGCGAAGTGACCTCCATATGGTGCTGAGTGACAAGATTCCAACACTTGATGCTGCTCGACATCCGGCACAGAACGGTGTATAATCTGATCTGGACCCCTTCTATAAAGAAATGGATCATCCCAAAAGTAGTGTTTCAAGTCATTAAAGAATTTCTTCTTCTACTGACTCGAGTAATCTGATGGAATGATGGAATGGGCCAAATAATTTACGTAATCTGCGTACCATGGCATAGTGATAATCTGAAATAACATATCATCAGGGAAAACTTCATTGATCTCCTCTATAGGGTCTGCATCTTGTGATTCAAGACGAGATAGGTGATCGGCAACTTTTTTATCTCTAAAAACTCTTGCAGCAGGATTATCCATCGAATAAGTCTTGGTTTTGCATCCTTTTTGCTCATCAGATACTTCAAGGCCGAATGATCAGTGTAGACAATCACCTTTGACCCAATCAAATACAGCCTGAATTTGTCAAAGGCGAATACTACTGCCAAAATCTCCTTTTCTGTAATTCATCTGGGCCTCATTCAAAGTCTTACTGGCATAGTGAATGGCACATGAAATTTTTTCCTTTCGCTAACTCAAAACTACCCCCACTGCGTGATCACTAGCATTACACAGAAGCTCAAACGGATAGTCTCAATCTGGAGAAGCTATCACAGGAGCAGAGACCAACTTTTTCTTGAGAGTGTTGAAAGTAGTCAAACACTCATCAGAAAATTTAAATGGAGCCCCTTTTTCTAATAAATTGCACAATGTCTTCAAGATTTTGGAGAAGTCTTTAATGAAACATCTGTAGAACCCAACGTGCCCCAAGAAACTTCTGACCACCTTCACTGTTAACAGCGGTGGTAATTTCTCAATGACCTATATTTTAGCTTTATCCACCTCAATCCCTCTTGCTAATATCAAATACCCCAACACGATCCCTTCCTGAACCATGAAATGACATATTTCCCAATTTAGCACAAGGTTTGTATCCTCACACCGCTATAGTACTTTCTCCAAATGTTCAAGGCATTCCTTGAATGATTTCCCAAAGACTGAAAAATCGTCCATAAATACCTCAATGATATTTCCTACCATGTCTGAAAAAATAGACATCATACAGCGCTGAAAAGTGGCTGGGGCGTTGCATAAATCGAACGGCATCCTTCTATAAGCAAAAGTGCCATAGGGGCACGTGAAAGTGGTCCTCTCTTGATCATCTAGTGCTATAGGAATCTGGTTGTATCCTGAATAATCATCCAGAAAGCAATAGTAAGCATATCCAGCAAGTCTTTCCAACATTTGATCAATGAAAGGAAGGGGAAAGTGATCCTTCCTTGTTGCGTCGTTGAGTTTGCAATAGTCAATGCAAACTCTCCAACCTATGACTGTGCGTGTAGGAATGAGCTCATTATTTTCATTTGGAACCACTATGATCCCCCCTTTTTTCGGCACGACATGTACTGGACTGACCCAGTGGCTGTCTGATATGGGATAAATAATCCCTGCATCCAAAACCTTTAATATTTCTTTTTTTACTACTTCCTGCATGGTCGGATTTAATCTGTGTTGATGCTCAATCGAAGCTTTGTAGTCATCCTTCATCAGTATCTTGTGCATGCAAAGAGAAGGGCTGATCCCTTTTATATTTAAAATAGTCCAACATATTGCAGTCTTGTGATCCCGTAGTACTCTCAGCAACTGATCTTCCTCTGACTTTGTAAGATTATTCGAGATAATCACTAAAAGTGAACTCTTTTCCCCTAAGTATGCATATCGAAAGTGAATGGGTAGCTGTTTGAGTTCAAGGGTTGGAGCTTGCTGTATAGATGGTAAAGGTGTTGGGGGTTGGGGGGCCCTTACCGAGCTCTAAACGTGGTTGCTTGAAAAGTGGTGGTTCACCTGCCAATAACGTGCACATTCTCCTGCCTCTTTCCTTTTTGATGGAAAATCCTGAGAATGCACCAAACAAGCCTCAAGAGGATCTTGAGGGTGATCAACTATGAATGTCTCTTCCACTGCTTCCTGGATTACATCAATTGTCATGTAAGAATGCTGGTTCGTTTTGAAATTTGAAGGCCCTGAATACGTTGATTTTCAGTTCGTCCTCATCTAACCTCAAGATCAACTAACCTTTTTGCATATCAATCAGAGCTTTTTCAAGAGCCAAAAATGGACGACCTAAAATGAGCTGAACGTCCCTATCCTCCTCCATATCCAGGATAATAAAATCTGCTGGGAAAATAAACTTATCGACCTTCACCAAAATGTCCTCACAAATGCCCCGAGGGTACTTGACCGATCTGTCAGCCAACTGCAATGAAACTGTAGTAGCTTTTGCTTTCCCCAAACCTAATTTCTTGAAAAGAGATAAATGCATTAAATTAATGCTGGCTCCTAAGTCACATAATGCTTTACCTATATATAAGTTACCAATGTTGCAAGGAATAGTAAAACTCCCTGGATCTTTTAACTTCGGTGGTAACTTCTGTTGGATAATTGCGCTGCACTTCTCATTAAGTAGGACCATCTCATTATCCTTCAGCTTCCTCTTATTTGATGAAATGTCTTTCATGAACATAGCGTAACTGGGCATCTGAGCTAAAGTTTCAGCGAACGGTATATTAATGTGTAACTTTTTGAACACATCCAAAAATTTCTGGTATTGCTTGTCCAACTTGTGTTTCTGCAGTCGCTGTGGAAATGGGATCGAAGGTACATATGCTTTAATAGGAGCGGGTGCCTTCACTCATGGATTATCTAATGACTCAACTTCATTTTCCTCTGTGACCTTGTCTGACTCCCCTACTTGCTCATCGCCCGAGGTGGGTACCTTTTCTATGACTGGTAGTGGCCGCTTTACATGTATTTCTGTTAGCTGAACCCCACTATGTGTCGTGATTGCTTTGACATGTTCCTTAGGATTTGTCTAAGTATTGCTTGGCAAAGTTCCTTGAGTTCTACTAGATAGTGCGGCTACAATTTGTCTCACCTGCTGTTCCAAGTTCTTAATCGAGGCCTGTTGGTTCTAAAAATTGGTCTCAGTCTTTGTGATGTACTGAGATAGCAGATCTTCTAATGACGGTTTCTTCTCTTGTTGTTGATGATATTGGAACCCTGGTGGCTTGTTCTGATTGTTTCCTCCTTGTCCCTGTCCGTCCCCCTGATTGTTAGACCATGAAAAGTTTGGATGGTTTCTCCAACCCAAGTTATAAGTGTTGGAGTAGGGATTGTTTTGTTTCCTTGGGAAGTTCTGTGCGTACCTAATCTCTTCGGGCTACGAAACCTATGTAGATGCCAAAGGGCAGCATACTGTAGCATGATCTGCTCCACAAGCTTCGCATACAGATGGTGATTGGTGTACCATGTTGACTGAGTGAGATAAATTATCCATCTTCTTTGTAAGAACCTCCATTTGTGTTACCAATGTTGTCATTGTATCCACGTTGTGCACCCCTGTTGTTTTCCATGGAGCTTCCCTATCGGTTGGCCACATCAATTGATTCTCAGTTATCTTTTCATATAGTTCATATGCATCATCGACGTCAAGTTTCATCACTAATCCTCCTACTGAAGCATCTATCATATTTCTGAACCCCTGGTGTAGTCCGTTATAGAAGAGATATTGTTTAGCCTGCTTTGAAATGTCCAAGCTAGGGCATTTTCTAAACAAACTCTTGAACCTCTCCCATGTTTCAAGATAACTCTCGAAGTCTTTCTTCTTGAAATTATGAATTTCAATCCTGATTTGGTGAACTCGAGAAGGAGAGAAGAACTTCATCGTGAATTTTTGAACCATATCGTTCCATGATTGGATGCTTATTGGAGGTAAACAGAGGAACCATTCTCTTGCCACATCCTTCAAAGTATGGGAAAAGAGCTTCATTTTGGATAGCTCTCTGTTGATTTGGCTGCAGTACTTGATCCTGAACCTGAACTTGATTATGTGGTTGATTTTGTTGTTCAGCCATTCTCCTCGCTTGACATTGCTCTCTTCTGCGATTTCTGAATGTCCTTTCGATTTCGTGATCTATGGAAATTAGATCAGGCTAGTAAGGATTTTGCATACACCAAATTCGAGAGAATTAAGCAATGTAATGTTAGCCTAAAACCAATAAAAATAAAAATAAAATAATGAAAAAAATGAATCTAAAATATCAATAACTAAAATTAACATCGTTATTCCCCGGCAACGCTGTCAAAAACTTGTTCGCGTAAAACTCGCAAGCATACGGGTTGTACAAGTAATAAAATATGTGAGTTAAGAGTATCGTTCCCACGAGGAATAATGTCTAATTTATAGTTCAATAGCTACTATTAATTTCAAAGTATTATGATATCAATACAATTGTGATTTCTTTGTTATTTATTCTAATTCTACTCTAGAAAAGCAAATAAATATGATATTTTATCTATGTGAATGCTTGTATTGGATTCATGTATCCCCCTATTTCCACTTATTTCAATTCTTAATAATCATTCTATTCAATTCATACATTTTTGACAATCGATAAAGCTAATATGTTAAATGTTCTTTCCCAAGATACACCAACCTATGACTAACACGAGACGATCATATTCCTAGTCCGAATTCATATGAAAGTCACGCATTTGGTTTAGATTATCAATAAGATTGCATGTGTGAAAGAGATTATTCCTAATTCTAACTACACATGTTGATTTTACAGCGTTTTAAACTTATTGTGAGTATTCATACACTACAACAAGCAACTAACTATTTAATTGGTGATTAAGCAATAAGTAGTGTGATGAGTATGTAAAATCAATCAAATAATAACACAAAAATTCTAAATTGATATCTTGAATTAAAATAAACGAAAATAGGGTTCAAACATTCATCCAATACAATGAAAAACTAGTCTAACATATGTAAAATTAAATTACAAAGGAACAATTGGAAAATCATCATAGGGAAAGAAGAAACAATGAAGAATTAGGAATTTTCCACGTTCTTGATGTGAATCTTGAATCCGGTTGAAGAATATTCAATATCTTATGCAATTCGCCTTGATTCCACGTTGTTAGCCATGTTCTTCGCCTCCAAAATATATATAATATAAAGATTTTTAGGTCTAAGGAGGTCCTCCATATGTATTCTACTGTCCTCTCTTTATAGGAGCCGAAAATTGGTTGAAAATCACGTCTATATTGGTTTCCAAAAGAGTTATAATCGAATAAGGAAAGTTGCCTTCACGCGCGGATTTTTTGTCTCTACACAACAGTCCGTATTTTAGTCATAACTTTCTCTTCTGCTATCCGATTGATACGATTCAAAGTGAGTTGGAAATATAACATAAAGGGCTACAACCTTGATTGAAATAGAGTTTTTCCAATTCGGACATTTACTATTCCAAAAAGGGGTCTCAATGTTTGGTTAAAAATCTGGAATATATCTTGAGCCATTGGAAATTGATTTTGATAATACTTTAATCATGTTCCATTCCTTCTTGAATTCTAATTTCATCTAATTGTCTCCTAGCAATCTTCAAAGTATCGTCTTGAGTATTTGCAATTTGATCCTCGAACTTTGGATTTTACCATTTTTCGTTATTTTTGCTTTTTTTTCTCCAATTCTTCATCAAACATTGAGTTTTACCTACAAGATACAATATAACATAATTTAGATCGTATTTTGCCAAAAAGACAACAAAATTCTAGAGTTTCAAACTCCGAATAAGTATAGAAAATACACTTATCAGATGGCTCTTTCCCATAAGGCTTCTTTGCAAGAAAGTGAAGAGGATTGTGAAATTATTGTCATAGAGCCACAAGCAAAGCATTTTCTGGTTATGGAAACTAGGGCTCCAGCAGCTGTAGAGTTGGTGTTAGGATGGAGCTGGTGGTAGCCGGAGCGAAGAGAGAAGAGGAAAATGAAGTAATTTTTTTATTTTTTTGTTTGGGACTCATTTGCACTTTTTTGAAAATATTGGGACTATGGTTGAAATTTGTTCTTTATTTTTTTTCTTTTCTTTGTATTCATCATTTCACAACTTTTTGGCAGAGCAATAAAACAAACTTCAAGTTTCATACATGGATCTTTTTACCAATTTCAATGGGTGGGAGGTTTTGCGGGAGATTCTTCAAACTAGCCGGGTCAATTAGGCTTTTTGAGGTTTTTATAGAAAAGTCTATTTTACCCTTAATGAAATGAATTTCTTTATTGCAAGCAGTGTTCTAAAAGGCGTAATGCGTTGCGATGCGTCGAGGTCAAGAATCAAGAATCACAAGTTTAGGCGTGTCAATGCGAAAAATAAGCGTCATAATACGTTTCGTATTTTTAATATTATTTTAATTATTTTTAAGGAATTAAATATATTTTTATATAAAAAAATAGATTTTTTACCAAAAAAAAAAAAAAGATCTTAAATGCGTCGCCTAGGCGGGACAATGCGCCAAAATGTGCCGCCTAGGCGCGTTTTGCTCGTGCGCCGTGCCTAGGCGGCGCATTTTGGGGCCTTTTCGAACACTGATTGCAAGACATGTTCTTCTTTTATGAATAGTTTTAAAAACTAGTATCTTATATTTTCTTATTCTTTGGATTTCAGCAAACAAATCCATCGTTTGATCTAATAGATTAATATAATCTGTAATTTTTTGTTCATATTCTCTTATAAGTTTATTATATTCTTCAGATAGCAGATCTATATTTTCTAGTTGAGATCTAATATTTTTTATTTTTTGTAACACTCTTTCTAACAAATTATCTAATTATTTAATCATATCCTGACATTTTTGAATAATATAAACATAATGAAACAATAACATATCATGATAAACAATTCAAACATCATAATCATTGAAATGAATAATCCCTACGATTCTTTTAAGATTTTAGGAAAATTCTTTCCAAATTTAACAAAACTAATAGTTTTACCTTAGTTTTGATCTTTGGCTTTTATTCTCTGAACAGAGTGACTTTCAAGCTTCTGGATCTGCAAACTACTCCCTTCAACGGCTTCCTGCCTTCATGGGATTCTTGTTATTCCAACTTTCGCTTTCACTGTATCTTTTTTGAGAATTAAAACTATAGATTCTAAATAAGGAAAACTCTCATTTTGTTAAAGTAAGAAAGAAATCTCAAATCCGTTATCCCTTTCTCCTTGCCCGAAGACCTCTATTTATACAAGTATATGAGGTAAAATTATTGTCTTCTTACATCACTGATTACATCATTCTCCAATTATGGAGTTTTATCAAAAGTTTCAACCACTAAATTATCGTGGCTCTATTATTACATAAAACAAACAACTTTATTTCACATCTTCTTTATTCAGGGGACCACCCTTCTATTATTGTCTTTCTGGTCCTACATCTTCACATGTAGTTTGGACACTCTTGCAGCTGGCAAGATTCTTTTATGGTGGTAGGACATCCTAGAAATTGATGTATGTCAAATTTTGTAATATAACCTTTCAATATCTCTGATTTTCCATATCCTCAATTGGTTAATAGCACCCAATTTTCATATTGGCAAAGACATGAGAATTTTTTATCGTATAAATTTTTTACAATATTGTATATGGTCTTGATCCCCAAGTGCTCTTCTATGTTTTATTCATGACTTGGTTATCTTTGGCACTCTCTTCTCATTTTCCATGACAACTATGTTGAAGTTGGCTGTTACATATCCAATATATGTTCAACCAGATAATAAACAACTCCATCAAATTCTTAACTAATTGAGTAAAATTTTAAGTATACCCTTCGTCCTCTAGCAAATTTTAACACTTTTTGTATAAATATTTCATCAAATTTTGATAATTCTGCCAAATGTTTTCCTGGATATATCAAATCCAAGAATCCATAGTCTGCAACTGTTTTTATGAAAATAGGATCACCTCCTTTCATAGCCGTGACTCTGGGATAAACATTATGTCCCGAAGAGATGAAATATGTATCACAAATTTTCATTTCATAAACCATTTGGATTATTGTGGCATATTTTTCTTCGTTTTGCTCCAAAGGGGTTCTATCATCTTGATCTATGATGCTGATTGTTATGGAATCATTTTTATTTGATCGTAACATCACTTTTTTATTTGATGTTACTGGAAGAGCATCTCTTTTTTTATCGGTTGGCATGTTGTCCCTTCTGGGTCCATTGATGCTTCCCGCTGTACCTGTTTGGTATTGAATTGGAAGACTCATTTCTGAGCTACTTGGTATTTCTGTCTCAGACGATATATTTTTCAGTTGTGCTGCAATAACATCAACTTGATTTTTGAGTTCTATGGAATTTTTATGTTGTTCTGCATTGATATCCAATAATAGTTTTATATTTGAGTTGAATATCTCTGAGATCTGTATCGCACCGTTATCTATGTCTTCAGATTCCTCTTTGAGGAAATCAGTCTTTTTTTGTATATGAAGGACGGATTGATATAATTCCATGATCTTGTTTTATTCATCAGTAAATTCTATGTTTTTGCTGAGAAAAGCAGCAAGATAATTATTCACACATTTAATATGAACAATATCAAAATTATAAAAAGATAAATATGCTTGTAATCTGTGTAATATCCTATATTGAGGCTCCATTGGTAACTTATTTTTGACTAATCCTACAACTTGAGAATTATCAGTTTCAACAATAAATTTTTTGGATAATAAGACTAATGAAAACTTTTTTATCCCTCTAATTATTGCTAATAATTTATGAGTGGTATAATTTATCGTTGCTTGATTAAAAGTTCCACTTGAATATCTGCAAATTTCATTTAAATCTGTTTTTAATATGGTTGTCCAATATTTATCTGAAGTATTTGTATTAACAACTAAATTATCTTTTTCATTGGTAATCTTAATTTTGGTAGATTTTTACATTCTTCTTTTAATTATATATTAATTTCGGTATGTTCCTCATTCCATCCGTTAGTATTTGTTTTCCTAAGTAAAATTTGTATTTTATATCTCTTTTTTGAAAGATTTTCAATAAATCCTTCTACATAATTTAGACATCCTAAGAACTTTTGTATCTGTTCTTTAGATTCTAATTTGTTTGGAAAACTATCTATCTTTTTAAATATATGAGTTTGTAATTTTATTTCTCTTTTATCTATTATTAATCCAAGAAAATCAATCTTTTGTTTTTCTATAATAGCTTTCTTTTTGGAAAGAACAATTCCTTCCTTGTTACATTCATTTATAAATTGTATTAAATGATTTTCATGTTCTTCCTTGTTATTAGAACATATTAATATATTATCAACATATACTATCAGAAATTTATTAAATTTTCTAAATATATTATCCATTTTCCTTCGATATATTTGAGGTGCATTTTTTAATCAAAAATGCATTACTATCCATTCGTATTTGTCTTGAGGTGTACTAAAGGCTGTATATTGTATACTATCTTCTTCCATCTTTATATATCAAAATCATGATTTACAGTCAAATTTAGAATAATATTGTTTTCTTTTTACAAGGCTTATTAGGACTTATTTATTTGGTAAAAAGTATCCATCAAATCTAGTATACTTATTTAATTCTTTATAGTTTATCATCATTCTGGTTTTTCCTCTAACTTGCTCAAAATGTTTCATTACCATAAAGACCGGACTACTATGGGGTCTATTACTTGGTCTTGTAAGTTTTTGTTTTAATAATTCTTTCATTTGGACTTTGAATTCTTGTGTATCTTGTATTGTATATATCATTGGTCTAACTCTTATAATTACATTTTCTGTTAATTCTATTTTTGCTCTGGATGGTATGGCTTCCAAAATATCAATAAATTTTCTCCACAGACTTTTTCTAATTGTTTTATAATTCTTTCTATACCTATTTCTACTTCTGTTTTTCGGACTTTTTTTTGTACATTATTCTTTTATTTTTTATCTCATTATGTACAATTGGTTTTTTCTCCCATCTATCACCACGCTAGGCAGCTGAACTCTCTAACGTCCAAATTCTCTTTGTATTTTTAATAAATGTCCACAAGGAATTTGTAACATTATCATATAATTATTTTGTTTATAATTTTGAAACTGTTGTATAAAGTTATTTCCTAATAATATATCACATTCTAATTTATCATAACTATATATCCTATTTATTATTATTTGTTTACTTCCAAGGTTTGTACTAATTTTTTCAGCACTATTTATTATTTGATTATCTTCACCTGTAACTCCTGTTATTTTTATCTTACTTTTATTATCCCATGATTTTATTAAGAAATTCTTAAATATAGTTATATCACTTCCCGTGTCTATCAAAGCACAAATCGTTATATCTGATTCTATAATAGTAACTTGTATATATACGGCTAATGGAAAACTTATTTGATTATTAATTTAATTCTTTATTACATAATATAGTTTGTCCATTATGAAATATATATAATCCTTCTCTTTTTATACTATAATCTTCAAATCCATTTAAAAAGCTCATTCCTAATAATGTATGAAGGTTTGTATTCATGATGACATCTATATAACGTTGTATTATAAAATCAATTCCTCCTATTTTTATAGGCACCTTTACTTCTAATTCTGTAGTATGCATTTGTCCATCAAAATTTACATACCTATATGGTTCAGTTTTATGAGGCACTAACGTTCACTAGCTCCTGTATCTATTAATATATTTGGTCATGATACATACTCTTTTCAATTAAAATATTCTCCATTTATTTTCATATTATCTGTTTTTTTATGAGCCTTTATTTCTCTTATGCAACTAGTTTCTTCTAATGATTTTCTATTAGGTAATCTAAGACTGTTTGATCTTCTAATTAATTTTTCATCTTTAAATATTATATTATTATTAGGATATTTTTCTTCTTCCCTAAATTCTACTATTTCAGGTTTATCTGTTGATATCATAAATTCATATTCCTTCGAAATCAAATTTACCTGCTTATTTGGTTCTATAATTTTACTGACATATTTACAATCCTTACGTACTTCTATGTATGGTTTCCTAGAATAAATGTTTCCATAATTAGAGTTGGTAAATGTATATAAGGGTCTATATTCAATAGTCATAATTTGATCTCCTAGTTGCATTATATAATTTCTATGTAACTTGAAATGCAAACCTAAAACTTTATTAAATTTTTTATCTTTTAATGAGATATAATATTTTGGGTAACAAGTAAATATCATTTTTTGATATACTAGATTTCTTTCTATGGTTCCAAGATGACTATCTTTTAAATTTATTATTCTTCCATCATGTAAACTTGCAGTTAAAGGTGAATCTATTCCTTCTCTAAATAAAGATTTAAACATTATTTGTATTCCTGCTAAATAGAGATATTGAATCTTCACTTTATTTTTTATTGATTTTTGATAATAATTCTTCTACTGTATTCCTTGTTAAAAGGTTTAATTTGTGTGTACCATGGGTTGTTCTAACATTTATAGTTTTTTTCAATTTTATGATATTCATTTATAGTTATCTTTTCTCTTTTCCAAATTCTATCAAAAATTTCCCATTTTTCTATTTTCAAGTCTAAAGATAATTTGTGTAATTTCTTGAATTTATTACTATCAAAAGTTACTTTTAATCCATATTCTTTTATCCTTTTATATTCTTGCATTTCTATATTATCACTTTCTATTTCGTTGATTTCTTTATTCAGATTCTGCCTCATTTTCTTCTGAATTTTTCTCGCTTATGTATATTTCTTAATTATAATATTGTTCAATATCAAATATCTCACTTAATTCATCATCTATTCCTAAATATTCTTCCTGTAATATTTTAAACTTTCTTTTTATTACAATCTGGACTTATATAACCTATTTCTCCACAATTCCAACATTTACATTGACTTTTATATTTTTTATAAGGCTTTCTTTTTTGTTGCCTATTTTGATTATATTTTCATTTATAATATCTTCTTCTTGGTTTTATATATTTTTTTCAAAAATTTCTAAATTTTTTAAATCTTTTATTATTTTTATATTTTCTTTTTACATTGTTTCTCTCAAGGTTACATCCATACTGTGTAGGTTTTTCCATATCTTCACAGAATATTCTCGTTAATTTTCCTGATCTTTTTAATAATTGTCTTTGTTGACATATATGCTAATCTTTCAAATAGAAATTTTATTCTTGATCCTAAGGATTTCGGTATTCCAATATTATCTCTAATATATTTTTCAAATTCTAGTTTAAAATATATTCCCGATGTTCCTGGTAATTTAGTACAGTATATGTCTTGATATATTTCCTAGTTTTCATCACTATAAAATTGTATATAACAGTAATTTCTAAATTCACAAGTATATTCCTTAATTTTACACATATCACATATTGTAAAATTTATCAATTTCATTATAGCATCATATTTTCCTCTTTTTGCTTCTTTTTTATTTAGTTAAGTATTTTATTAATTTTTTATAATGATTCATATTTTTCTTTACAATATAACATAATTTCTTCCTTATCAAATTCTTCAATAATTTTCTCATATATATATATTCATCTCTTATTGATCATATTATGAGTTTTTCTATTATTTGTTCCCTTATCTCTCTAGGTAATTATTTAATCATAATTAATGTCATTATACTTAATTTTTTAGGGACAAGTTCTAAAAATATATAATTTCCATGTTTTTCTTCTAGCTTATAATACCAATCTGTTTTAGTAATAGTAACTTCCATGAGTTTTATTATAACTTTTCTTTATTTTCTGTGGTCTTTATAGATCTATGGCTCGGAATGAGCGAACTAAAATCAAATAATCAAATAAAAATCTAATAAATCTTAAAATTCAATTAAATCTTTATACATTTGTGTATTCTATATAATTTCTTAATTTAAAAAGATCTAATCTATTGTTAGTTACAGATATATAAAATCTTAAAGTTAATTCAAACCTTAATTTCTTATATTCTTGTGGTAATCTAGTTGTGATTGGTCTTCTCATTTATAATTAAGTTTTTAAGTAATTCTTCAAAATTTAATAATGTTTGAGAATTTATAATATCAAGATATGTTATTATGTATATACTTGGTTCAAAAGGTATATCATATTTTGAAATTTTCTTTTTTTCTTTTTCCTAATTTATCTATGATATCTTGTATATCTTTTATTATTATAGATCTTATAATTCCCGTGGCAAAATTTTCTATTAGGTTTTCTTTAAAACATTTTAATATTTCTTGAGATGCATACAATTGTTCTTGGTATCCTATCTTATTGATTTCATTTTTGAACTCAATTTCTTTTTTATCTTTTACGATTCTTTTAATCTTGTATGGTCCTCTTTTAGTTCTAGGTTTTTTATAATTTTTATTAGTCATGGTTTATAAAAATAATTCTTTTAGGACTGGATTGTTCTTTTCTTAATATTATAATGGCTTTAGTTATAAATTTAATATGTAGGGGTATTTTTGGTAGTTTCCTACATTTGAATGGTCAAAGGCCAAAATGAAGAAATGACCTCTTTTTTAGGCTATTAACATATATTTCCCGAGGTTTTGCACCAATCAACCTTTTTGACAAAATACTATTAATCGTGGCAATTTAATTAGGGTGGTGGATATTTGTGCAAATTATAATGACTTGTTCATTGACAAGAAGCAAAAATAAACATACTACTCCAAATATAACCAAAGAATGTTCCAATTACACACAGAGAGAGGGGAAATTAACAATACAAGAGTTAGCAAAGAAAGGGTGATGCTGGTACAAAATCAGATGCCTAATGGAGAATTCTGGCTATAGAGTTATACGTATTAACCTCAAAGATGCCGACGAGGATCAAACCAATCCCTACACCATTCTTTCCGTTGAATACTGCACTGATCCGCTCATCATCTTCTCCTTATCTTTACATGACCATGAAAAGAATCACAAGTAGTTAGTGCTTGTATTTTCTTGAAATTAAATAACGACATGTGATAGCTACATTCTACCTAAGTTTCATCCCGGGTCAATATACCTACTTACTGTTCTGTAAAATTTCGTAAGCGTATGGGATCGTTAACAACTAATTGATTTAGTAAGTTAATAGTATCGTCACACAATGAATAAATTTCAATTTAAATTTACTAGTTATATATGGAATTCGAATTATATAAACAAAAGAGAGATTTTGATTTAATTTTATAATAAATTATCGAAGAAAAAGGTAAAAAAACATTGTGTATCAAATTATGGATGATTGTATTGGATTTAAAGTCCGCCTATTGTCATCTATTTCATTTATTGATTTGTAGTCTAGTTTTATTCATGCGTTATTAACAATCGATAAAACTAATGTATTTAACTTGCTTTTATAAGGCAAATTAATTCTATTCAAGTTACGACCCGAATGTATTCCTAATCCAAATTCGAATGAATAGAATGCATTAAATTTTAGATTGCCTACATGATTACACACTTGATAAATATTATTTCTAATATTTATTGCACATATATTCATTTTGATGCATTCTAGACTTATTATGAATCTCACAATACTACAACAAGCAACTAATTATTCAATTTGTGATCAAGCAATTAAATAATGCAATGAGTATGTAAAATTACTCAAGAAACGCAAGAAATACTAAAATACTAGACTTGAATTAAAATAAATAGACAGCATGGTTTATCTCATCCCATACAAAAAATGATCTAATCTAGCATGCTTTTAAATAAATTACAAGAAGAATAATGAAAAATCATCACCTGGATCATGAAATAACACAAAATAAAATTGAAATAACACAAATTAAAATAAAATTACTCAAGAAATGCAAGAAATACTAAAATACTAGACTTGAATTAAAATAAATAGACAACATGGTTTATCTCATCCCATACAAAAAATGATCTAGTCTAGCATGCTTTTAAATAAATTACAAGAAGAATAATGAAATATCATCATCTGGATCATGAAATAACGCAAAAAATCTTGATCTTCAATTCGAGGTTGAACTCTTCAAAATCTTGATGTAATTGATTTCAATTCCTTGCTTGGGTTTGATCTTCTCTCTCAAAAGTGATGAATTTGCCTCTTATTCTTGATGAATTTGATGATAATATTATGTATGAAGAAGCAAGAGAGAGTTCTTTCAATGTTTATCCCAAGTTCTATATTTATAACGAATTTATGTCAAAAAATCATTCCAAAGTTGTTCAATAAGAGTTTGAATTAAAAAAAATGGCTGAGCATGTGCAAGCATGTTGAATTGTTCTCGGGACAAGATATTGCTGCCTCATACGCGCTAGAATAGCCTGCATGCGCACTCGGATTTTTGTCGCTTCGTTCCTAAACAACTTTTGGTATTTTAATCATAAATTTCTTCTCGATATTCGATTGAGATAATTCAAAGTGCATTGGAGAGATAACTCAAAATGCTACAATTTTGCTAGAGATAGAAATATTTCAATTTGCTACTCGAAAAATGTGTCTTTATCTAAGATTGAAAATTTGGAGCATAACTTTTTGGACTAAAAATTAATTTGTGAAAATACTTCAACTATATTTCACTCATTTGACCTCCAATTGCATACCATTGATCGTATATGATCCTTAATCATTTTAGAGTTCGAATCAACTATTGAATATTTGCACTTTGACCCCCCAAACTTTGGATTTCTTTAGTTTTTTCCCTTGTCGTTCCTTTCGTTCAATCTCACCAATTTGTCTCGAGTTTTACCTAACAATCAAAAATAATAGATGTTAGGAATAACAATATCTTGCGTGCAATCATAGTAATAATCTAAAATTTAATACATTCTTATCATTTGAATTCATACTACGAATAGACTCGGGTCGTGATTAGAATATAATTAATTTATCTTGAAAAAGAAAGTTAAATGTATTAGTTTTATCAATTGTCAAGAATGTATGAATAAGATTAAATTGCATAATTAGGACAAAATAAATAGTGATTGGGGAATTCGAAATTCAATACAATCATCCATAATTTGATAAAAATAAATTTTTACATCTTTCTTAGATTAATTTAGTAAAACTCACAATCAAAATCTCTTTTGTTTACATAATTAGAATTCAATACAAAAACTAGTACACTTGAGTTGAAATTTATTCCCTATGAGACGATACTCTCAACTCACTAAATCTATTAGTTGTCAACGATTCCATATACTTCGGGTTTATACTAAACTCGTTTTTGGATGATTTAACAGATTTTTATAATTTATCATGTAACATACAAGTAAAGTCACCTCATTATATTTTTCTATCAGGGGACTTATACATTTATTTGGACCGTTAAATGTGCTTAACTGTTGTTGATTTTGATGAGTTGTGACTTAATTAGATGTTAATTTTGTTTGTTAGGTAAAACTCGTGGCAAATTGGAAGAAATGAACGAAAAAGGGAGAAAAAGAAAGAAATCCAAACTCTAGGGACCAAATTGCACACTTGTAATAGTTGAATCGGACTTAATATCAATGATTGGATATTTACTGGATTCAATTGGAAGCAATTGAAAGCTGAAGGATTAAAATGCATGGAAAAGGGGCTGAAAGTGAATAATTATTAAAGTTGAGGACTGAATCGTTAAAGCCAAAAGAATAAAGAAAAGAAAAGGAGAATGGCTTTCATTAATGAAAATGCCACTACATTTGGCTTTAATTAAAAAAAAAAAAAAAGGCAGTTTGGGCTGTGAACAAATTTAGGTGAAAAGTAGCTATCATATGCCAATTACTTTCAAGAAAATTATGATCAGTTCGTTATGGTATTATGGATTTTAGAATTATGAAAGTATGCAACCGTATGACAGACAGATTTACTAACAAGGTTACACGAAAAATTATTGATACGCATAACGTGTAGATTTATCCTTAGTTCTTCGTGTGTGATCATAACCGGACACAACCCACAAATACCATAGTCATGGATTCCTTTACAATATCTAATTAAGGATTTTCCCATTTTGCTAGGGCCCATGTGTCCATGACAGTGTAGCACAACTCATCTAGTTAATCTTACTTTATTCACAAAGTAAGAGGCTGCTCTTCAAATTTAGACTTCAGGAGAGTAATAAATGCCTTCTCGTAATTCTTTGTTCTTGTTTCTGCTATTCTCCATATGGCCTAATGGCAACCAATAGAAATTGTGGCATGGCCTTTACAAGCAAACTGTTGTAGTGTGACCTAAATTTTATTGGGTGATGGAGTTTTGATTGAAGTGGTCTTGAAGAAATCAAAATGTGGATTAGGGAGAAAAGTTCGTCGCATTCTCGCTATAGATGCTAGCTTGGCTCTAGAGCGGTAGCTCTGCTAGCCTGGCGCTAGGATGCCCACTCAAGCAGTAGATTGACAAATTATTTGTCAAGAATTTGCATTCCAGCGTCGTGACCCCAGGGCTCTAGCACTACAGCGCTGCTCGAGGCCGCGAGTCTGCTGCTCAAGTTGCTTGTTTATCCGGCCTAGGCCTGTTTCACCTTCTGACACATTTTCCCTATTCCGATTCATCTATAACTCGATTTTTAGGGTTTATATATAAACAACCACGCCTTGTCACTACAAAAAAAAAGGCCTTTTGCAACATGCAAAAGGCAACATTCGTCAATTGCATGTTGCTAAAAGGGGTCTACGGCAACATTCAGCAAGTGTATGTTGCTATTGGTTGACAAAATTGAGTTTTGGTAACTTTTTTAATGAATGTTGCTAATATACCCTTTTCGCAACGTGCAATGCGCGTTGCCGTAGATTAGTTTTAGCAACGTGCATTGCACGTTGCCATTAGATGTTTTAGCAACGTTCATATGAACGTTGCCATTAACCTTTTAGCAACGTTCATTGCATGTTGTTATTAATAGTTTTAGCAACGCGCGTTCATTGCACGTTGCCATTAATAGTTTTAGCAACGTTCTTATGAACGTTGTCATTAACCTTTTAGCAACGTTCATTGCACGTTGTTATTAATAGTTTTAGCAACGCGCACTCATTGCAAGTTGTCATTAATTGTTTTAGCAACGTTCATATGAACGTTGTCATTAACCTTTTCAATTTCTTTTTTCTTTTCTTCATTTTTTTAAGATAAGGATAAAAGCATTTTTTTAGGCTAATTAGCACAAAACGTCCCTACTTTTGGGGTGGATTTCGAAAACCGTCCCTACATTTCATTTCGTGCGTAGGACGTCCTTACCTTCAACGTTTATGTGCATTGGATGCCCTTTTCACTTCTTTTTGACGATTTTACCCCTCATTCAAGTAAAACAAAAAGAAAAGAAAAGAAAAGAAAAACTAAAGAATTAATTGCAACTATAACCCCGAATTTTTAAAACCTACTTAACTAATTTTCTCATCCACAACCACTTCCAACTGTTGGTGGCCAAACAATTTGGCCAAATCCAAATTTTTTTTAATTGGCTGACGAATTGAATCAATTGATCCATTACCCATAGTATTAGCAACTTTAATTGAATGTTGGTGGTTGCAATTTGTTGATTAGGGCAATGGGTGAACAGAAATCAAAAAATGGAGCCAACACCGCGCGATAAACCTGTTTTTGAACGAACAGCTGTTTCCCGGCCAAATTGAGGAAGACCATATGCTCATGGATGCGCCTTGAGGAGTGGGTGCTAGTGGTGGTGGTTCTCAATTGTCGTTCATACTATCGGTGCCAGAAAATTCGTTTGAAAGTTGCGTTTTCACTGTGTTCGAAGCTACCACCTGCTGGTGTTGATTCTGAGCAATAGGGGACTGTTGGGGACAATGGACAGGGTCGTCTTGAGGTGGAGAATCGATTGGAATGTTGGGTTTTACATGGGTGTCGCCGAAAAAGGAGTTGTCGGCCGATTTTAGCAAAATGAGCAGGTGGTTTTTGTCCAAATTTTCGACGATTTCAGGGCTGTTCGAGGCATGATATTAGGTGGGAATTGAAGGACATAGTGAGGGCTTTCTAGTGGTGTTAATGTCTGGTGATTTTGGTGGTGGTTGGCCAGCGTTTTTGGCCATCAAAGGTGGTGGCCGGAGGAGGAGATTCAGTTTTCAGATTTTCGAGTGGCTGAATTTGAGAGTTGATTTCGGCAAGATTATTTGGTGTTTTGGGGAGTTGTTGGGTGGTGATTGTAGAGGAGGTTAAGAGCTTTCCATTGATGCCAATATCCGGTGGTTTTGGTGGTCGGAAGGTGACTGAAAATAGCTCCGAAGTTGGCTGCTGGTTGGGGGCAAAAAATTAGTATTTGTGACTCAAAAGTAGGTTTTAAAAATTTGGGGTTATCATTGCAATTAATTCTTTAGTTTCTCTTTTCTTTTCCTTTTGTTTCAATTGAATGGAGGGCAAAATCGTCAAAAAGTTGTGAAAAGGACGTTCAGCGCACAAAAAGTGGAAGGTAGGGGTATAAATGCCAAGAAATGAAAGGTAGGGATGGTTTCCGAAATCCACCCCAAAGGTAGGGACGTTTTGTGCTAATTAGCCCATTTTTTTACTACCCAGCCCAACCCAACTCTGAACTACCCAACCCAACCCAACTCTGAACTACCCAGCCCAATCCCAAAAGGCCCAGCTTATACCTCATTCCCAAACACTGATTTCTCCACTCGACGAACGACTCTGGTGTCTCCAGCCAGCCCTTCACACCCAAAGCCTCGCCTCCAGCCCTCTGCCCGCTTGAATCGCCTCCACAGACCACAACTCCAATTCGCAGCCTGAAGATCTTAGCCCTCCAGTTCGCAGCCTGAAGACCTTAGCCCTCCAGTTCGCAGCCTAAACCCCTCCACTTCGTAGCCTCCACTTCGCACGCAACCTCCATTGGACCACTTCGCATCCTCGCCTCGCTTGAATCGCCTCCACAGACCACCTGCCAGCGTCCAGGCTCCATCCTCTGCCTGAAGACCCTGACCGCCACTGCAGAGTACAGTGACTTCTCTCTGTCGACTGGAATAAATGGTTTAGGTATTAAGTAATTTCTTAATTTCTTTAGGCTTTATCAATTAGATATTTCATATTTGGGTATTGTTTATTTGTTTAGGCAGACTTGAGTAGATATGGCTGAAATTGTTGAGTTGAAATTGGTGAAGTTTGGGTATTGTTGGTTTGGGTATTGTTGAATTGAAATTCGTAAACTAGTATTAGCATTGGTGAAGTTTGGGTATTGTTGGTTTGAGGCTGAAATTGTTGAGTTGAAATTGGTGAAGTTTGGGTATTGTTGAGTTGAAATTGGTGAAGTTTGGGTATTGTTGGTTTGAGTATTGTTGAATTGAAATTCGTAAACTAGTATTAGCATTGGTGAAGTTTGGGTATTGTTGGTTTGAGTATTGTTGAATTGAAATTCGTAAACTAGTATTAGCATTGTACATATTGTCACCGATCCCGTGACACTTAAATGTAATGATTTCTTTTGTTTTATTAAAAGCTTATTTATGCCGATTAATTTGGGTGTTTGCAAGCTCTAACTCGGCTTTCGTTCATGTAAGTTTGTAAGCAAACTACATGCCTGGATAGTGGATGTCTTCTGCACATCTTTTGAGAATTCTTCAAACTGTTTTCGAGCGATGTGAAGTAGAAACTAGGTAAAGGATTGAAATATAAGTATGTGAACTTATGATGCAGAATTCAGTTGAAATTTCAGATCTTATAAATTTGTAGTCTTCACCATTCTTTTTAATTTGGCAAAGGCTTTTTTTACTTATTCTTTATGGTGTATTTTGTGTGTTTGGCATGAATCTAGCACCCAATGTCAATGAGAGATTGTAGGATAGTGGCTTTTACATTGATATGCTTCTTATACGTTTTGAAATATTATTTCAATAAAAAGTTAACTTCTTAAATATTAATCTTATTTGGATGACGTAATTTATATACTATATCAATCTCATCGACTTTGCATGTTACATTGTTTCTTAAGTAGAGCATGTGGTCCCATTGTTGAATGGTTTTTATCATTTGTCTATATTTTTTTTCTTTTCCAGTTGAGTTCGATGTTTGTAGGTGATAGAATAATAATGGACAAAGCTTGGTTGCAATTATCAAGGTTATTGTCTTAAATAAGATCTCGTGAATCTACTTACAAAATTTATACAATTTAACATAAAATGATCATAACATTTTACTTATAGGTTTTCAGAACAATATAGAGATGGAGCACAGAATTTTGTTGAACTAGCTTGTGAAAATCTGTGTTCAGAAATGATAGGATGCCCTTGTGTTAAGTGTAGGAATCTAAAGCATCATCATTACGAAACAGTGAATGAACATTTGGTTATTAAAAGGAATGGATCCTACGTACACTATTTGGGTATTTCATGGAGAACGACCATGTGAACTAAATTCAGTCGATGTGGAAATGCATGTGTCACGCTGGATGTTTAGCGACTTCTATGTACAACATGATGTCGACTCGAGAAATCTTCTATGTCCCATGTACGATTATGGGTTTTGCACGAATAGATAGAAATTAAAATATTGTCCCTGTTTTTTACTTTTAAAAATACTATATTAGAGAAGGCCTATGGTATATTGTGTACATTGGACTAGATATAGTACGATAACGAGGGAACAACATCACACACGTCTTCTTTCTTTAGTCATATTTCATTGATCAAACTTATCCCAACACCATTCTTTATTTTGAAGACTACAACAAGCCGCTCATCGACTTCTTGTCATCCTTAGACGACCACAAAAAGGTTACTTTCTCTACACTTAAGTGATTAGAAAAGGGATCACACTTAGTGTGGACTCAGCATGCAAAATCAGCCTCGCAGTGTTTGTAGGAGCCACCATGTTGAAAACATGTTTTCTCACCGATCAAGATGTCGAAGATAAAGTTCCTTAATGCAACTACTTGCTATATTGAAGATAAGGTTCAAATAAATACTGGTTGCTCTTCTTTAATATATCAATATTTCAGATGAGATTCTTAAGACAACATCGTTATTTCTTCACTTTAATTGATATTTAAACCATGATATATTACTATTAGTCGATGAAAGTTGTGTTCTTGGATGCACTTTTACCATGCACGGAGCAGAAGTATATGTAGAATAGGATGACTCGATGGTTAAGAAACATTTAATTTTCTATTTAGTTTAGAAGTTTTTGCACGGTATTCTTTTAAATATGTAGACACACGAAGTCACCAGAGCTACTTATTTAGGGCATAATTAAAGGTGGGACATTTAGTCCCTATTTGATGGTCATTATTTGGAAAAAAATAATGTTTTGAATAGTGGATATTTGAAGAATGTGTGGTTAAAAAGTACGAAAATGTTTTGAATTTACGTGTAAAATATTTTATTGTATGAATGTGTGATTGAAAATGAGTACGTAGAAAAAGGGCTTTGCATAAAAGAGGGGCTAAATTTGTTTAAACGGCTCATTCAGAATAAAGAGTTTGTTTAATTTTCTACCCATTTTTATTTATCTATAACGGAGTACGAAAAACATCTTAGGTCTAGCGAGGACAAGCAATCAATTGAAGTCGCAGAGTTTGTGTTGAATAAATGTTCGTGAAATTCCGCAAGTGTACGGATCGTGACAAGTAATGAAGTAGATTTATCAAGTCCGAATATCGTACCATAGAAACTACTATCTACTATAAAGTTTTAAACGAACCTAGCTTCAATTTAAATTAAACAGGTAATTAATGGTCAAATCAAAGTGTGTTTTCTAAACGAAGTTCTAATAAATAAAATAACAAACTTAAATTAAAACTATAGATAGGATTATGTGATTGGATGGTTAAGATTTTCGATTTCACTAAGGTTATTTAATATACATTTAATTCCAATTCATTCAGTCATATTTTCTTACGTGCTAACAATCGAATTAACCTAATGTAGTTAGTGATCTCTCTCGAGCAACGCTAATCACATTCATGTGCTCGAACTTATTATATCTCTATGTAAATTCACACACATATGAACCCATTTATCTATAGGAATTCAACATGGATCGCATAGCCTATAATTATCTATCGATCTCTTATAATGTCTATATTAATTATTTGCACAAGCTAAAATTATACATCACCTTTCGATCTCAGTATTATTCATAAATCAATCAATTATTGCACAGACAATTAAAGCACACAATAGTTTATTAACAAATATCAAAATGGCATGAAAATCTTGAAATCAATCACATAATAAAAACCTTAAGCTACATTATCCATCCTAACAATAAAAGTATGTAGCCACTCATAACGTTGAAATTAAACACGCAAAAGTGGAACGACATCACAAAAAACTGACTAAACGTGAAGCTTCTCGTGTGTGCTGTCTCCTTTCGTTTGTGTGTGTGTGTATTTAAATTAATTTCAAACTTGTTTTCTCCCAATTAGAAGCCTCTGTTTTGCGTATATTTAAATAAATTTCAGCCTCAGTTCTTTTTTTTTTTTTTACCAGAAGCTGCCTTTGTTTTTTTTTTTTCTCCCCAAGCTGTCGGATTCTTGTATATATATAATGAAGTGCTGTCTTTATTTTCTCCCCAGAAGCTGCCGGATTCTTGTAGATATATAACGAAGTGCTGTCTTTATTTTCTCCCCAGAAGCTCCCAGATTCTTGTAGATATATAACGAAGTGCTGCCTTTATTTTCTCCCTAGAAGCTCCCAGATTCTTGTATATATATAACGAAGTGCTGCCTTTATTTTCTCCCCAGAAGGTGCCGCCGTTTCCTCCTAATTCCCAGCAGCCAATGTGTATGTATACAATATAATATGGCTCTCAATGTGTAGTCCAATTTTTAGAAGCCTATATTGAGGCTTAGTAAATTCTAATATCAAATTAAATTCATTCTTCTTTCCAAGTTCAAAAACTTTCATGTTGTGCAAGTTAATCCTTAAAAAAAATTATTTGTGCACCCCATGCCAATTTAGTCCTTGTACTATGAATTCTTTTTATTTTTCCGCTATTTTGCAGTATTTTCTTCAATTTTTCATTAAATATAAAGTTTTACCTACAAAATACAATATAACATAAATTAGGTAGAATTTTATTCAAAAGACACTAAAATATCATAATTTAGAGCTTCGAATAAATGTATAAACTACACTTATAACACCCTCAAACTTGAATCTTTGTCCTGAAACAAAACTAAAACCTAACAAATACACAAACACGCAATGCTAATTACCTAACTGGTGGCCAGTCAATTAAGCAATGCAAAAATATTTAGCTACCTAACATGACCTTTTATCTCAAGATTGAAATCATAATATTAAATCTAATCACAGCTTCAAAATCACAATACAGAAATTAAAACTACTTTTCCAATGTAAAATCAATGTGTGTGTGTGTGTGTGTATGTGAAGAATTAAGCACCGTATTATAAATAATTTATAAGTTGTTTCAATTCCCGACCCTCAATCGTCAAATATATTATTTCATCACTCGTAAGATTCACATACCTCCAAACTTATTCTTTTCGCTCTTTTGAAGTGTGTGAATTAATGTTGAACTTTATACTATCCGCACCTCTCTAATTTAAGTAAATCTCACTAATTGCTAGTCAATATGTCAATAAATAAGGATTCTTCATAGTTTGATTGCTTCACTCTCTAGAACTTAATTAGGCTAATAATCCCTTATCAAAAGTCAAATTCTTCAAAATAAGTGTTTGGGACATAACCAAGGCATACGGTGTCGTATTCTGTGTCATATACCCGCCTTTTTTTATTTTCAATTTTTTTTTCTTTATTTGAATCATTCTCTCCCTTAAACTTTCTAAATGGCCAATGTAACAAGTTTTTGGTCGATGACTCCTAAGTCAGATGACCATAGAGCACCAGGTTTTAAAAACTCTTGCAGGCTTAATTGCTCGAACCATAAAGGCTACGAAGAGAAATTTTCAAATAAAATAATAATTTTTTATGCCTTGATTAGTGCAATGTCCCTCATTAAACACCAATTTAAGAAAAACGACCTCTAACTTGAGATTTTCACCCAATTTCATCCTATTGACCTTAGACAAACCATACAAGATTCATTTTTTTCACATGGAATCCCCATTTATCTCAATATCTTTCCACAACAGTGAAATTTTCCAAACTATTTTAAATTTGGTCCAAAAATGTAAAATTTAGTGGTTTTGGGTTTAGCATCTATGACCCACTATTTCAACCTATCCAATTATGAAATCAACTCGTTCATACATAATATTTAACTTAATTCATGTGCTCAATTATCAAATTTTACATGAAAAAACAAAAAATAATCTAAGCATGCAACTTATTCAGCATCATAGATCAATTTAAGATTCAATACATGCATCATTGTCAGTCAGGCCAACTAACTCACACAAGTACACAAAAAGAAAATATTTTTGAATTTTTTTAAAGTAACAAAAACACACAAAAACACATAAAAAAAATGAAAAACTCATGTTTTACACCCCCAAGCTTAAACTAGACATTGTCCTAAATGTCTTAAATCCTAAATCTGCATATAAAGGGGTGGGGAAGAAAGTGAAGAAAAGACTCTCCTGATATGGCTTGTAATTCAACGGCTAGCTTTCATATTACTCCCGTTGGCTCCTTAGTCAAAATTGGTTTAAATGTTCTGCAACATCATGTTTCTGAAAAATCAAATAAAGCATTAAGATGAAATAAGTGGAACAAGTGTTGTTTAGCTCTAACATCTAATAAATTAACATAACCAAGACCTAAGGGGAAATGAGGTATGGATGATGAGTCCCAAATAAATTTAAAATAAACTAAACTATCCTAAAACGCAAAAATAGAATAAATAAAAAGGAAGAAAGTTTGGGTTGTCTCCCAAGAAGCGTTTCTTTAACGTTATTAGATTGACCGCAGTGATGATTATTCTAACTCGTCTAATAGGATGGATGATTTTTCTTTTGAGAATTCTCTTTCCAAATACGGCTTTAACCTTTGACCGTCAACTTTGAAAGTACCCTTTTCTGGATATTGTAGTTCAATTGTGCCATAAGGATATACTTTCACCACCGTAAAAGGTCCAGCCCATCGAGATTTTAATTTTCCAGGGAAGAGCCTTAGTCGAGAATTATAGAATAGCACTTTCTCTCCCACCCGAAATTCTTCTCCTTTATTGAATTTGTCATGACATCGCTTTGTTCGTTCCTTGTAGATGCGGGAATTTTCATAGGCATCATTCCTGAATTCATCCATCTCATTGAGCTGCAGAAGTATTTTTCTTCCAGCTTGTTGCATATCAAAGTTTAGCTTCTTCACTGCCTAGTATGCTTTATATTCCAACTTCACAGGTAAGTGGCAAGCTTTTCCATACACCTATTGATATGGGGACATTCTAATATGTGTTTTAAACGCTGTTCTGTATGCCCAGAGAATGTCATCTAACTTCTTTGCCCAATCTTTTCTTGATGCATTAACTGTAGTTTCTAAGATCCATTTGATCTCTCGGTTAGAGATTTTCACTTGACCACTTGTTTGTGGGTGATATGCTGTAGCAATGCGATGCTTCACTCCATATTTCTATAAAAACAAGTCCAACGTTCTATTGTAAAAGTGTTTGCTGGCATCATTAATGAGTGCCTTTGGTGTTCCAAATCGACGAAAATGTTTTTCTTCAAAAAATTTATAACTACTTGAGAATCATTGGTTGGTGTAGCAATTGCTTTAATAACTTAGAGACATAATCTGCTGCTACCAAGATGTACTGACATGAATAAGATGATGGGAATGGACCCATGAAATCTATACCCCAAACATCAAAGAGCTCTACTTCAAGTATGGAGTTCAGAGGCCCCTCATTTCTCCTAGAGATGTTTCCAGTTCTTTGACATTGATCACATGCCTTAATTATGCTATGTTCATCTAAAAAGCGTTGGTCAATAGAAACCAAACTGGAGTACCTTAGAAGCTGTTTTTGTTCCTCCAAAATGCCCTACATATGGTGACGAGTGACATTGCCTTAAGATTTCAAAGAGTTCTGCTTCAAGTACACACCTTCTAATGATTTGATCCGGACCATGCCTGTATAGATATGGATCTTCCTAAAAGTAATATTTCAAATCTGAAAAGAATTTCTTCCTTTGTTGGTGGGTGGTTTCAAAAGGTAAAATGTTGCTAGTGAGGTAGTTGACTATATCTACATACCATGGGACCTCAGCGAGCAACTGTTCATCTGAAAAGAATTCGTTGATTTGATCATCCCCTATGGGTATGATATTCTCCAATCTAGATATGTGATATGCCACTACATTTTCTATCCCCTTATTGTCCTGAATTTCCAAGTCAAACTCTTGTAAAAGTAATACCCATCTGATAAGTCTAGGCTTAGCATCTTTCTTGGCTAGTAGATGTCTAAGGGCTGCATGATCAGTGTAAACTATGACTTTCAACCCAATAAGATATGATCAAAATTTGTCAAATGCAAACACCACTGCTAGCAGCTCTTTTTCAGTAGTGGCATAGTTTATTTGAGCATCGTTGAGGGTTCGACTGGCATAGTAGATCACGTGAAGTATCTTATTTATTCTATGACCCAATATTGTTCCAACTGTAAAATCACTTGCATCACACATGAGTTCGAAAGGTAAATCCCAATTTGGTGCTACAATGATAGATACAGTTACCAACTTTTCCTTAAGAGTGTTGAATGTTGTAAAACTCTTAAGTAAACTGAAATTTAACATCTTTCTCAAGCATATTACATAATGGTTTAGTAATCTTTAAGAAATCCTTGATAAACCTTCTGTAGAATCCCGTATGACCTAGGAAACTTCTGATTCCCTTTTCTGAAGTAGGTGGAGGTAGTTTTTCAATTACCTGAATTTTTACCTTGTCAACCTCAATACCTTTACTTGATACTCGATGACCCAATGCAATACCCTCCTGAACCATGAAGTGACACTTCTCCCAATTCAGTACAAGATTGCTTTCTTCATAACTTTGTAGAACTAATGCTAGATTCTTGAGATATGTATCAAATGAAGACCTAAAAACTGAGAAATCATCTATAAATACCTCAATAAATTTTTCAACCATGTTTGAGAAGATTGCCATCATACATCTCTGAAATGTCGCAGGTGTATTACATAAACCAAATGGCATCCTCCTGAAAGTAAAGGTTTTGTATAGACATGTAAATGTTGTCTTCTCTTGATCTTCAGGAGCAATTAGGATCTGGTCGTATCTCGAGCAACCATCCAAAAAGCAATAATGAAAATGTCCTGCTAGTCTTTCGAGCATCTGATCGATGAATGGTAGAGGAAAGTGATCTTTTCTCATGGCAGTGTTTAGCTTTCGATAATCATTACAGAACCTCCACCATGTTACTATTCTAGTAGACATAAGTTTGTTGTTCTATTCTTCACCACTGTGATGCCCCATTTTTCTGGTACTACTTGCACTAGATTCACCCACTTACTATCAGAAATGGGATATATAATACATGCATCCAAAATTTTAAGTACTTCATCCCGAACTACCTCTTTCATATTGGGATTCAATCATCTTTAATACTCAACTGATGGTTTGAAGTCATCTTCCATAAGAATCTTGTACGTGCATAATGATGGAGTGATACCTTTTATGTTAGCGATGGACCATCCAATTTTAGTTTTGTGTTCTTTGAGTACCCTAAGTAATTTCTTTTCTTCTTCATCTGTTATAGAGCTTGCAATGATGACTAGCAATGTAGAAGTTTTCCCAAGATATACATACTTCAAATGCGCTGGTAGAGGTTTCAGCTCAAGAGTTGGTGGATGTTGAATAAATGTCAATGGTTTAGTAGGGACTTTACCAAGCTCTTCAAATTCGTGCCGCCTTGGGAATGCAACAGGTGGTGATGATTCCAAATAATTGCTGTAATACTCAATTTCAAGATTTTCTACTATTTTGGATCCAGAATGAACTAGGCATGCTTTCAATGGTTCCGTAAGATTTCATGTGCAACGACTTTACCACCAAATTATCTATAATATCAATCTGAAAACAAGAGTTGGATTCAGATGGATACTTCATTGATTTGAAGACGTTGAAAGTGACTTGCTCATACTCCAGTCTCAAAATTAACTCCCCTTTATGTACATCAATCAAAACTTTTCCTGTAGCAAGGAATGACCTGCCCAAAATGATTGGAATATCCTGGTCTTCTTCCATATCTAATACAATGAAATCCGTGGGGTAAATGAACTTGTCCATCTTCACCAAGATATTTTAAATAATCCCCCTTGGATGCTTTATGGAGCGATCAGCTAGCTGCAATGATATTGTTGGTGTTTTGACCTCTTCAATTCATAGTTTCCTATACAAAGACAATGGCATTAAGTTTATAATTATGCCAAGATTGCATAAAGTATGTTCAAAATATTTATCTCCTATAGTACAAGGTATAATAAAATTCCCTGGATCTTTGAGCTTAGCGGCAATTTATTCTGTAGAAGTGCACTACACCCCCTCAGTTAGCATCCTCCAGCTTCCTCTTGTTTGTGAGAATTTCCTTCATGAATTTTGTGTAGCTAGGCATTTGTGTTAGAGCATCTGCGAATGGAATGTTGATGTGTAGCTTTTTAAACACTTCAATGAATTTGGAGAACTATTTGTCTAGTTTATGTTTAGGCAGTCTCTGTGGAAATGGAATGGGGGGTACATATTCTCTGATAGGAATGGCTGCCTAAGCCCATAGTATGTCTGAATTCACTGTCAAATTTTTCTCAGTTGATTTTTCAAATTCCTCCACTTGCTCCTCATTTGAAGTAGGCACTTTATTTGTATCTACTACTGGTCTTTTCATTGTAATTTTAGGCAGTTGTACCTCAATTCTTGTTGTAATTACTTACACATGTCCCTTTATATTAGTTTTTGAGTTGCTAGGTAGGGCTCCTTGTGGTCTTTCTGAGATAGTGCGAGCCAACTGACCTATTTGAGTTTCCAACCCCTTTATGGCTACTAAATGATTTTCCAAGGTTGTTTCGGTCTTTTCCGTATGCTAGTCGGTCTTCTATATAAATTTACCCAAGATATCTTCCAGAGCTGATTTTTTCTCTTGCTGTTGAAAACCAGGGGGAGGCTGTTAGGTCTAATGTTGTAATTGGCATGTTTGTGAACAAAATGGTCTTAATTGAACACTTGTAAAAAGTCAAGCACTTGGATACGATTTTGTATAGATGAGTTAGGGTTAGAGCATGAGAAAAGGAGAAACACAGCGCCGCATTTTCATTAGCCTATTGCCTGGACACTGTTTGAGAGACAAAAATAGAGTCGTCGTCGCTCACCTATCGCCTATCGCTGAGGTTTCACTCGAGCGACTGGTTTTTATGGTAAACCCTATTTTTCATTTTTAAATAGATCTTTCCGGCCCATTCAACCCAATTACTCTCTCCTATAAATATCCAAGGCATTGGACGAAATTCTGTGGTGGTCTCATTATATTCATTGTCTCATCTTATTCTTTAAAGATCCAAGAACATATTCTTTCATTGTGATTCATCATCGCTTCTTGAGATCATACAACCTGTTTGGGAAAATATCAAATTGAAGAATCCAAAACACCTACTTCCTAAACATCCTTAGGAAGATACTTTCTCAGTTGGACTTCAGAAGTTTTTGGAGGTTGAGAGACGTTGGACTACAAACGGAGGAAGAAGAACAGGAATAGGTGATTCCTGGGTATCCACTTGGAAGAGATGTGTACATAAGATTGTGAGACTGGAATTTGGAGCGGAACTTAGAAGCTATAGGAGGTAGATTGAGAGATCTAGTAGGTTGGCTAGATAGTATCTATGGTAGAAGATTGTCAGTCTGGAAGAATAGCAGATCTTGGAGTTGCAGAGTTTACAACAGCCAGTGGAACTAGTTTGGAATTGAACTGTAACCCACATTGTCTGCAGTGGAGGTAACTTGCTTGGTCCCAGAGTTTTTACCCAGTTGGGTTTCTCCGTCATCAATTATTGGTGTTCTTTACTGCTTTCCATATTACTAACTGTGGTATTCAAACATAGGATAATTGGATTGTATGGTTAACCATATAGAAACTATTAAAAAGTGACTTGTTTCTTTTAATAGAATAATTTTACACGTAAGGTCAAACTTAGTTAGGGAGCTACGTAACTTTCAATTGGCATCAGAGCCTAAGTTTGATTCTTAACCTTAATTTGTCTAGATGCGTAGTTCATTGTCCATCCTGCCACTCTTTGATGGCAATAACTATGCCTATTGGAAAGTTAGGATGAGAGCGTTCTTAAAATCTATGGATGAATGGATTTGGTTAAGTGTGGTGAATGGTTGGAGTGCCCCTAGTACAACTGTAGAAAATGTAGTGACCCCCACTCCTATTGCTAATTGGACTATGATGAACTTAGATGAATGTAACTGGAACAGTAAAGCTTTACATGCCTTATTTATGGCAGTATCCTTGGAAGAATTTAGGAGAGTATCTATGTGTGAGGTTTCTAAAGAAGTTTGGGATATTCTACAGACCACACATTAGGGAACTCAGGCTGTTAAGAAATCAAAATTGCAAATGCTGACCACTAGTTTTGAGGAGATTAGAATGAGAGAAGATAAGACATTTGATGCCTTCTACGCGAGCCTAAACGACATAGTAAACTCTAGCTTCAACTTAGGAGAGAAAATCCTCGAGCCTAAGATAGTGCGTAAAATTCTTAGATCCTTATCCGAGAGTTTCAAGCCTAAAATCACTGCTATTGAAAAAAGTAAGGACATATATTTCATTAAGGTAGAGGAGTTAGTTGGATCCCTCCAGATGTATGAGCTGACCTTTACAAACATATTAAAGATAAATCTCTGGCCATGAAATCTGTGAGAAACATTAGGACCAAATCTTCTAATTCTGATTCAACGGAGGATGAGGAGTTAGCTTATCTGGCTAAAAAATTCTGAAAAATGTTTAGGAAGAAAAATAACCCTCAAGAGAGACACAAATGTGGCACAAGTGAATCTAGGAGAAAATCTAAATCTGTGAGGTACCATAATTGTCGAGATTTTGGTCATGTTAGGAATGAGTGCCCTAGCAGTATGAGGAATTCGGATAAGGCTATGAATGCTACTCTCACTGATGACAAGTCTAACTCGGACAATCAGAGTGAGAAATCCACTCGTGAGGAAAGTGGAAAATATATTGCCTTTACTACGAGAATTAAGAATGAATCTGACCAAGGGAGCGAAAGAAAAGGGGACTTAGATAATGATGAGGATTCTAATGAAGAGTCTTAAGATTCTTACTAAAAATAAAGCCTTAAGTCCGAAGAATAAGGAACTTGAATTGGAAAATGAGAAGTTAGTAGCACACATTAAGGAGTCTACCTCAATCCTGAGTGAAGTTAAATCCATGAATGAAACTTTAGAGACTTGGGTTAAGAACCTCACTAGTGAGCTTGAGAAGTCCTCTAGGAGAGTCGATGAGTTGACCACTGAGAAAGAGACCTTAGAAATCCAGGTTAAGAACCTTCTTAGCGATTTAGAATATTCTAAGTCTCAATTGCTTACCTTTTCTAGTGGTTCTGAAAAGTTAGATAATATTTTAGGAATGGGCAAGCCAGTTGGAAATAAGGGAGGTCTAGGTTTTAAGGAAAATAGTGCTGATACTTCTAAAACCACGTTTGTCCCTGCTTCTAACTAGCCTAAACATGTGCCTAACCCCAATCTTAAGGATAAGGGATTTGTTAGACAGAAGCCCACTAGACAGCGTAGGACTCGTCGACCTAGGAATAGATATCAGCATCCACATAACTTTGGTTCTAGGTTTATCCCTACATGTTTTCACTACGATGAGTTAGGATACATAAAGCCTAGGTGTCATCATTTCTTGAACAGAAATAGAAATGAGAACTTAAATAAAAATAAGAATCAGGATTATGTTGTTCGGATTAACTTCCTTACTAATCAGATAAGTAAATTGGCCACATTAATGACCGGAAATATTCCTGTCACTAAGCAAGTTTAGGTGAAAAAAAGTGATCTGAAAAATTATAAAATGGATCACGGTGCTCTCAAAGGTAAGAACGTTTGCATACCTAACTGATTAGGTATGTTTGGTGCATGCTCGTGCTTTATCATTATAAGAAATAGATTTATGTATGCACCATATTTATTTGTTTTTTATGTAGAAAACTCATGCATTTTGTTTTATTTATTATTTTTTTTGGTGTGTTTGACATTTTTTGTGTTTGGTGCATTCGTACTTTAATATGAAAACAAAAAAATTGAAAAATTGAAAAATAAAAAATGGGAATGTTAACTTTATTATAGCATAATATATAACTTTCTTAAACTTGCATGTTTGATCATGTATGGACATAATTGATAAGCTGTAGCATAGTTTCCATTACTTGCTTAGGTTATTATGGATTTCTTAGTATAGGTGTCTTCATGTACCATCTGCACTGAACACACTATGAAATTGTTAGTGAGACTCTACCGCGTGTGTGAGATTTGGGATGACAATCACATGTTAGTAAGGTGACTTTGAACATGAATTGACCATATTTATTGGTCCTAAACTCAAGTTTATCCCCCTGTAATAAAATGCTCAATATCTTATGTTCTTCTTTGGAGCCTATTTGAATCGAGTAATTAAGCATGCCGGGTTTCTCATGACCTGATGTCTATGGTCAACTGACTTGGGTTAACCGGCTTAAAGCTCGCTCATGGGTCATTTTAGTTGCTTAATGAAGAAGAGCCAGCACTTAATATGTGAAAAATAATAATGAGCTTATAATATTGAAAGATATGAAAATAAAAATATGCTCAAAGTCAGGGAGAGAAAAGAAAATATCAAATACAAAATGAGCTTTTATTTAAAAGTCCTAATGTACTTTAAATGGTTTGACTTTCATGAGTAGAGGAATACACTTATTGGCAGTGATGTTTGGCATGTCCCTTCTCACAAAATTAAGGTTTGGAGTCCTACTTACAAGGGACTAGTGACACTTTACATACATGAGTCACTTATATAATTTACTTCATTCTGACTTAAATTGAGTATGTTGGGAAGGTTTACTAGTTAATTATGCTTGTGCATGTTATCAACTGCTTTTTGGACTGTTATATATTCATGTTTAAAATTGAATTTGACATTGCACCCTTAGTCATTTGTGACAAAAAGGGGGAGCATTGAATGAATTTGCATTTACTTTTTATGTCAAGGGGTTGTTTGGGAGAGACATAAATACATTTTGCCTATTGCATAAAAACATTGAGAGCTTGCAGTAAGGGGGAGAATGTACATTGCATCTGCACTGCATATCATACACAGGGTGAGCATTGAATGAATTTGCATTTGCATTTTATGTCAAGGGGTTGTTGGGGAGAGACATAGATACATTTTGCCTACTGCATAAAACATTGAGAACTTGCAGTAACGGGGAGAATGTACATTGCATCTGCATTGCATATCATATGCATAGCTGTTTGAGTTTTGATGTTTTGTCATGTTAATGTTTTAGTTGGTGTTTTGATTGACATTAATGTTACGTCTCAAACTAGCATGTTTATTTGTGTTCATGAGCTTTTGATTTCCTGTGTCACGTGCTTTTACATTGGTATTGAGTATTTTATTTCAGGAAACAAGTTTACCAAAAAATACATGAAGTCGAAGAACTTGAATAACTTGGGTAGTATAGTTTGGGGAGTTTATTTGTATGGTTTTTGTCACAAAATGCCAAAGGGAGAGATTGTTAGGTCCAATGTTGTAATTGGCATGTTTGTGAACAAAAATGTCTTAATTAAACACTTGTAAAAAGTTAAGGACTTGGATGCAAGTTTGTATAGATAAGTTAAGTTAGGCTTAGAGCATGAAAAGAGGAGAAACACGGTGCCGCATTTTCACTAGCATATTGCCGGACACTGCTTGAATGACAAGAATAGAATCGTCGTCGCTCGCCTGCCGCTGACGTTTCACTTGAGCGACAGGTTTTTATAGAAACCCTATTTTGCATTTTTAAACAGATCTTTCCGGCCCATTCAACCAAATTACCCTCTCCTATAAATATCCAAGCCATTGGACGAAATTTTGTGGTGGTTTTCATTATATTCATTGCCTCGTCTTATTCTCTAAAGATCCAAGAACATATTCTTTCATTGTGATTCATCATTTCTTCTTGAGGTGATATAATCAGTTTGGGAAAACATCAAATTGAAGAATCCAAAACACCTACTTCCTAAACATCCTTAGGAATGTACTTTCTCAGTTGGACATCAGAAGTTTCTGGAGGTTGAGAGAGGTTGGACTACTAGCGGAGGAAGAAGAACATGAATAGGTAATTCTTGGGTATCTACTTGGAAGAGACGTGTGCAGAAGATTGTGAGACTATAATTTACAGCGGATCTTGGAAGCTACAGGAGGTAGATCAGGAGATCTAGCAGGTTGGCTAGATAGTATCTGCGGTAGCAAATCGTTAGTCTAGAAGAATAGTAGATCTTGGAGTTGCAAGGTTTACAACAGCTAGTGGAACTAGTTTGGAATTGAAATGTAACCCACATTGTCTATAGTGGAGGTAACTGGCTTGGTCCCGGAGTTTTTACCCAGTTAGGTTTCTCCGTCATCAATTATTGGTGTTCTTTATTGCTTTCCATATTACTAACTACTGTATTCAAACATAGGATAATTGGACTATATGGTTAACCATCTAGAAACTATTAAAAAGTGACTTATTGCTTTTAATAGAATAATTCTGCACGTAAGGTCAAACTTAGTTAGGGAACTACGTAACTTTCAGAGGCTACTGCTGATTATTTTGGTTGTTCCTCTAGGAGAAGTTAGGGTGATTACACCAACCTAGATTGTATGTATTGCTGAATGAATTGTTGCATTAGCGTTGATAATTTTGTGTATAGTTAACTTTCTCTGTCTCTTGAGATGCCATATGGAATTTCCCACTATTGTGAGCTCCACCACATATACCGGAAACCAAAAATTTAGTTTACACTGCTTTTGCTGAATTTCTCTTAGTCAAGTGATCTATCACCTTCTTCTCCAAATCTGACATCTGTGCTGATAATGCCGAGAAAACATCCACCTCATGTAGACATGTGTGCTTCTTATGTGTGGATCTTTCAGAACGCCATAAGGCATTGTTGGCTACCATCATTTCATATAACTCCTCAACTTTATTGGGTGACTTCAATGTGATAGATCCATTTGACGCTGCATCCACCGATATACAACATGCTGGGCTTAAGCCAGTATAGAAGTACTGAACTTGCAAATTTTTTTAATACCGTGGTTAGGACACTTCCTAAACAAGTCCTTAAACCTTTCTCATGCTTCGTGAAAACTCTCTAATTCATCATGCTGAAAAATGGATATCTCATGTCTTATTTTAGTTACTTTTGACAGTGAAAAGTATTTTGTGACAAATTTTTGTGCGGGATCATTCCAGGTCCTAATGCTTCCAGTAGGTAGGGCATCCAACCATTCTCTTGCTCCGTCTCTGAGTGTATGTGGGAAGAGTCTCAACTTGATTCTTCATCAGATACTCCATGGAAATTGTAATTTTGGTAGATGTCCAAAAAGCGTGAGATGTGATTGTGTGGATTCTCATGAGGTTTCCTATAAAATGATACTCCATTCTGGAACAATAAAATGATGTCTATCCTCCGTTGAAAGTTTGGTTGCCCAAATGGAAGATAAACAATGCTTGACTGATTTGGTGCAACTAGTGCAGTGATGAATTGTCCAAGTAGCAAATTATCCCATCAATCTCGACTGGTTGTTCAACATGTGCATGTTGCATTTTCTATTCTATTTTGCCATGATGTTCTCTCGTTGTTGCCTAATTCTCTAGTTAAAAGTGTGTTCGATTTCTGAATCGAAGGGTACTAGATTACCAACTCTCGAACTTCGCATGCAAGGACACTTGCAACGAAATTGAAAAATGAAAATACACACAAAAACAAACAAAAAACAAAATAAAAAAATTAAATCAAAACGATAATTAATTAAAAAATTAAAGCAAATAAACTAGTCGCCAGCAAAGGCACCAAAAACTTGTTTGTGAAATTCCGCAAGTGTATGGATCGTGACAAGTAATAAAATGGATTTATCAGATCCAAATATCGTCCCACAGGGATTACTATTTACTATAAAATTTTAAACAAACCTAACTTCAATTTAAATTAAACTGGTAACTAATGGTCAAATCAAAGTGTGTTTTCGAAACGTAGTTCTAATAAATAAAATAACAAACTCAAATTAAAACTGTAGATAGAATTATGTGATTGGATGGTTATGATTTCCAATTTCACTTAGGCCGTGTTTGATAGGCCGTGTTTTCCCGGGAAGTAAGAAAATATTTTCCACTTTCCACTTTTTTGGCTGTTTGATAGGCGAAATTTTCCACTGAAAATATTTTCCTACTTTTCCTCACACATGTGCATTTTTCCCGTTTTTGATGAAAATGTTTTCCTGCCTTTTTGGTGGGAAAATATTTTCCCGGCTGACTGGAATTTTTTTTTTTTTTTTTTGCCAATGGAAAAAAATGTCATAACCAATGGTAAAAAAAAAAATTTCACTTTAATGGGCAATTTTCATGTAAAACAAAGTCAAACGAACACTAAACTTTGATGAAAGAAATGATTTTTTAAGAAACAATTTTTTTCCCTTTTTTTTGTCTTTTTGGCAATGGAAACACATTTTATAACCAATTGTGGAAAAAAATATCACTTTAATGGACAATTTTCATGTAAAATAAAGCCAAACGAATAGAAAATTTAAAAATTTTCCGGGTGGAAAATTATACCAATCAAACACACTTGAATTGATTTTCCCTGCAAAACATTTTCTAGGCAAATCTTTTCCCTGTAAAACATTTTTTTTCCACCCATTTTCCACCCTTGCAATCAAACGCACCCTTAGATTATTTAATATACATTTAATTCCAATTCATTCAACCATATTTTCTTACGTGCTAACGATCGAATTAACCTAATGTAGTTAGTGATTTCTCTCGAGCAATACTAATCATATACATATACCTGAACTTACTATATCTCTATATAAATTCACACACATACGAACGCATTTATCAATAGGAATTCAACATGGATCGCATAGCCTATAATTATCTCTCGATCTCTTATAATGTCTATGTTAATTATTGCACAAACTAGAATTATACATTACCTCTTGATCTCAGTATTATCCCTAAATCAATCAATTGTTGTGCACACAATTAAAGCATTAAACACACAATAATTATTAACAAATATCAAAATGGCATGAAAATATTGAAATCAAACATATAATAAAAACTTTAAGCTACATTATCCATCCTAACAATAAAAGTATTTAGCCACTTATAACGTTGAAATTAAACACGTAAAAGTGGAAAGGCATCACAAAAAATTGACGAAAAGTGAAGCTTCTCGTGTGTGCCGTCTCCTTTTGTTTGTGTGTGTATATAAATAAATTTCAGATTTGTTTTCTCCCAATTAGCGGCCTCCGTTTTGCGTGTATTTAAATAAATTTCAGCCTCAGTTTTCTTTTCCAAAAGCTGCCTTTTTTTTTTTTCCCTCCCCAAGCTGCCGGATTCTTGTATATATATAATGAAGTGCTGCCTTTATTTCCTCCCCAGAAGATGCCTCCGTCTCCTCCAATTTCAGCCCTCTGCGTGTGTGCATCCCCCCTAATTCCCAGCAGCCAATGTGTGTATATACAATATAATATGGCTGCCAATGTGCAGTCCAATTTTTAGAAGCCCAAATTGAGGCTTAGTAAATTCCAATACCAAATTAAATTCATTTTCTTTCCAAGTCCAAAAACTTTCATGTAATGCAAGTTAATCCTTTTAAAAAAAATTATTTGTGCAACCCATGCCAATTTAGTCCTCGTACCATGATTTTTTTAATTTTTCCACTATTTTGCATTCTTTTCTTCAATGTTTCATTAAATATTAAGTTTTACCTACAAAATATAATATGACATAAATTAGATAGAATTTTATTCAAAAGATAATAAAATATCATGATTTAGAGCCTCAAATAAGTGTATAAACTACACTTATCAATAAACATTGACTTGTTAGCCTTGTTCAACTCAACAAGGAAAGTATAAGAATTGAAAAAAATGGTCTTAATTTGAAGTTTTCCCCATGTTACAGGGAGTGTCAAATCTGTCTGAATTTGGAAAGATTGGTGATGTATTTGATCTGAGCTTCAGATTGGGGCAGGATCATCCTCAAACCAGTGTGATTGTAAAGAAAGAAATGCAAAGGAAAATTATTTACCAATTGTCCCTTCGAGAGGTTTTTTTGTAGACTAAATACACTTTTTCCTTTTAATCATTAAGCCCCGGTTTGGCACCCATTATTTTCAAAATACATTTTCCTCTCTCTTTTATTTTCAACAACACAATTTTCAATAAAAAAAATATTACACACAAACCCAAATTTTTTTCTTATTTTTTAACCACACATTCTCTAAGTACTATTTATCTCAATGTTTCTCGATAGTAAATTAGTCGAATTTGGATTGGTCTCCACTCTCCACCTGCATGTGAACATGGATATATTTAAGTTACTTGGTCAACACTTATGAGCAATGATTTTCAAATCACTACAAGAAAAATAGCCATTTGCAACACTAAAAAGGCAACATTTGTTGATAAATGTTGCTAAAAGGGTCTTTTGGCAACATTTTGGTAAGTGAATGTTGCCATTAGTTAATATAAATGAGTTTTTGCAACGTTTTTTAGAAAAATGTTGCGATAGACCCCTTTTTGCAACGTTTATTGAGTGTTGCGGAAGAATTTCTTTGGCAACGTTTAAAAAACGTTGCGAAATGTCTAATTTTGCAATGTTTTAGACATTTCGCAACGTTTTTTAAACGTTCCTAAAGGTGAATACTTAAAAAACGTTGCTAAATCTCTCGTATTAACCCAAACCCAACCCTTATTCGCGCCTCACCCTCCATTCATTGAAAATGGCTTCCTCTCTCTCAAACCCACGCAATCCGGAAACCTCCCCGCCGCCCATAACCACCATCTCCTCGCCCTCCCAAAACCCAAAGTCTTCTTTTTACTGCAAACCCAAAACCTTCGAAATCAAGAATTTCAGCCTTCGTTTCAGCACCAGCAGGGGCGGTTTCTGGTGGTGGCGATACCCTTTTTTGGGGTGGTTTTGGGCTTCGATTTGGAGGAGCAAAAAGAGGAGATGAAAGCTCGAAAAAGGCTTTGACTGAAGTCGAAGGGAATGTGAGGACTTTGGGATCTCTATGGACCTCTGTAATTTTTGTATGCACTAAAAATTGGGAACAATTTATTGTGAAGGAGAGGAGAGTATAAAAACGTGTTCATCACCCTCTTTGCACTATTTTTTTCTTGTATTGCAGTGATTTCTACGGGGAAAAACCATCTTCTTTATCACCAACTTCGAAGGTAATATCAGATTTATTTGTGTAATGTTGATTTTGCGCTGGATTTGATTGTTGTGAATGATTTATCTTCGACACGGTCTCGATCTATAGCCCAAATAGATCCGCTCCTGAGAATCGGTATTAAATTTTGCTGTAATTTTACTGATTTTTCCCCCTTTTGTGATAGTTTATACTGTTTCTTTATATGTTTTTTTTTCCTCGGTGAATTTCGTGCTTCCATATCAATTCCCGTGAAAGGGAACAAAATAGCTAAAATTTTCCAGCTGCGCAGTGAATCAATTCCCGTGGAAGGGAACTTGTCAATTTAATCTAATGTGTATCGATAATACCTTTGACCCAATTTTTAAGGTTTACGATTTAGAATTTTTAATTTTTGTTCTGGCTTTCTCGGGTGTTGCTTGTTCTATGTTTTTCTGAGCTCTGTTTTACACATTTTTGTATAGTGTTTAGGGTTATAAACTTATTTTGATATTCATGGATTGTGTTGGCCTTCAATATTTGGAAAATTTCGATTATCACCTATTGCATACGAACTAGTATCTGTATGCTAAAATTCTCTTTGATGATTCCTGAATAAAGTATAGAAGGGCTCAATAGTTCTTGTAGAATGAATCTTAACCTGATCATATATATGGCTTCAGTGGTTAGATGCTTATTGATTCTTCTCTAACCTGATTTGGAAACTTCTTTTACAACAAATTGTATGGTTTCGGATATTTATTTTTTAGGTTGTTGTATTATTCCTTAAAGACTTCAGTCACTGTTATGGTTCAAGCACTGGTTGACATGCTGATTGCTTGAATACACATGTGATGTTAAAAGATTAACTGCTTTTAGCTCTGATCTTAGTGATTTTGAAGTTGCGGGTTAAAACCATCAGTAGATTTGAGCTCGAAAAAGAAACAAGAGGGAGTTGTCCAACATCGTTGGGAGGTATGTTGATTGTTAGCAAAAAACCAGCTTCATCCAACCCAGAATGCTAAGGCAATAAGAAAGGCTAAGAAAGGAAATAGTACGTGCCTCAGTTGCTTGAAGACATTAATTCTCATCTTTATAAATAAACTTCTTGATTGGCTGGTTTCTTTTTCCTTTTGAAGTTTAAATTTTGACAATTGAAGACTAATAGCTTGTGTACTTCAGAAAATGGCAAGTTATTCAGACTTTTTCTCTTGCTTGATCAGAAACCTATTATATGCTAGTATTTCTTACTCAAGTTATGTTTTCTTCCAGTCCAAGTCTTCCTGCTTCCGCTTGATGTGGTTTGTTGTGTGATCGGATTGTTTGCATTCCTAAACATATATATGGGTATATTCACCCTGAAGTTATCATTGCAATAACCATAATTTTCTGCTACATCTGCTTTCTTCATGGTGTCAAACTTTCCATTCACCCTTTCTTATTGTTTCTCCTCATTTTATTGTTTTCCACCTGAAGAATAGGGAGAAAAGGCTTAAATTAATGTTGGGACATAGTCTGCTTTGACTATTGAACCAGATGGAAGTTCACGAAAGCAATAAACAATGTTGGTCGAATTTGGATTGTAAGACAGCAAAGACTGGGACCATTTATCTTTGTACTGCTGTCTCTTTGTACTACTATTTTTGGTCCTGACACGTTACTGATTGTTCATTGTTGAATAAAATAGGTTAGTGTTAGAACCATGAATGGGCTGTGTAATCTCATTGGAAAAGCTGTTCAAACCGTATCTATCTGAGTAAATATCACTCAAAATCATCAATGGGTGATAAATTATCATTTCTTCTGATCATGTAGTGCAAGGATACTTAAAATTTTATTTGTCTTTGCTGCATTGTGATTGATGAAACAATTTTGATTTAATCAATTATAAACAGTTTCTTCTACCTCTAAATTGTCTACTCTTTGGCTTTATGTTGCGATTATTTGAATGTTATTGTAATTTCAATGTCATTTTGCAGAACCCAGATAATAAGAGAGAGACTTACTGTGATGACATGCTGAAGACCATTTTTTATGGCAAGGACAAGGTTGATTTTCCAGGAATTGACCCCCAGATGGTTTTGTAAATGGTGATGCTTCTAGTGCTGGAGGAGTTGCACCGGCTGCAAGGAAGAGTCAAGAAAATTTCTTTTATTTCACTTCTAGGAGAGTTACAATTTTATTTCATTTTGAAACTTTTTTTTATTTAGGTGGTGTTGTATCACATTGTAATGATCTAGTGTATGGATTTAAAAATTTATAATGAAATTATCAATTTTTATACAATTCCAAAATGTGTTCACAAAGTGTTATTTTTAATTTTGTGGGTCAATTACCCAATTACAAAAAAAACTTTTTCGCAACGTTGAAAAAACGCTGCAAAAGGAATTTACCGCAACGTTTTAAAAACGTTGCAAAAGACCTTTTTCACAGCGTTTAAAAAACGTTGCAAAAGGTCTTTTGCAACGTTTTTTAAACGCTGTGAAAAAGGTCTTTTGCAACGTTTAAAAAACGCTGCAAAAAAAGTCTTGACCTTTTTGCAGCGTTTTTTAAACGTTGCCGTATCCCTTCCCTCTTTGGCAACACTGAACATTGCAACACATGATAAAACGTTGCAAAAGGCCTTTTGCAGCGTTTTTTGGCCGCTGCAAAAGGCCTTTTTTGGCGTAGTGAATTTACAGTTTCCGGTAGTAGATCTAAATTTACTTTCAAGAAAGTAATTTTTAAGCACAATCCGGCATACTATTAAGGCTGCAATTTCGATTGGTTGTCATTAAGCCGTATGGAGAATAACACAAATAACAATAAAGAATTTCATGAAGGCAGCTATTACTCTCCTACGGTCTAAATTTAAAGAGCAGTCTCCTTGTTAATAAAATCAGATTAACTAGATACTTTTTTTTAGAAAGGTACGGAACATATCGTCAAATATTCAATATGATTCTACAAGATCTAGTTTCATTCAAGTAACAGATTCTAGCCAACCCATGCACTACGATAGTTGTGGTTTGTGTATGGATATGATCACATACGAACTACGGATAAGTCTACATATGCGTATCTATAATTTTTCATCTAAGCCTTTTTGTAAATCTATCTTTCAAGTTTTGTCAAATCCATTATTCTAAAATCCACAAGAGGAAATTGCACCCCATCACTACAACAAAATAAATCATTTGCAACACTAAAAATGGAACATTTGTTGACAAATGTTGCCAAAAGGGTCTTTTGGCAACATTTTAGTTAGTGAATGTTGCCATTGGTATTAATAAATGAGTTTTGACAACATTTTAGCAATGTTTATTGAGTGTTGTGGAAGGTTTTACCTTTCGCAACGTTTATCAAATGTTGCAAAATGTGAGACTTTTCGCAACGTTCACCAAACATTGCTAAAAGTCATCTTTAGCAACGTTTGGTGAACGTTGCGAAAAGTCTCACCTTTCGCAACGTTTGCCAAACGTTGCGAAAGGTCTAATAAATGTTGCTAAAGGTCTACTTTTCGCAACGTTTGCCAAATGTTGCGAAATGTTGACATTTTACAACATTTGATAAACATTGCGAAAACTTTTGTATTTTTTTAAATATATGTGACCCAAATTAACCCAACCCTAATTTATTCACGTGTCCCTTCGTTCCTCTCCAACCCACCACCTCTAGCCACCTCCATCTTCTTTGCGTGAACCCTTCTCTAGCCGCCGACTATGGAGTAATTTTCAGCCACTTTCCGGCCGCTAAAACCACCTAACATTGGTACCAACATCATCTCCTCAACGTCCTCTACAATTCTCACCAAATATCTTCCAGTATCATCAACTCATGTGGCTGAAATCAGGAATCAAAACCAGCAGGCCAAAACTGTACAAACTGCCGGAATCACCTCCTCCAGCCACCACCTTGATCGTGGACCATTTCTAGTCGATTGCCCATGTCCAGGTGACTCTGAATATCACCTCAATTTGGTTCAAACAACTGTAGCTCGAACTGAATTAAACCCAGAATATGCGCCAGTCGTCATGTATGTTTGATTTTTTTCTTCCAATTTGTTATTTTACGGAATTATTTCAGAGTTTATTGTGGAAGAATTTGATTGAAACTGAAGAAAATGAGTGAAGGAGGAGTAGCTGGCGGCGCTGTGAATGGAGGGAAGAAGAAGGCATCGACCTTCGTGATTGACTGCACCCCCAAAGGGGCTCTTGCGAATGAAAACTAGGCCAATGTTGGAAGAGGTTCCTTCAGATAGATTTTGGACTTTGGTAGATGTAGTAATGCAAAAAAATATGGGTCTCACATGTTTGACATGAATTCTTGTTATTTCTTGTGTCACGGAGGCTGAGTTCTTGGCTACTGTGTGTATAATTCTCTAGTTTTCTATGCACTGTTTAGATTATCAATAGCCTCATCATTGTTGTTGGCTGAGTTTTTATCAGAAATTAGAATCGTATGTCATGGTGGCAGTTTGAACAATGAGAAGCCCCTTTGAATTTTGATTGATAATATAAATTGAGATGAAAATCCATAACTCACCCCTCAATATATTTCAGTTATATGGTGAATACTTGTAGGATTTAGTAATTGGGAAATGATTTTTTACGATATAAAAGGCAGGAAATTTATACATTATCATATTGTAGGTTGGAACTTCCTTGTTATTTCTATTGTTATATTATTCATTATTGCACAAATGGTTGGCCATGATGTTGGATATGAACATCCATGAGTAAATTTTATACAAAAAACCAACTTGAAACTTCTTGTGCAAGTCCAGGATCTCCTTCAAGCAAGGACCTTTTGGAGGGAAAGTGCAAGATTCTTCACAATCAAGAAGGTCGATGCCTTCTTCTTCCCTCCCTTCACATCAAAGTCTTTCTTATTATTCCTATGTCTAATTCATTTGTTAAATTTTTGTTAGAGATAAGCTATGACTTCATGTATTGTCGTTCTTAGTTTAAATTTTTGCTCTATGCAGGTTAACGCACCTGAGGATAAACTATCCACCGAAGAAATGTCACAGTTGAATCTTGGCAATGAGGAGGTCCAGAGTGATGAAAATGGCGAAAATGAAGACAGATAGGCAAATGATACAGTGTAGTTGTGGATTGGGAGAATTTTGATTGTGAATGTCTTTTAGTATTTCTCAGTTTTAGTATTTAAAGATTTTCCTAAAATGTCATATGTTATCAACTATCATTTGCTTCAATCTTGAGTTCCCTGATTAAAAGGGAGTGGGATCTTTGACCAAACTGGTGTATATTATCAATTATTAATTTTTATGCAATTCCAAAATTGGTTCATAAGTTGCATTTGTAATTTTGCCAATCTATTTGCATAAAATTGTTGTTGTCAAAAAAAAAAAAAAAAACACCCTTCGGCAACGTTTGGAAAACATTGCAAAAGACCGTATTTCGCAACATTTTCCAAACGTTTCCGTAGGGTGGTTTTCACAACATTTATCAAATGTTGCCGTACGTATCTCTACGGCAACATTTTTTAAACGTTGTCAAAGACTTTTGGCAACGTTCAAACAACGTTGTCATATTTCTCTACTCTACGACAACACCTCGATTTGCAACACACGTCCAAACGTTGCCGTAGGCCTATGGCAACGTTTTTTGAACGTTGCTGTAGGTTGTTTTTGTTGTAGTGCCTGTCACTTTTTGGGTTGACATTTTGAAAAATGTCACATTTTAATCCATGTTCTAAAAAGCACCAAAATGCGCCGCCTAGGCGCGCTTAGGCGCGACGCGGACCGAAAACGCGTCGAATTCGGAAAATGCGCGAAAAATGCGTTTTCCATCTAAAAGACGCGCATTAGGCAGGATAATGCGAGCCTAGGCGTGCCTAATGCGAGCCTAGGCACGCATTATCCCGCCTAATCCCTTTTTTAAAAATTTTTTTTTATGATATATTAAAAAAATCTATTTTTTTTATATAAAAATATATTTAATACCTTAAAAATAAGAAACGCATTATGACGCTTATTTTTCGCATTGACACGCCTAAACTTGCGATTCTTGATTCTCGACCTCGACGCATCGCAACGCATTACACATTTAATAAATTCATGTGTAGGGTTTCGATTTAATAAATTACCATATTCAAGTTCCCTAAAATTGAGATTTTCAAGCATTTTCCATGTAATGTTTGGTAGAATTTTTTAGTTTGTTTGATTTTTTGGTTTATGGAAAATCTAGATTTGTTCCTTTATTTTTCTCCTTTTTATTTGGCATTCCTATTCTTTGAACTAAATTTGTTCATTTATATTTGTAACTAGGATTAACTTAATGTTTAATGGCATATGTGCTTTGCCAATGAAAAGCGAAAATAGGTGAAAAATGTAATGCGCTTTTGTTTAGTGAATTACATTTAGGCTGCACTTGGAAGCAAGAATGTAAGAAATTTTAGTACACTTTTGTTTAGTGTTGATTGTATGATTTTAACAATTTACTTGGTTTTAAAGTTGAGGATTTCTTTCCAAATATGTTATTGTTTTGGGGGATATCGTTAAGCTAAATTTTTGTTGTATTGTGTAATGAATACGATTTTGAGGTTGTATGAAGTTAGTCTCATTTTTTTTTTCTGAATCAGCTTAGTTACATTTATTTGTAAGCTTGTTCATTTATCTATACATTTTGATTTTTTTATCGGGTCATTGGTTCAATTTTGGATGAATAAGGAGTTATGTTTGTTCTGTGATTATGTTTTCTCAAAGACTTGATTATTCAGTTTGTAAGTACAATATTTGAAATGCATATGTTGGGATCTTTTTTATCTTTTATTGATAGCGAGATGTTGAATCGATTCACGTGTTGTTTCAATAAAAATTTTGAGTTCAATTTAATTGTGGGGTGAATTTATGAGTTGATATATTTTTAAATTTGATGTAATGTGGTTCAATTTGACGATTCAAACATTTGGTTCATGTTAGTATATGGAGAATTCACATATAGTTCTTACAAAACCATCTGTCGAGATAAACTATTATTCTTGATAATTACATTCTAAAATTCTCGACGGTTGGTTATTGTTTCTTGATAGTTATGATACAATGTCAAACTTGTTTCAGCTGCTCTTCTATATGTGTTACGAAGTAAAATGTATTATACATCATCATCATCTAACCTCTGGTATTTATTCATGCAACTGATTTTTGAATAGATTGACAAACTATGATGCTATTGGAGGAATGCATGAAGGGCACGTCTGCGCTGTCTTCTAGTAAAGGAGCTGTCCCGAAAGTGCCCTCAAATGTTACCGATCCAATTGAAAATGAAGAAATGGTGGTGTTGAAGAAGTGGCACTCAACGCGAATCTGAATACCGTCTACTTCGAACCCAACTCAATACACGAGAAGTGATAGAACGAGAGGAATAACATTAAGTAATTGAAATTTGTTGAATGGAAAACATTGTTGTCCCTCTTTGAATAGTTGAAAAATAGTGGAACTTTGCAAGTCATGAAGCTCAAGTATTTAATCTTTGTACTTTGAAGATGGAAAACATTGTATAACTTATTTCCGTATATGTGTAGTTTATTTTGTAGTTTGCGAAAATATAGTTGTTTAGCTAGTTTTGTAGCTTGATTGTGTCATTGATACTAGTCGTGTATTATAATTATGGTCGAGTTTAGATATATTCAGCCAAGTGCAAAAAATTACATTGACTTCCAAATTTTTTTCAATTTAATTGATTGTCCTGTGTGATACAATGACCATCCCTCATTTGAAATGATGAAAGGTTGCATGATATGGAAATCCAATTAATAAATTTGATTGAGATTAGTGGTTAACACACATTAATGGATCGTCTTGTCATGGCTACCGTATCTACATATTACTGTAAACCTGTCGTATTGTCTAGTTTGGTACCAACCCGTTATGCCTGATTATTTTGTCGTGTAAAACTTACCAACGTACAACTATCGAGAATTCGAGCGCGTATCTGTCGTGGTCGACAGTTTAACAGCTATTAGTAAATGAAATGTTATGTTTTGCACAGTTGTAAAGTTGTGTTTGTAACCGATATGAATCTACAACTGTAATCTACAACATAAACAAAAAAAGTCGTCATTATCATGTACAAAATATAAATTAAAGCCTGATTCAATCATTGAACTTCATCTTCGCGTATTTTGGCTGGAGGCATATTTATATTCGGGACTTTGAACCTTAATTTGATTTTACTGGATGGATCATGAATACGAATCTTTTCCATCAATCGTAACACAAGTCGTGCTATGGTGATATTACTTGGAACTAAGAGTGAAGTGGTTTTGTTCCATCGCTACTTTCACTCGTCATCTACATGCACGAAATCTTCCCCGTGCGACACGATGAATCTTAGATTATTAGTCATACCTGAAAATTTGAGATAGCAATGATAAGCATTCGACACAATCATAATATTGAAGTTTATTAGCGTGTATTTGGCACCTATGAATAAATTATCCCAGGCAATAGCAAACAGGTGAATATGACGTTGAAATGTTGAGCCCAATATTTACTAACTGTCGAGTTCGACATTTTTTTTTTTTTACATTTCAATTGTCGAATTTTACAGTCTTTTTTATCATTGAAGGGTTGTGAATGGGATTATTGTGTTCACAACTGTCAAATGACAAAAAATTCATAAATCATTGAACCAATACTTTATTAAATAGGGAATGTTTCACGACATTTTATGGGGAACATTGCCTTCATTAAAAAATATATGCAAATTCAAACCTAATGAATGAATAATAATAATAGCCACCATTTTCACTTCATTTTGTGATATATGCAAATTCATAATAATTTGAGATACCTCAATTCAAGAAACTTAGCCACCATTTTCACTTCATTTTGGCCCGTCCCCAATCCTCATGTTAGTCACACATTTTATTTTTCTTGCTTCTCAAATTTTCAATGCGCTAAATGAAAATACGAATGTACGTTAACAATATTTTATTTTATCGGTACATATGAAGGACGTGCAAAGTAATTTTCGACTAATAATTATTCCCTGATCAAGAACTAGTACTTTGTACCTCGGAATTAAGTATTGCGGTATTGTAGGTTACATTTTCTGTTGTTGAGTTTAAATCAATAAATTCGAATCAATATGGTTAAATCATCTTATTATTTAAATCCTCTAGTATTCATGGCTCGTGCTTACAATATTTATTTATTTCGTTAAAGCTTACGATTTGAGCATCCAATGATTAACAATTTGTTAGCCAAGACGAACTTTTTGTTAACCTATGTAAAAATTGCAATAGGTGACTGACATAAGAATGGAGAGGGCCCAAATGGCCTAAGTTTCTTGAATGGGGGTGACAACGTAGGGAAGTTGATGACCTCGTGAATAATATTCTAGGAGGTTCCACCAAGTTATACGAGACGGATAGATCTACCAAATTAGTGAGACCAATAATAGGGACAAATTTTGAACCGAAATTCATAAGGATATGGATTGTATAAGTTGGTCTTAGGAATCCTAATGCCCAGTGTTGTCTCAAAGTACAAACCACAAGTGTATGAGTTGTTCAAGTAATAAAGTAGATTTGTGAGTCCAAACTATCGATCCCTCAAGAATTGTTTACTTTCGATTACACTACTCTAAACAAATTAATTATTATAATAATAAAAACAAACAATAAGTTTTTTCATTTGAAAATTGGAAAAAAGAACTAAAATTCTACAAAACAGGAAAATATAAAAACTTTGGAATTTCGGAGGAATTTTTTTTTAGAATTCATAATTTCACTTAATCATCGCTTAATTAATTCTCCACATGAAAATTAACAAATTACTCATTTAGGATGTTAGATCCATTTTTTTTTTCGATTTTAGCTAATTACCTCTGTCGAGCGAAATTACAACTAATTGATCGGTTTAATATACGATAAAAGCGAAGAGGAATAACGAAACTTTCCTGGTTAGACATTTGGTGAAGAGGTAACCTTCTTGTACAACACATCACTGCCAACTTTTTAGGAACAATGGATATACAAGACATAAAAAATAACCTACAAAAACGATAACTAATCAAATAAAAACAAGAAAATGAATAAAAGTAAATAAAAAATTAAAAGTTAGAGAATTGAGTTGCCTCCCAATAAAATTTTTTTTTTAGTCGTTAGCTCGACTTTGAGGATTTAATCATGGGCATCGAAAGTGAAAGTTACATAGTTCGACACTAACAATACCTAGAGGGGGTGAATAGGTATATTATGCGGAATAAAAGATATTAATTAATTAGCAACATGTCACCAATTAATTATCTCTAGATGATTAAGCATACAATTCAATTTACCTATATTTAAATACTTTAGTTGATATAATCAATAATGAAAGCAGTAAGAACACACGGTATGATCACGGAAAAATCCCAACGGGGTAAAAACTCTGGGCACTTTGCCAGTCAACAATCCACTATAAACGATTTGTAACTTATAGTCTACCAGCCTAGACAACGATACGTACTATCTGATCTCCCGACTGCAATTCCAACAGCTTTCCTGGATTCTGTGTTCTCGCACCACTCCCAGCTGCAGTTTTCAAAACTTTCCTGGGTTGTGCTCTCCTGCAGCAACTCCTAGCTTTGTGTAATTGTTTATCTCCTATAGATCCACGAAGAACATCGTGTTCTTCAACAACTGGAACTCTAGTGAACTTCCATCAATCTTCAGCAACTCTGACAGATGTGGTGGAAAGAACAGTTTGGTATTTGGATTACGAAAGTGATGTTTTTCTCACCAAAACAAATTCACAAGATGAATGTTGAAACTAGGAATATGTAGGAATTCTCTCTGATGAAGCTCTCTCAATTATCAACCTTATTTATAAGTAGGTTAGAAAAGTAATAGGCAAGGAAAAAAACCTTTAAATCGCGAAATAAAATTTTTTCGAGACAACACTATCACACGTGCGAGAACTCAGCGACAATCGAGCGACATGCTATCGCTCAAGCTAAGGAAGGGCGACAGTCGAGTGTTGGAAGTTCTTTTTTTATACTCGAACTAATCCATGGCGACAGTCTAGCGAAAATTCGCGCCGTATTTTCCTTCTTTTGTCATACTCGAACCCTAGACCTAATAAACCTATTTTCATATAATTGCACATTACTCCTTGACTTTTTACATCATTTACAATTAAGTCCCTTTTGTTTACATATTGCCAATTACATAATTAAAAATCTAACAAACTCCCCATTTGGCATTCTTTGACAAAACTACTAACTAAAGTCAATGTAGTAATCAAATATGAAATACAGACTCAAAAACCTATGACATAACTAACTGACTTGAACGAATTCTACATTTTAATCAACACATATTTCCTGAAATAGACTACTCAACACCCAATGCGAAATATGTGGAAAACAGTATAAGTAAAGTATTTCAAGCAATTAAAAGAATATAGTCAATCTACGAAATATATAGTATTATTCAGTTTCAATCGTGCATGCTAAATCAAGACATAGTACCAATGCAACCCAATATACCAAGAAGACACATCGATACTAATAAAACATCAAACTTAATTTAGCAGAACTGAAAATATATCATATAATCAAAATCAAAAGTTTTTAGATACATGAAGTAGATAAAAAAATATGCATCCATTTTAAAAGCAAAAAAAAATATACTCCAAAATCATATCTAACTGCTCCCCCATTTTTGTCACAAAAAGACAAGGGATAAACCTAGAAACTAGAAATCACTGGCCGCATCATCTGAATCCGTCCTCTCCTCGAAAGCTGCATCGTCGTCCCAGTGATGATGAATCCATCGAAGCCCACGCTGAACATATCCGACAGCACCCCGAAGCATAGCAAATTTGGTAGTGTGTTGATCAACTGTAGCACGCAGCTGTGTAATCTCTGCCATCATACGAGCCTGCTGCTCGATCAGCACAGTCATCTTACCCATCAGTGCAACTGACGGGTCAGTGGGCACAGAAGAGATATCAGCAGGTAGAGGAGTAAGCTCAGCAGGATGAGGAGCAGAAGTAGATGAAGACGGAATATCAGTGGGTGGAGGAGCAGAGGAAAAAGTAGGTAAATCCGATGGATCAAAAGATATAGGGTCATCTATAGGATCGGCCGGCACAGTCAGGTCAATGGGCTGTGTTGGTTCAGAAGAAGTATGTGACCTACTCTGAGCAAAAGTAGTATGGCCAATCGGCCGAGAAACCCTCCAAGGAACCCCATCTGGAAAACTAATGCCTAAGGCTATCACAAGACAATAAATAAGACAGGCATAGGAAAGTCCCACCCAAGTCCCCATACTCTAAAAGCCCGAAGAATCTGTTGGTAAATAAAGGTGAGAAGATCAATCGAATCGCCATGCAGCAATGCATACAAAAATCGAGCCATCTCCATAGGTAAGAAGAGGTATGTGACATTGACCACAGATTTGTGCACACAATGCGTAACAAAATCTGTTTGTTAGTGGGAAGAGAACCAGTGTGCATAGCACCTGGACCACCCTCCAACGATATGTTAAACACCATGGAATGGACTAGAGAGTCCAATGGAAGTGTCTCAATAGACAGATAAGGAAATAACGAGTAAACAACCCTAGGAATGTGAACAAGACTCGATACGACTTCAGGAATGATCTTAACCGTCCTATCCCGAAGAAATATTCTAAAAGATGAGCCGCTACGGTTATGAATGTTAGCATAGAACTCGTGAATAAAAAGGCTAGGATGAGGTGTCAACTCGACCAATAAGGGTTCCCATACCTGGGAAGTAAAAATAGCAGTGAGGTCGGGTGACAAGTCAGACAGAATGACCTCGCGCTCAAACAAAATAGGGCGTAAAGAAAACTGCAACCCAAATGTATCCTGGGCAATCGCAGAGATGAACCTAGACCTACTATAGGAAGTGGAGGTACCAGCCGTTGGAGCGGCAAAGCGAGCCCTCTTAGGCAGCATATGAAATGAGTAAACCCAATAAATCAATACCACGATATGAGATGCAAAAAGTGTATGAATGCACGCAAACTAAGGTAAACAGTACATATGCAATGCATCTGAGGACCAAAGCACATAAAAGTGCCGTGATGCCATGACATCGTGATGTGTGCCGTGACGGCATGTTGCGGTAACGTAACATCACTTCGCGGAGTCAACACCAACCACAATGTGAATGTCATCAATACTCCGAACTCAACATCATTTCTATCAAAACACCTCAACCACATAACTACAACCAATCCAAACCTAAGGACTCTTCCAAATGCACAATTCACACCAAAATGGAACAGGAAGGGAAAGTAGAAGATCAAAAATGAAAGAAAGCACACACAAGCATCACAAGCATCATCCCTCCATTCAACAACTCTTAACCAACCACCATGACCATTCCCAATCCACCAACAACATCCAAAAGAATGATACATGCAAAACCAAAAAGAAAATTCCCAGGAAAATCGCCCAAAATAGTCCAAACATCCAATTTTCGTTCAAAATAGTGCAATAATTGATGACATTGTATGAGAATACATAGAACATGAGATGCAAATGCCAAAATTTGAACCAAGAAAGGACAAATATCAAAAAATCCCAAAATAAGTTCTAAAAATGGAAATAAATAGGGTTCAGTGATTTAGTGTTTAAATGCGATGATTTGATGAAATGGTACCACAAATAATGGATTTGAAAGGATGAGAATTGATGAAACCATCAATTTGATGTGGGTGGGCGAAAATGTTGAGAAATGGAAAGAAAATTGAAAATGTCGCGTAAAACCCTTGAAAAATAACATTAAAATTCAAATAAACGGTTCAAATAAACAGGTTGTTGCTTGAGGGAAAGTCGAACGATAAGCAAGCGAGCCAGCTTCTGCTTCTATCACTCTAGCGTGGCTCAACGATAAGCTAGCGAAAACTTATAACAAAAATAGCAATAATTTTTTGAAAATTAAGAAAAATAGCACTTTTTTTTAAATAAGTCTCCGACATACAGATGAATCCAAAAATGCATGTGCTCACAAGTAGCACATTATCAATAAAACTTTCCCACGTAGTCAATCAAGTTCAAAATGGAGTAAAGTATATGAGTGATTCATGCGTGTAAAGTACCGCTATTTTCTCGTGAAAATGACTCCAAACCTTAAATTTCTGAGAAAGGACATGCAAACATCCTTATTAAGTAAGTAGGATCCATACTAACGAAAGTCAAACTCAAATGAAATTTTAGGACCTGAAAACGAGCTCAAGTACATAATTTATTTTATTTTCTCCCCCTGAATATGAGCATGTAATTTTTTATATCACTTTTCTTGTAAAATATATTTTATATGCATATTCTTATCCATTAAGTGACTAAAATAACACCTGTAGTAGCTTTAGGCCAGTTAACCCAAGTGAGATGACCATAGACACCAGGTTATGAAAAGCCCATCGAGCTTAATGACTCAAGTCAAATAAGTTTCGAACACAAGTATAAGATGAACCAAACAGGTATACAATTTTTTTTTATTCATTTCATTTCTTTTTCTTTTTAAAACAATGCAGAGAGACTCATCACGCACAAGGTCATCTAGATGTAGGTCAATTCACGTTCGAGGTCACCCTACTAACATGTGACGGCCATCCCAAATCTCACACACGCGGTCCAGACTCACCTACAAGATCATAGTGTGTCATGTGCAGATGGTACATGAAGAAACATATATTCAATACTTCATAGTAAACTGAACCAAGTGATGAAAATAACAGTATAGATCAGATAACGGTATACTCTATTACACATGCAATGTCGAAGAACATTATAAACTGTCTAGAGTCCAATTTTTTTTTAAATAAAATAAAAATAAACATCAATATCAAAAGGAAACAAATACAAACCGAAATAAATTAGATGCATACACGAATGAATAGATTCAATGAACTGCATATGCATGCACCTAAGAAACTGATCACGAAGAACCATGGATGCTCTTACCTTTAAAAGCATGATCAAATTCACAACCTTCTAGATCATTTTTCTTAACCCAAGCTTGCTTAGAAGTAGAAGTGATTTTAGTTAACCGAGTCATCATCTCAGTTACGTAGCTAACCTGATTGGTGAGGAAGTTAATCGTGCTCGAGACATCCTGACTTTTACTTCTAGCTACGAGTTTACGACATCTAGGTCTTGTGTGTCCCAGTGCACCACAATGGTGACAGGTGGGAATAAATCTATATTCAACCCTGTTCAGCGGTTGTTGCTGGTAAATAGGACGATTTACCCTACGTTGTCTAATAGGTCTTGATCCAAAGTCATTTTTTCCCTTTTGTCCGGGGTATACAATTTTTTGAGATTTGTTCGTGGTTGGAACGATCATGGTCTTAGATGTACTGGCAATAGAATTACCATTATAAATATAACCCAAACCATGCTGATCTCCAGTAGGCTTGTTCATCCCCAACAGATTATCAAGCTTCTGCGAGCCACTCATGAATGATTGGAGTTGAGTACTGAATTTTTCAAGATCATTTGTTAATGATTTACTTTTGGCTTTCAGATTTTTGTTAACAACCTTTAACTTACTTAGTCTTTTGGTAGAGTCCTGAAGGTCACCTATGAGTTTCTCTCTTTCTCTTTCAAGTTCGTTAACCTTCTTCAAAACATCTTGATTGATCTTTTTAATCTTAAGACTCTCCTCAAATAGTTCATGATAAGATTCGTGAATGTCAGGTTCATCCTCAGATTTCTCACTCTCTTCATCACTTTCAATCTTATCAATTTCCTTATCAGATTCTATAATAGCTATAGATGTGAAGGCCATGAAGTTTTGATTATCTTCACCCCAGAAGTATCACTCTGAGCACTAGAATCGAATTCACCATCACTTAAGGTCACTGCTAAAGCCTTACATCTACCATTATTAGAACTCTTTTTCAAGTTAGAACATCTATTCCTATAGTGACCGTATTCCTAATGCTCATGACATCTAACAGATTGGGTTTTCATATTAGCAGTCCTAGAGTTACTCTCTTCACCATTATCTTTCACGAATTTACTAGGAAATCCACTTTTTTGTTCTTGAGGTTTTCTCCTATTCAACATCACTTTCTGAATTTTTTTAACGAAATAAGCTATTTCTTCATCCCCAAATAACTCAGCATCAGTAGACTCGCTCTCTTCTTTTCTAATGGTGTCCATGGCGATGGATTTAACCTTTTTAGATTGAGATACGGTGAGTTCATAAGTTTGAAGAGATCATACGAGTTCTTCTATCTTAACAACATCTAAGTCCTTACTTTCTTCTATCGCAGTAACCTTAGGTCTAAACCTCTCGGGTAGGGATCTAAGTTAAAGCTCGAATTAACTATTTTATTCAACTTCGCATAGAATTCATCGAACGATTCATCGTCCTTCATTCTAATCTCTTCAAACCTAGTGGTTAACATCTGCAGTTTAGAATTTTTTTACCGTTTTTGTTCCCTCATGTAGGGTTTCTAAAATATCTCAAACTTCGTTCGCTGTTTCACACATCGAGACTCTCCTAAATTCTTCGATAGACACAGCCATGAACAGAGCATGTAATGTTTCACTGTTCCAGTTACATTCATCTAAGTTAATTTTAATCCATAGAGAAATGTCAATGAGTGTGACTACACCAGGAACAGTTTTTGAAGGTGGAGCCCACCTGTTCACGAAAATATGTTTCGAAATTATTTCACCGTAAGTGTACGGTTCGTTGACAGGTAATAAAGTGGAAATTCAAGAATTTCGAGTATCGTTCCCACGAGGATTAATTTAACTTGAATTCTATTATTGTGACCTTAACCGAATCTATTAAATTCGAGATGGTTCTTTTTGTGATTTTATGATGAAATTATGAATAATATACAATTTAAACTAAGAATTCGATCTAATATGCAAAAAAAATGATTGAATGCAAAAGTTGAAGAAAATAATGTATGAAAAAGTGTACTAGGATCCCGAATCACCAAACAAAGTTCACTCTTAACCCCTATCTCACAATTTGACAACACGATGAATCGTTTGAAGAATCAATGTTTCTAACCTATCCAACAATCTCTTTCGAGTAGAATTGAACCTATCCTAGTATATCATTTGACTATATTTCTATGACAAATGCAATATATAAGAATGCATGTAGTTTTGTAAACACTTAGAGATTCACGTAATGCATATCGGTATATTTCTATCCTCTATGAACAAAACGACGATTTATACCTAGTTGAATTTATTTCCCTCCTTTCGAATGCATGAAATAAATCACCTAAACTCGCACAATTATCGTGCACTATAATCATGGAGACAAGAATTGTATATAAACCATTCAATAACCATCAACCGTGTTTAATTGTCAAATTGCAAAATAGAAATAAAGAGATCACAATGCGAGGTTCATCGTTCACCTAGTACATAAGAAGTCTAGCCTAGCATAATGGAATTAAAACAAAAATAAAAATGATAGAAAGAAAACATCACCAAAAAGTAGAAGTTAAAGCTTGAATTTTGGATCTTAAGGTGAAACCCTAACTCAAGCTCTTCTCCTTGCTCTTCAAAATCGACTTTTTCTCTCCAAGAATGCATGATAACCTAATTCTAGATGAGTTTTGGTTTAAATAGATTGCCAAAATATCATTCCATAAGTATTTGATTCGGAAAAGGAAACTAAAAAAAATCGCGCAGAATACCTACCTTGCGATCGCAAGGTAGGATGCCTTGCGATCGCAAGGACCAATTGATTTGCCTTCCTTACCTTCCTGTTGATGGCTGGGCGATTGCAAGGAAGGATTCCTTGTGATCGCAAGGAAGAAAGAATCTTTTGGTTGTTCAATTTGGTCCTCAATCTTCTGTCCATGCATTTTTTAGCCTTGATTCCTCTTCCTTCTACTTCTAGTCATCCATGTAATCGACAATTAGCTCCTTAGTAGAATTCCATGCTTGATTCATCATTTGGGTCAACTTTTGAATAATTGCAATTTAGTCCCTGAACTTTCGTTGACTTGCATTTTAGTCATTTTCGCCATTTTTCACATACATTTCTTTCATTCCATCAAAATAGCCCTACAAAAACAATATATAACAAATTAAGTCCTTTTCGAGCTTTTTATAACAACATTCAACCTATTTTGTGTTATAATAAAGTGCGCAAAACACACTAATCAAATACCCCCAAACTTGAACTGTTGTTTGTCCTCAAACAAAATGATAACTTAACTCAACACAAAGCCTGGTTTAACAGCCTACCGTGTCTCAGCATTAGAATTCAGTAATAGCAAAGTGAAGAGTTTCAATAGTGCAAAATCAAATCAATTTTTCACCTGTCATGTGTAGAACTCGATGTGTATGTGGGTACTTACTCATGCAAAGCATACCAAACTGATGATGGGTGCAAATCCCGACCCACAGTAGTCAAATATTTCTTTTCTTCACTTGAGGGATTCACACCCCCCAAACTTGATTCTTTCGCTCAAAGATCAACATGTGTGTTCTAGAATAGAGCTTTTGATTTGCTTAAGTCCTCACCCTCTCTTAGTTTGGATAGATCTTACAGTCACAAATTTGCATTTCAACAAGCAGGGATTCTCCTATTTATTTGATTGTTTCAACCGTTGAGACTAAACTCAGTTACTTGCTTCGTATCAGAGATATAATTCCATCAACCAGATGTCCGGGGCTAATCAGTACATTCCATACATAGAAGTCTGTGTATTATTCATCAATGGAAAAAAAAAATTTTTTTTTTTTTAACATCGTCCATTTGCTTTCTATATAACCCTTGTAGCGAGCTTTGGCCCGATGACTCCCAAGTCAGATGACCATAGAGCACCAGGTTTTAAACCTTTGCAGACTTAATCACTCAAGTTATATAGGCTCGAACCGATGTCTTTATTTTTTTTCAATGATTAGTGCAATGCCCCTTGTCTTTTAGACATCTAGTTTCCAGAACTGCCCTCTAACTTGAAGCTTTTACATTGTTTTTGTCTCATTGGTCTAATCCAATCCACACAACAACATTTTCACGCATGGAATCCCTAATCATCTCAATGTTCCCCTTTGAAAGCTAAATCATCTCCAAACTTCTAAAATGATGGTTTATCGATAAGTGCAATAGAGGTTTACGGGGTTGACCTATCATGTCTAATCCTACTATAATTCATGTAACCATCATTAGCTTAGCATGCCCAACATAAGTATTGTGCGCAAAAATGTCAAGTCCCCACATAGACATGTATAAATCAATTTAATATGCACAATGTCTACAATTCATAGCCATACTGCTTCCAATATTCTCATCATTGCCGGCAAGGCTATTAAACCCACATAAGCACACAAAACATAAATACGGAAATAGACAAAAAGAATTCTTGAATTTTGAAAAAACAAAATTATTATTATTTTCTTTTTTATAATACTCAAGTGGATAACAAAACAAAAGCATTGCGGTAATAATGATGAAAGAGTTAAAAGTAAATGCAATAATTGGTGAAATTAAATGTCATGCGAATGTTAATACAAGTGGTACCACCCCCCAAACTAAGTCCAACAGTGTCCCAATGTTGAAAATGTAAGGAGAGAGACAAAAGGTGCAGGGCAAAGTCAAAAGAAATGATGAGGTGGGAGAGAAGAAGACACTCCCTGATCAAGCTGGAGGGGGTGAAGGTGGTGGAGGAACAAAATCGGGACCATCATCCTGTGGTGGAGGCAGTCTTGCAAGAATCCGGTGCATCAGCTGTGACTGCTCCTGAAGTAGTGTGGACTGTCCTCGAAGTAGCTCTGTATGCTCTTGAAGAAGACTGGACTATCGCTGCACTTCAGCCTCAAGGCTGTCCAAACGATGCACCGTTGCATCGGCACGGAGCTGTAAATCATCGACCCGTCCAGTATATAGGCTCAATCTCCCTGCCAATGTTTCAACGGCTCTACTCGATGCGAGTACTTCTCGACCAATATCAGATGACCAGTGTGGGTGGTTAGTGCATCAGCCCGCACCTGCTGCATGTCTGTGCTCATGGTCCCGAAAGTCTGCTATAGACCATGTAGGTCTCTGCTGTAGCCAGTCATAGTGGCAAACATCTGCCTCAAAATTTGGGTGTCGCCCCCAAGAGGTGGTGGTGGCGGTGCTGCCGCCGCCTAAGGCATATCCATATCTTCAGCCTTATCACCCTGTAAAGGTGGCTGCTGGCCCTGGTGAGCTCGCATATGCACGTCTTGTCGCTTCAGCCTCACTCTATCCTGAGCTTCAAGTGTACTGCGTTTAATAAATGGGCTCGATCTGACTGGAAGTTCCCCTGCGGGGAAGATGACGCCCGCGCGCTTGCAGATGCCGCTAATGAGGCTTGGGAAGATCAATGAATTCCGGCGGTCACCTGAAAGTCCTAGTTTATGGATCTGTTCATAGATGAGAGAGGCAAGATCGATCTTATGCCCTCGAACCAAATGATATAGCATGCCGGCTTTGGGATCCGGGAAGGTGGAGCGGTGTCGCGTTGGGTCAATGTTGTAACAAATGAAGAGCCAAAGGATCGCGATGGATGGTGTGAGCTCAATCTGGAACCACTCGTCTATGTCTAGCGGCCACGCATTCGCAAGCCCCATTAAAACCACTGCCACCTCGGGCCATGGAAAATCCCCAGGTATCGGGACTATATGGTCCCATGTAAGCTGGTAGTAGTCCTGGATCACTTCGGGTATAAACATCACCCATTTGCCTCTAACCCATGTCTGGTGCTGATGCTCTGCTCCAGGTGTGTCTATGTCCTCATTGAAATTGGCATAAAATTCCCGGACTAGACCTTCATAGATAGGGTGCGGGTTGGCTACCAATTTCTCCCATCCACAGTGATAGACCAATGTAGCCAGTTCAAACCCTGGGAAATCCTCTAGCTTAACTGGGCGCTCGGACAGTAGTTGCCAATGGGAGATGACATCGGTATAGCGAAGACGACAACTGGGGGCCAGAAAACGCCGCACACCCCTGTCGGTGTTTGGGTGCGGGCCATGCCAGAGGAAGATCCAACTTTCTCTTTGCCTTAGGAAGTGCATTTCGGTGGCATCCTGTATAAAGAAAATAACCAAAATCAGTCCAAATAAAATATAGTACAAGAACTACTAAAGGCAATGTAGAACTCCCCCAAACTTGATTGAAATAGGTATGAATGGTGAAGTATGCAATCAAGGGCGAAAAACGAGGCAGGTGTCTTCCGAATGAAAAATCACAAATCATGGGAAAATAGAGTGAACTTTACGCACATCAAAAAAGAAACATGAGTATGATATGGCAAAGACATGGCAAGACGTGAAAAACCCCAAAAACAAGTTGAAAAATTGGAAATTTTTCATGTAAAACTGTGATCGACTAAGCAACTTCGCCCCGTAACATCGGCTTGAAAACTCAAAATTTTCCCGAGCAATATTCGGGCATGTGAAAGAGGGTAGGTCCAATGACAACATATCCAAATTTGGTGCCAAACGGAGGTCAAATGATTGGGAAACCCGGGGGACGAAGTAGGTGCCGTGAAGGACCCTGTCCTAGCTAAGTGTGCAGTAGGTCAGCCTAGACGTCATGATTGAATGTGTGATGGCTACTATGCAATGTGCACCAATTTTTATCACAAATTGCACTCATACACAATTGGCAACTAAGCAAATTTCGAAATTCATGATAAAGCATAGAAATCATCACTTAAGCAATTTATCGAACACATTGTAGGCATGATGGAGTTCTTGAGGAATGACAATAAAGGGGAAATGTAATCCTAGCCACATTTTTTTTTATATCAAATCAATCAACCAAACACCATAACTACCTAATCCCCAAATGCCATCCTAGGAGACTAACAAGCAAACGAAAAGAAAAAAAATTGGAGAAAAAGAGGGGGAGGCCGAACGGTACATGTGAAATCACGGTTTAGGTGCAAAATGAAATGGAAGTGGGTGTTGGTGGATGTGTGAGTGAGGGAGATGAAAACTTTGTGAAAATGTGAGGAATGGGTGTGGGGATGTCGTGTGATGTCGAGAGAATGGGGAAGATGTGAGTGAAGAAAAAAAAAACAAATGGGGTTGGGGTTGGGTTATTATTTTGTATTCGGGCAGGCCCTGCAATCGCACAGGCTAACTCCTTGCGATCGCAGCCAAAAAATTATTATTATTATTATTATTATTTACACGAGCAACCAAGTGCACAGTAATAAGCTAATGTAGTGCAACAACAAAAATGGTGGAAAACATATCTAATCCCGAAAAGACTCAAATTTAGTCGATTTGCACGAAAACTCGAAATTGTAACCCCCAACGTCACTTGGTGTTTCGACACTTTCATCACTGGTCAACACGCATTTCAGAACATCATGTGTGCGTGTGAACCATGAAGTTTACTCGAAAAAAATGAGTTTGAAACCTGAAAACACAAGTAAACTCTTCAAAATACAAGATTGCTCATTTTGCCCCGAAGCACGTCAAAATTGCACAAAAGTGATAAATGACCATTTGAACACTCCCAACTCGTTTCTCAACATGTGATAAACAGCGTGGGACCATGCTTGTATTTTTAAGGATCAATTGAGATCGTGGAAAACCTAACATGCCAAAAATGAGAGAAAACATGGAAGAATGCAATGAATTACCAAAAACCCCTTTTCATCCCACATTGCCAAATTAAAAACCCAAAGTGCTTGCAACCTAGAAAACCAATTTCTAACCCAAAAATACGCATGAAAGCAAGACTTGGTTTGACAAAGCATGTTGTAACACAAAAACGTGTTTTTACCTCAAAATCCTAGTTTTTGACCAATGAGGTCCCCAACGCATCCATTACCCCCAAACGTTATCAAACCACATTTCACACTTTCCGAGGTGTTGATAAACAATGAGAACACATCCAAAACCAGTTTCAACCATGATAACACATGTTGGACCGAAAAACTCAGAAAATGACCATTTAGCCTAGATATGTGTGAATTTGAGCCACAAGCCCCCAAAAACGATTCCAACACCACGTAATACATGTATAACACACTCAAAACTAAAATGAATTACTCATGAGTGATGTGTGAATGGTTAAGCAAACGGTGACCTAGAACTACGTGAGCAATGCATAAAAAAAATCAAAACTACTTGAATAAGAGCAGAAAACAAACTAAGTAAAAGGGTAGAAATGATGGGTTTCCTCCCATCAAGCGCTAGTTTATAGTGGATAGCTCGACTGTACCGTATGGAGATCATTCTGGTGCTTGAAGATGAACGGTGGATTTGTCTTTCGAGAAGTCCCCGCTCCAATAGTACTTTAAGCGCTGCCCATTGACTTTGAATGTCCCTTTGCTCTCATGTGTGATTTCAACAGCTCCATGTGGGAACACCTGGGTGATAGTATACGGGCCAGACCATCTGGACCTCAACTTTCCCGAGAATTGAATAACAGAACTTGCTGCCCCACAATGAATTCTCTTCTCTGAATATTCATGTCATGAAATTTCTTGGTGTGTTCCTTGTATATTTTTGTATTCTCATAAGCTTCATCATGAAACTCATCCATCTCATTCAACTGAAGTAATCGCTGTTCACCAGCAGCTTGCAAATCCATATTCAACTTGCGAAGTGCCCAGTAAGCCCGATGTTCCAACTCAACTGGCAAGTGATATGCTTTCCCAAACACAAGCAGGTATGGTGACATGCCAATAGGTGTCTTGAATGCTGTTTGATAAGCCCATAGTGTATCATCCAATTTCGTGGACCAGACTTTCCTTGATGAATTCACCGTGACTTCAAGTATTCTTTTCAACTCTCTGTTAGAAATTTCAACTTGCCCACTGGTTTGAGGGTGATATGGGGTTGCTATGCGATGTTTGACTCCATACTTACTCAACAACTGCTCAAACTGGCGATTACAAAAGTATTTTCCCCCGTCACTGATGATAGCTCTCAGTGTACCATAACGAGTGAAAATGTGCTTCTTTAGGAATCCAATCACCACTTTTGCATCGTTAGTAGGTAATACCACTGCTTCCATCCACTTGGAGACATAGTCAACAGCAACAAGTATATATTGATTGGAAAATGACGATGGGAAAGGTCCCATGAAGTCAATCCCCCAAACGTCAAACAGCTCTACTTCTAGGGTACTTGTTAAAGGTATTTCATTCTTTCTCGAGATATTCCCTGTGCGTTGACACCGATCACATATCTTCACAAATTCAAAGGCATCATTGAACAATGTAGGCCAATAAAACCCTGACTATAAGACCTTAGCTGCCGTCTTGGAGGCCCCAAAATGTCCGGCATATGCTGAGGAATGGCAATGCTCCAGAATCTGATGTACCTCTTCTTCAGGCACGCATCGTCGAATAATTTGATCTGCACCACACCTATAGAGAATGGGATCTTCCCAAAAATAGTATTTCAAATCTGCATAGAACTTCTTCCTCTGGTGATTAGAATATTCCGGTGGAGGAATGGATTTGGCCAAGTAGTTAACAATATCTGCATACCAAGGCGGGGTCTCCACACTGAGGATTTGTTCATCTAGGAAAATCTCATTTATTTCTACTGACTCATATGGTTGACCAAGCTCTAATCGAGATAGATGATCTGCTACAACGTTCTCACTACCCTTTTTATCCCTGATTTCAATATCAAACTCTTGCAACAGTAATACCCAGCGAATCAATCTTAGCTTTGCATCCTTCTTCGTCATCAGATACTTCAGTGCCGCATGATCAGTGTAAACCACTACCTTTGATCCAACCAAGTAAGGGTGAAACTTTTCAAATGCATACACAATTACCAATAACTCCTTCTCTGTGGTTGCATAATTCAGCTGTGCATCATTCAAAGTTTTGCTGCATAGTAGATCACATGGAAAATTTTGTTTCTTCGCTGTCCCAAAACTACTCCCATGGCGTAATCACTAGCATCACACATTAATTCAAATGATAGCTTATAATCCGGTGCAACTACCACTGGAGCTGAAATGAGCTTTTCTTTGAGAGTGTGAAAAGCTGTTAAACACCCATCATCGAAGTCAAATGGATTGTCTTTCATCAATAAGTTGCACAGTGGCTTAGTGATCTTCGAGAAGTCCTTGATGAACTGTCTGTAAAACCTGACATGGCCTAGAAAACTGCGAACACCCTTTACAGAAGTAGGTGGTGGTAATTTCTCAATGACTTGAATTTTCGCCCTGTCCACTTCTATTCCTTTCGCTGAAACTCGATGTCCCAAAACTATGCCTTCTTGCACCATGAAGTGACATTTTTCCCAGTTCAATACTAGATTCGTTTCCCTATATCTTTCCAAAACCAAGTTCAGATGTTCCAAACACTCATCAAATGAAGACCCAAACACAGAAAAATCATCCATGAAGATCTCTATGAATCTTTCAACCATATCGGAAAATATTGCCATCATGCATCTCTGAAAGTGGCTGAAGTATTACATAAACCGAAAGGCATCCTACGATAGGCAAAAGTACCATAGGGACAAGTGAATGTGGTCTTTTCCTGATCATCTGGCGCTACTGGAATCTGATTATAACCAGAGTACCCATCTAGAAAGTAGTAATGTGAATGACCTGCCAACCTCTCCAACATTTGATCAATGAAGGGGAGAGGAAAATGATCCTTCCTAGTAGCTGTATTAAGTTTGCGATAGTCAATGCAAACCCTCCATCCCGTAACTGTTCTGGTCGGAATAAGCTCATTCTTCTCATTAGGTACAACTGTGATTCCCCCTTTCTTCGGTACTACCTGAACTGAACTGATCCACGCACTATCAGATATAGGATATATGATTCCCGCATCCAAAAGCTTCAATACTTCAGCCCGAACCACCTCTTTCATATTTGGATTCAACCTCCGCTGACTCTCCACACTGGGTCGAAAATTCTTCTCCATGAGAATCTTATGCATACACAACGAAGGGCTAATACCTTTAATATCTGCAATGGTCCATCCTATTACTGTTTTGTGCTCTCTGAGTACTTGAAGTAATTTTTCTTCCTCTACCTCACTGATTGAGTTCGATATAATCACTGAAAGAGTGCATGATTCTCCAAAATAAGCATATCTGAGGTACCGTGGTAGCTGCTTTAGCTCCAATTTGGGCGGTTGCTGAATCGATGGTATATGCTTCTTGCTCTCTGTTCCAAGTTCTTCAAAATTTGGGAAGTGCTGTTTTCAAAATTATGGTGGGTTGGTCTCCATAAACCGTGTACAAGTTTCAATCTCAAGTGAATCGATTGAGAATGAGCAATGCACGCTTCATATGCATCCGAATGATGTTGAAGTAGAAAAGTATCATTCACCACTTTGTCAATGACATCGATTTTGAAGCAACTATCAGCCTCTGAAGGAAACTGCATGACCTTGAAAACATCGAAGGATATCTGCTCGTCACCCAATCTCAAAATCAACTGCCCTCTATGAACATCAATCAGTGCTCTTCCAGTGGCCAAAAATGGTCTGCCCAGAATTAGTGGAACGTCCTTGTCCTCCTCCATATCCAGAATGAGAAAATCAGCAGGAAATATGAATTTTTCCACCTTGATGAGCACGTCCTCGATGATTCCTCTTGGGTGTGTCAACGATTTGTCAGCCAGTTGCAACGTAACTATGGTTGCTTTAGCCTCTCCTAATCTAAGTTTCCTGAAAACAGATAAAGATATTAAATTAATACTGGCACCAAGATCACATAATGCTTTATCAAAGTAAATTTCACCAATAGTACAGGGCACAGTAAAACTCCCTGAATCTTTTAGTTTTGGTGGAAGCTTGTTCTGAATTCTGGCACTGACTTCTTCAGTCAACATTATAATCTCGTGATCTTCCAACTTGCGTTTGTTTGATAGAATATCCTTCAAGAACTTAGCGTAGCTCGGTATTTGGAAGAGTGCATCAGCTAACGGGATGTTTATATGGAGCTTTCTGAACACTTCAAGGAACTTTTTGTATTGCTACTCCATTCGTGGCTTTCTCAACCTTTGTGGAAATGGAATGGGTGGTTCATAAGGATTCACTGAGTTATCTGGAACTCACTGTGGCACTGCTGGTCTCTCCTTCACTGAACTCTGCTTGGTGCTATCAGTCTCCTTCTCCGGTGGGTCCACTATTTCTTTGTCTACTCCTGGCCTTTTCACATGTATCTCAGGTAGCTGAACTCCACTTCTTGTAGTAATGGCTTGAACATGCTCCCTATGATTCACTTCTATATTGCTCGGTAAAGCACCAGGCACTCTTCCTGTCATAGAAAGAGCTAGTTGTCCCATTTGAGTCTCCAGATTTTTAATAGCTGCACCCTGATTCTGGAAGTTCGTTTCAGTCTTCCTCATGAATTGATTTGTTGTTTCCATGTATTTATCGGTCTTTTCCATGAATTTTGCAAACACGTCTTCCAATTGGGGTTTCCCCTCCTGCTGAAACTGCCCCGGGGCTCGATTATGATTCTGATTGTGATTCTGATTACTCCAAGAGAAATTTGGGTGATTTCTCCATCCCGGATTATATGTCTCAGAGTGAGGGTTGTTCTGCTGACGTTGATCCCATTGAGCAAAATCCACACGTTCCATCCTTTGTGTAATAATGGGACATTCAACTGTACCGTGCTCTGCTCCACATTCTTCACAACTGGGCTTCTTGACTTGTGCTGAATTCACGGTCTGTGTTATACCCTCTATCTTATGAAATAAGGAGTCAATCTTTGCCGATAATGCCGAATAGGTATCTACCTCATACACTCCAACTGCTTTCTTTGCACCCCCTCTATCTGTAGACCACATGGCTGAGGTATTAGCCATTCTCTCAAACAACTCCCAAGCTCCCTCGAATGACCTGGTGGTTAAGGAACCGTTTGATGACGAATCTACCATGCTTCTGAAAGTTGGTGTTAGTCCCCAATAGAAGTATCTGATTTGTTCTTTCTTGTCGTATCCATGTTGAGGACACTTTCTTAGCATGCCCTTGAACCTACTCCACGCTTCATCAAGTGATTCAGTTTCATGTTGGCTAAAAATTGATATATCGTGCCTCAATCTCGCCACTTTAGCCGGTGAGAAGTATTTGGTGTAGAATTTCTGAGCCAAATCGTTCCAAGTAGTTATGCTCGCCACCGGGAGTGAATCGAGCCACTCAAGTGCTTTATCCTGAAGAGTTAATGGAAATAGTCTTAGTCTGATTGCATCTTCTGATATCCCAGGGTATTTGAAGTGTTGACACATATCCAGGAAACGGGATATATGTGTATGCGGATTCTCGTTGGCTGTTCCGTAAAATTGATGTCCATTCTGGAAGAGTTGGATGACATTTGTCTTCAATTGAAAGTTCGGCTGTCCAAATGCTAGGTAAACGATGCTAGACAGGCTTTGAACAACGTACGGTGCTAGAAAATCCCCAAGTATCGCATTCCCATCATCATGAGCTTCAGCATTGGCTGGCGCTGCATGACCTATCCTCGGTTCTATTTGTTGTTCAGCCATTTCGAATTGTCCTTGATTGACCAGATGTGCTACTCTTGCTTCTCTCTGTCTGCAATGAAAAGTTCGTTCAATTTCCAAATCAACTTGAACTAAACCACAGCTGATTGATCTTCGCATGCAATGCCTGAAAGGTAAAAACAGTAGCAGCACTTAGCTCAGCCTAAGTAATGGAACGAAAAATTTTAAATAAAACTAAAGAAAACAAGTTCGAATTAGTGTCTAAATAACAAGAATCAAATTAATACTCAGTCCCCGACAACGGCGCCAAAAACTTGTTCACGAAAATATGTTTCGAAATTTTTTCACCGCAAGTGTACGGTCCGTTGACAAGTAATAAAGTGGAAATTCAAGAATTTCGAGTATCGTTTCCACGAGGATTGATTTAACTTGACTTCTATTATTGTGACCTTAACCGAATCTATTAAATTCGAGATGGTTATTTTTGTGATTTTATGATGAAATTATGAATAACATACAATTTAAACTAAGAATTCGATCTAATATGGAAAACAATGATTGAATGCAAAAGTTGAAGAAATTAATGTATGGAAAAGCGTACTAGGATCCCGAATCACCAAACAAAGTTCACTCTTAACCCCTATCTCACAATTTGACAATACGATGAATCGTTTGAAGAATCAATGTTTCTAACCTATCCAACAATCTCTTTCGAGTAGAATTGAACCTATCCTAGTATACCATTCGACTATATTTCTATGACAAATGCAATATATAAGAATGCATGTAGTTTTGTAAACACTTAGAGATTCACGTAATGCATATCGGTATATTTTTATCCTCTATGAACAAAACGACGATTTATACCTAGTTGAATTTATTTCCCTCCTTTCGAATGCATGAAATAAATCACCTAAACTCGCACAATTATCGTGTACTATAATCATGGAGACAAGAATTGTATATAAACCATTCAATAACCATCAACCGTGTTTAATTGTCAAATTGCAAAATAGAAATAAATAGATCACAATTCGAGGTTCATCCTTCACCTAGTACATAAGAAGTCTAGCCTAGCATAATGGAATTAAAACAAAAATAAAAATGATAGAAAGAAAACATCACCAAAAAGTAGAAGTTAAAGCTTGAATTTTGGATCTTAAGGTGAAACCCTAGCTCAAGCTCTTCTCCTTGCTCTTCAAAATCGACTTTTTCTCTCCAAGAATGCATGATAACCTAATTCTGGACGAGTTTTGGTTTAAATAGATTGCCAAGATATCATTCCATAAGTATTTGATTCGGAAAAGGAAACTAAAAAAAATCGCGCAGGATACCTACCTTGCGATCGCAAGGTAGGATGCCTTGCGATCGCAAGGACCAATTGATTTGCCTTCCTTGCCTTCCTGTTGATGGCTGGGCGATCGTAAGGAAGGATTCCTTGCGATCGCAAGGAAGAAAGAATCTTTTGGTTGTTCAATTTGGTCCTCAATCTTCTGTCCATGCATTTTTGAGCCTTGATTCCTCTTCCTTCTGCTTCTAGTCATCCATGTAATCGACAATTAGCTCCTTAGTAGAATTCCATGCTTGATTCATCATTTGGGTCAACTTTTGAATAATTACAATTTAGTCCCTGAACTTTCGTTGATTTGCATTTTAGTCCTTTTCGCCATTTTTCACCTACATTTCGTTCATTCCATCAAAGTAGCCCTACAAAAACAATATATAACGAATTAAGTCCTTTTCGAGCTTTCTATAACAACATTCAACCTATTTTGTGTCATAATTAAGTGTGCAAAACACACTAATCACCACACATTTTGAATGCTAATTCAAATACGTTCATCCAAAGATTTAAGTAAGACTCTCATACGAACTTTCTAGTAGGCATAGTTACTTCCGTCAAGAAATGGAGGTACAGACAATGACTGACACATCTAGATGTTATAAAGGGTCAGGAATCGAATTAAGGTTCTGATACAAATTGAAAGTTATGTAGTTCGACCCTAACAGTACCTAGAGGGGGTGAATAGGTATATTATGCGGAATAAAAGATATTAATTAATTAGCAACATATCACCAATTAATTATCTCAAGATGATTAAGCATACAAGTCAATTTACCTATGTTTAAATACCATAGTTGATATAATCAATAGTGAAAGCAGTAAGAACACACGGTATGATCACAATGAAACCTTATCTGGACAAAAACTCCGGGCACTTTGCTAGTCAACAATCCACTATAAATTATTTGTAACTTACAATCTACCAGCCTGGACGACGACATGTACTATCTGATCTCCTGACTGCAATTCCATCAGCTTTCCTGGATTCTGTGCTCCTGCACCACTCCCAGCTGCAGTTTCCAAAGCTCTCCTGGATTGTGCTCTCCTGCAGCAACTCCTAACTTTGTGTAATCGTTTATCTCCTGTGGATCTACCAAGAACACCGCGTTCTTCAACAACTAGAACTCCAGTCAACTTTCCTCGATCTTCAGCAACTCTAATAGATGTGGTGAAAAGAACAGAGTTATATTTGGATTATGAAATTGATGTTTTTCTCACCAAAACAAACTCACGAGATAAAGGTTGAAAGTAGGAATATGTAGGAATTCTCTCTGATGAAGCTCTATCAATGATCAACCTTTGATATTCACGTACAGATGTGTTTTGGTATTTATAGATAGGTTAGAAAAGTAATGGGCCAGGGAAAAAACATTTAAATCGCGAAAATAAAAATTTCCAGGACAACACTGTCGCTTGAGCGAGAGCTCAACGACAATCAAGCGACATGTTGTTGCTCGAGCTAAGGCATGGCGACAGTCGAGCGTTGGAGGTTCTATTTTTTACACTCGAGCCAATCCATAACGATAGTCTAGCGAAAATCCGCGCCGTATTTTCCTTTTTTTGCCATACTCGAACCCTAAACTTAATAAACCTATTTTCATATAATTACATATTACTCCTTGACTTTTATATCATTTACAATTAAGTCCCTTTTGTTTACAGAACTGCCAATTACATAATTAAAAAATTAAAAGAAAAAAAGCTTCGGATGCCTTGCCCATTTTTCTTGTTTTAGCTCTACTCACTTTTCACTATTTCTCAAAACCTCAACATTGCCCCTTTCAATGTAGTAGAACTTTCCCATTCCATCTTATTCAAACTCAACAAGGTAGACTTCCACATCCTCATTGGACTTAATCACAAAACCAATTTCTATGCAATTAATGAAGTCACGCAAATGTATGTTGATTTCATCGTCATTGATTTCTACATATTTGATATGTTCCTTTGTGATTAAGTTGTCATTCACTTTAAGCTCTTCTACAATCGTTGATATTTCTTCAGATTGAATGGCAGATCTGCAATCTAGATCCATGGGCGATGATACCCCCACTTTTGAAATCCATCCTAATATATGTAATGTCCCATAGGAATGTTGTCTACATCCAATTTGGTAAGTTCATAATAATACCTTACAAATACATTTTCATTCAACAAGGAGGACCATCTATCACAAGCTTGATGTCTTCATCCCAATCGTTATCTGTGTAATATCTTGCGAGTAGTTAACTATCATTAGAATTGTTCAGTGCTTATTTTCGACATTTCAAATATTGTCTAAACCAAATAAGTTTTGACATTGATGCATCATTGCACGTATACAAGCATAGCCAAGTAAAATGCATAACATAACAATTTTTGTTACTTTGGACCTCTTAGCATATATCAGTAATCCATGAAGAGATAATCCATTCCAATTTTATTTTTTTTACTTGGCCATGTTGGAATCGTGCATATATAGCTAAAAAGTACAATTAGAGAATACTAACACAAGGTAGATTGAAAGTGTGAGGGTAACCAAAAGATACAGAAAAGAAAAGCAAATAAAAAAATTGTTAAACTAGAATTAACTAAAGTCGTAATCAAAGTAAAACAATTCCCTGACAACAGCTCCAAAAACTTGTTCGCTCAAAGTGTAAACTGCAAGTGTACGAGTCATATTCAAGTAATAAAGTGGACTTGTGTCTATGAGTCATCGATCTCGCAAGGAATGTTTACTTTCAATTGCATTACTCTAGTCAAATTAATTATTACAATAAAAACAAACACACAATAATTTTTTATTTGAAAATAAAGGAAAAAAATAACTAAAACACTACAAAATAGAAAAAATAAAAAATTGGGAATTTCAGAGGATAAAGTGGTTGGAACTCATGGTATCACTTAACCGTCTCTTAACTCATTCTTCACAAGCAAATTAAAAAATTACTCATTTACGCCGTTAGATCCAATTTTCTGATTTTAGCTAATTATCTCTCTCGAATGAAATTATCCATAATTGATTCTCTATGTCAATTAAAACCAAACCAATATTATTCAATATTTGTGAAAGCAGCTCGATGGACCAACTAGATTTAGGGGTTTATCTCAATCACCTACAAGAACCTAAGGTATTTACTATTTGGTCTAAAATATACAATCTTCTCTAGAACAATGTACAAATCACTAAACACAATTATTCATTGGCCAAATAAATGAATAGCATGAAATTCAATAGTAAATACACATAAAAATAAGTATTTTAACATTAAAAAATATATTCAATTAATCAAAACTACGTTAAGCTATCACCATAAATTCCAACACAAATAATTTAGCCCATTTTATATATTTGATAACTATCACTAATGGGAGGAAATAATGAAGAAACAACAAGATTATAGATAAAACTCTTGTTTGGTTGAATTCTTGAAGGTTGTCATTAATGAATCTTGAGTTCCCCAAATTTTCTCCACCTTCTTAAATGATTTTCCTTGAGTTTGAACTAATTTTCCCCCAAAATTGTCAAGAAAATCAGAAGAAAAAACAGAGAAGAAAATATGTAAAAAAAAAAAAAAGAAGAAGAAGAATCGAATGAGAATGAAATAAGAAGAGAATGCCAATTAAAAGCCCCAATTCTGCATTTTAAAACCACCAAAAACGTGCTCAGAATTTTGCAAAAATGATCCCCAGATTTTCGAACATCAAAATAAATGGCCCCCATATTTTTTTTTCTTTTAAATTGGCTAACAAGTGCCGCCTTCTCTGGCATGCATGCACCAGCATCTGAGCTTCCTGCCCATGCACCGGGTTGAGTCGCACACAAGCGGCTCCCTATTTGGCCTCCTTTTTGTAGCTTTCGTCCTTCCATAACTAAATGCCGATCTCTAATCTTTTATCTTGTACATTTTGGTCCCCAAATTTTGACTTTCATTCCAATCATACCTTCACCAAAATGCAACTAAAGTCCTCTACCTTTTGATACTTGCACAATTTGGTCCTCAACTTCTTGTTTTTGCACAATTTCAATCCATTTTTTCTCTTCCTTTGTCTTCTTTTCATTCAATTGGGGGATTATAACCTATAAAAGCACACATTACACAATTGTGAGTAGAAATCCACTCATTTATTCACTTTTAAGTTTATTATTTAGGCATCCAATAAGTGTGTGAAAACACACTTATCACCCACCCTTTCTATCCTCATTATAGGGTAATACTAATACATGATAATTACGAGGAATTCAATGATCTTCCAACTAGCTTCAACCCTATGCCCCCCCCCCCCCCCCCCACTTCTCTACTGAATATGACTGCCTATTATTCTTTCAAATATAGACGAATGAAGGCACATGAATACAATGTTCCCCTTAAATTTGACCAAATTCTACTCGAATTATCTCTTATATTTCCAACATTAGTTTGGAAATTTAGACTATTATTCTTAGTTCTTCATGTGTGATCATACCCGGACACAAACCACAAATAGTGCAGTGCATGGATTCCTTTACAATATCTAGTTAATCTGACTTGATTCACAATAGGGATGGCAAAAAAATTCGACAAATTCGATACCCGCGCCTAGCTTAATCGGATATTCGGGGCAGGGGAATTTTGCCCCGGGACAGGGGCGGGGACGGGTAACAGGCGCCCCGCCCAGCCTAGTTAATTTTTTTTTTTTCTTCTTCTTTTTTTTTTTTTAGAATTTAGTATTTTAAATGGAAAATTTTACGAAATTTCATTAGCTCTAATAGAAAATAACAACTAAAATTATTTGTCTAAATATAATGAATAGGGGCAATAAAAATAAATTATCAAAAACTAATTTTAAACGGGGTAGTAAACGGGACAAGGACCCCGCCCCGCCTTAAACGGGTAATGGGGCGGGGAATTGCTTGGCGGGGCGGGGGAGGTTGCCACCCCATTGCCATCCCTAATTCACAAAGAAAGAGACTGCTCTTCAAATTTAGACTTCAGGAGAGTAATAACTGCCTTCTCGTAATTCTTTGTTCATGTTTCTGTTATTCTCTATATGGCCTAATTGATAGAAATTGTAGCCTTTACAAGCAAACCAATCAGAGAAAACGAAGCAGAGAAATATGGGCTGTGATCAGTACTTTCCAAAAAAACGTTCTCTAAATTCTCCACCTCAGCAAAAGCATTGCCTCTAGTATCGAATCCTGTACTCTTTTTACTATATTAGAATTAACAAAGAAATGAAATGTGTTCACGTTAATTAGTTGACAGACCTTATGAGTTGAGCTTTAAAATTACTTTCTATGAAGTAAGTTAGAATCTACTACAGGAAAATGTAATTTTTGTTAATGCAAAATGTAAATTTGAAAATCATTGCCCAAAATGTTTACCAAGTAACTTAAATATATCATATTCACATGCAGGTGGAGAGTGGAGCAATCCTGACTGATTTAATATCAAGAAAAATAAGATAAATGTTGGTTTTTGATATCCAATGAATTTTGACGATGATTTAAAACATAATTTATCGACACCACCACCATTAGAGTCTCCATCATTGTTGCTTCATCATTTGCTTCTATATTGTTGTCACCACCACCACCATTAGAGTCTCCTTTGTGGGGGTAAAGATTGAGGCAACCAAAGTGTTGGTTTGGTTTGGGTGGAGCTTATCGGGTGGTGTTTGTTTGGTTGGTTTTCTCAGCCCGGATCAAAATTTTCTTGGGTTTTAACAATAAATAGTACTAAACGAATAAATGGGAAAAGGTGTACTTAGAGTCTAGATCTGTTAAAAGAGGAGAAGAAAATATTTCAAGAGAATATTCACTTTATTTCATAACACTAGTTGAAAATGAGTACAATCACTAGCCTTTTAAGGCTTCACAAAACATGAGTCTAATCTAATACAAGTACTAGACATCAAATGCAAATTAATCTCCAATTTACTCAAGTAGGGAAGTACTGACTTGCACCAAAACGAGTAGTTCGCTTTAGCCGGGGCTTAGTCCATGTTTCCTTGTTCTATTTAGTGCATGTTATTTTATTTTTTATCATGTGTCTTTTACATCTTTAGGACAGTTTAGTGTTTTCTGAATGGATAAAAACTTGTTTATAAGCTTGTATGGTTGACAAGAGCATTTGATTGTTTTGATTAATATAAATTTTTGAGACTTTCTCCAATTCTTAATTGACCGTACTTCATCTTTTTCATGAACCAAGGAATTGTTAAGAAATATAAGGTTATTTTATTTTATTATTTATTAAGGGTAGAATAGTCTTTTCAATTTCCTTTATTTTAGCCTATATATAGTCTCTTTGTTTTAGGTTAAATCATTCTTTTGTATTCAATTACATTATGCAGAATTAATGAAACCTTAGCCTCGTTTTCCTTTCTTTATTTCTTTGGATTGTTTAACATGGTATCAGAGCAAGGTTTCGATCCAAAACAAATTAACTTTTAAATTTCGTTTCCGGCGAGCAGCCTCGCGCTTCTCGCTCGGCCAATTTTTGGAAACCAGTGACTTGTTCTTCTGCAGTCATTTTTGGAGGAATTTGAAGTAAAATAGTCTTCAAATCCTTCAATTGATGCCGCTGTAAATGTAACCTTTTGGGTGCTGGGACAGCTTGGTTCTGTTGCTTCTACGTTTGGTGGACTGGCGGTGTTTTTTTTGTGGTGTTCTTGGCTGTGTGATGTGGATGGTGATGTTGTTTCTCAACAAGGCTCAAACATAAGCAGAAATAAATGTGAAATTAAATCTGATAATGAGGAGGTTATCATTTTTGGTGAAGGGGCTGAAGATAACTTTTGATAATTTACTGATTCTACATTTATACTAGTTTCTGACGAAAACTGGTGTTTTGTTTTAGTACTAAAAGTAACTTTCTTTGCTTTTCTCTGTGTGTGTGTGTGTGTGTTTAATTGTATGGGATTTTGGGTAAAGGTTTTGAATTTACTATTGGTTTGATGATTTAGTTGACGGGTTTTTGGGATACTTCTGCTGGAAATTTTGTGAAATGAGGACTCCTTATTATCATGGTGCAACTTCAATCTTGGAGAAGTATCTCTGTTTGATTTTCTGTGTGTGAGCGCTTTTGCTAATAAATTGTTCATGGGAAGATGATATTTAGGTTGGGTGGTGACTTCATATGCGAACTTGGACCGAGTGGAGCCTGGTGGCATCAAATAAATAGCCTAACATGGATTTAAAAGGTATAACCTGGGCTGAAAATATATACGAGAATTTTGAAGCAATGTGTTCCGTGGTGGAGGATGGTGATAATGGTGGTGGAACCGATGGTGTTGCAGGCGACGGGTAATGGACAGGAGGCGATGGTGCAAATTGTTTGGGTAGTAGTGGGCTTGAGTTTAATTTGGGCCAATAGTTTTAGTATTGGCAGTGGGATATTGGTTTTGTTTTTATGTTGGGCTTATGTTTATGGCTTTTGTTTTGATAAAAATAATTGGGCTTGTTGTATTAGGTTTGCTAGTGGACTGCTTTTGAGTGGTAATTTGTTTGGGTTGCAATCTAGTTTTTTTTTTGTGGGTTGATTAAGTTTGGGATCTGTTATGTGTTAAACGATTTGGAGTAGTTGGGGCCAATGATTTAATTGGTTTGATTACTACTAGCTTGTGTTGGTTTACGAAAAAAAAAAAGAAAAAAAAAAGATTTGGAAATTTAGTTTAGTATATGCCCAATTCATGGGATTGAAAATTTGGTTTGGTGTATGTTGGTTTAATACATGCCTAGTTCATGGGATTGAAAATTTGGTTTGGTATATGCCCTATTCATGGAATTGAGAATTTGGTTTGGTATATTCCCCGTTCATGGGATTGGGAATTTGGTTTGGTGTATGTCCAGTTCATTTGGAATTTGATTTCGTATATGTCCAGTTAATCTGAAATTTGGTTTGGTTTATGTCGAGTTAATCTGGAATTTGATTTGGTGTTGGTCAGGTGTATCCGAAATTTGAAATTTGCATCGGTTTGGTTAGATTGGTGGATGATGATTTTTCATTATCATCAACTTTAAGTTCTTTGTTCTGCTTGGTTGACATACAAGCGATTTTGAAGATTTGATTTATGTAGACTATCACTATTTCCCCATCTTTTGTTCCTTCATCGTTCCAGCTTGCTAACTTCTTCACGAAGTCACATCGGTTCATCGTTTTCGTTTCTTGCTTGGCAAACTCTCGATGCTTCTTGCAGCAGTATCATGAGTTTGAGGCGAGATGTTAAGAAATATAGAGTTATTTTATTATATTATTTGTTAAGGGTAGAATATTCTTTTCAATTTCCTTTATTTTAGCCTATATATAGTCTCTTTGTTTTAGGTGAAATCATTCTTTTGTATTCAATTGCATTATGCAGAATTAATGAAACTCTAGTCTCCTTTTCCTGTCTTTATTTCTTTGGATTGTTTAACAGGAATCAGCCGATCAATATCAGTTATCCGTGTCTATTCCTTTTATTCCTTTGGAATTAGCGAGCTTGGATCACAAGTTTGCCATATTTCTCATGACTCATTGCGTAATTTATGTTATAAAGGAGGTCTTGTATGCTAATTTGTCCCTTTTTAAGATATATATATATATATATATCATATCTGGAAATAATTTTTACACATTTGCCAGAATAGCTTTAGAATGCAACTACTAAAGCTCTTTTAGGAGGTTGATCAGCTTTGCTTCAATGATTCAAGATTAGTTCTTTAGGTATTTGAGATGTTTTAGAGTTGTAGGCTTTGGAGATAACTGATTAAGTTTGTTCGATTATGGTAGTTAGGGTTTGAATGATATTATTCTAGAGGATTACATTTATGACATTGTACTTCGAGATTGATTGCACCTGCTTTTTCAAGAGAGAATTCGAAGTCTCAACTAAGTTTTTGTATACTTTATATTTTGATAACGGGATGTTGCTCATAGTTTTGTATCTTCGATTGTTTGTTTTGGCTTTTGTTTTATAAATATTAATGTTTTAGTCAAAATGTAAAGTCCAAAAAAGGTTCAAAAGTATTTAATGAGGATAAATATTAGTGGATGAACTTAGAGTGATAGATTTTATTTCGTTTTATTCTCGTCCGTTTTAAGTAAATTTAAATAAGATTAAAAACGTAATATAAAATAAAATTAAAAAGTGGATTGGTATATAACTGAAAATAGCGATTCATGCAGGGTTTGAAAATTTTCTTGGTTTCTTCCGCTGTTTTCGCTCAAGAACAGGGAGTCTTGATTTTGAGTTCTGTGGTGTCTAGTTATATGAACAGAAGTTGTGTGTACAATGTCCATTTCATAATAGGGTGTTATAAACTCTCTCTCTCTCTCTCTCTCTTCATTATTGGCAATTAGAGATGGCACAACAAGATTTTGAACCGACCTTAATACTTTCTCGCACATAACTTCTTTTTGTTTTCTTTAAAACATAGGCCCCACGAACCCCTAGAGACGGTAGATCATATGGGCAAGCCCATAGTTAGGCCACACTGCAGTGGGCTGAGCCTCGAGCATTGGGGCAAGGGGTTGTACAGTAAAATTGGCACCTTGGTGGGTGAACAGTGCATTGAAGTACTTGATTTTTTTACTAGATGAACTAGAGAACAATACGATTAGAAAGAAAGTTTTATTTTACTCTCAAAATAAACAATTATTAATTTTTAAGTAGAATTGTCCATGTAGGACCATGCCACGTGCGACCCTTATCAAATGTCACATGGAATTCAATCGTCACGTAAGATGCACCTACCCAAGAATTACAGCTATTAAGGCGTGCTAATCTTCACAAATGATCCGACTATGGGATTGCCATTGATGTTAAATGTACAAGCAAGGTTGACTACCTAAGGTTTGAGGGTTTTCTTCATATTCTAATGATCCGAATGGGTTTGTAGCAATACAACATTCACCCTTGGTTCGTCAAATTCTTGCCCGCAGGCACAAATGACAAATCCAGAAGACCCGTATGTTGTTTGATTTTTGAGAACCGTCATGATGATTGTGAGGTCCCCTATGGAATCTTCCTAGAGAAGGAAAATATCACTATTGTACATTACCACAAACACTTTTTCAATTAAAAAAAAACAATGGATCAATCTAATATCGCTGAAACACCTAAACACGAGACGACATTCAAGTACCATAAAACGGTTATAGAAGGTACAAAATCAAAGATATAAAAGTGATGCGATCAATGACCCACAATAGAAGTCTAAACCAACCAATGCAGTGGTCAAAAAGTTAAGAATAACATTACTTCAATCTATTTTAAATATTCTGAACTTGCACAAAGAAAGAGTATGCAATATTTGAAATCAGTAAAAACTTTGTCTATTTACTCTCTCATAAACAATTTTTGAAATCAAACTTGATTATTATAGTACAAACAATCGTCGAATTATTCCTGGTAAACAGAGGGATAGCTAAGATAAAAAGCAAGATAAACCAAACATTAACAATTTTGTTTAACGCATTGTTGGATTGTAAGAAGAATACATTCTTGATTTATTTTTATCTTTTTTGAAAGGCGTTCTTAATTCCTAATGTAAGATTCAACAGAATTGGTAGAATGAATTTGACACGCCAAATTAAGCAATGTTTCCCTCCCTAAATTTGTGCGTTTGCCTTAATAAGAACAGTCGGTGCTCTATTCCAACTGCCTCTCCCTTTCCTGCGCTTACTTTTCCACATAGAACTTTCTTCCCTCTCCAGCACAATTATACATATTATACAAATGTTAAAATCTAAATCTGGGTGTTGGACATTCCTAAGTTCATCATTTTTCAGTCTGATTTTGTGCATCTAGAATTTAGAAACCAAAAATATGCATGCAATAAAAGATAGAGTTTCGGAAACACTATCAAGATTTTTTCCGGACTCCCCATCATCTCAAACGCCAGATCAAGAACTCGCCTTTTTCTGTTTTTTCTTCTATGGGTCTTTACAATTATGTGAATATCTGATTAAGTCCAAAGTTTGAATTGATTGTGAGACTTTTTATGATTTGGGAATTAATTAAAATTGTTTCTTGTGTCTGATCTGTAAAAAAATGGATTTTTGGATACAATGTGTGTGTAAAGAAGTTCAATTCCGTGAATGCTTGAGAATGGTTTTTAGCGTATGATGTTAATTGAGTTTATAATTTGATTTCATTTGGCTTACAAATAGATTTGATGAAAGGAGATCAGCTGGCGTTTTACAGTTTCTGAATTTTAACTCCTTGTAAAGAATGTGGAAAGAAAAAATCTGTAACAGAAAATGAACTGGCTCTTTTCCCTTTCTTGGCGTGGGTAATGTTCATCTGCTTTTCACTTTTTTTCCTCTTTTTGAGTTAAAATAACATGGGTTCTGTAGTTGACTATTGTTGGTGAATTGGTTTTATATTCATCCTGGAGGAGAAGAATTAAGAACCATCTTAAAAAATAAAAAATAAATGAAGATTTTCTATACCTTACAAGGGAAGAGTTCATGTTGATCTTGTTAAAAGAAAAGAAAATATATTTCGTAATAGCGTAAAGTGCAAGAAAATTATGTTATTTGACAGGGTTAAATAATAGCGTCGCTGCTAAATTTACCAATAATGCTGAGAAAAAAAGGAATTATTCTTCCCCAACTCCATAAGAGAGGGCGACACTTTTATGTTATTCAGGTCTAGATGAGGATCCCCCTAGTTTGATAATACAATAATGTTTTTTTTTTTTTTTTTTTTAGTAATGCAGTGTTTTGCAACAACACCCAAGCAGTGAACAGGAACTATGGACCTTTACTTTATCTTTGAAATTGATAGTGAGTCCTGTTTACAATTCTTACTTTTGTCATTGTGCCTTTTAAGGATGGTCTTTTATAATGCTAAGCTTGTATATGTTGCTATTTCACGAAAAATTAAGCCTATGATGTTAAACCTTTTTCAGTCTAAATTTAGTTAAGAGATTTGATATGTGGATACCAAATGGCATTTTACACATTCTGAATTTTAAACCCTCAAGATAGAGTGCAGAACTTTGTTGCTGGAGCCTAGAGGATAAAGGTCAATTTACTTTCTGTTCCATTTAATGTTCATTCTATTGTGAACAAGGCTAAGTCTGTGGTCATGATGTTCACTCTCGTTTATGATTTACTTTTATTCGTGGGGATTTGTCGTTCTGAAGTTGAATTTTTTATTGTTTACTTATATTTTTTTCGGAGGAGAAATAAATTATTTGTCCCTTCTCAATAATACTTTCTTATCTAGCATAGATTGATATCTTCTATCCTTTTTCTTTCAACAGGCAAAATATTTTTGAAATTGACTCATAGATATAGTTGATGTATTTATTCTTATTTTGGAAAATAAGAATAGACTTCATGCACTGTGTATTAGTGCCTGCTACAATGTTTAGTAGAAAATCATTGAAGAGAAATATTATTCTCGTCGGGGAAAAAAAAAGGCAGAATATGATGTTCCACGTTATGTTTGGTAGACCAACATGAGTAGCTCACTAGTTTACTGATACAGCAATATAGGTTTTCGCAATATGCAATTAGTTAACTCAAGTAGCAAGCAAAAAGTACAAAACCTTATTTAGCCCTTGTTTGGGCTCCATTTTCCAAAACTCATATTCAACCACGTATTCTCCCATAGAATAATGTTACACATAAAATTAAAAATTTTTCTTTATTTTTTAACCACCATTCTCCAAAAAATCACTATTCCAAAACACATTTTCCTCCAAAATCTCAAAACAGGGGCTTAGTATCACTGATTTTGATGTGTTTCTGATTTTTAGTTATAGTTTCCGTTGTTCTGTTTCCATTGTTCTGTTAACATTAGGCTTCTGTATGCTATTGTCAGGAGTCACTGTTTAAGCTTGTGATGTCATGTTCAATTAATATAAATTTCATTTTATTTTAGTTAATGGATTGGTAAAATGAAACATACAGTTGATAATTAGAAATTTTTGAATGTTAACTCCTGTAAGGGATGATGAAAGAAAAACCTATGTTGTATTTTATATTTCTTAAATTTTTGGTTTGATTGATGTGGTTCTGAAGCTGAATTGTTTACTGATAAGGTGATTTTGTCCTCATCATTGCAAGAGGAAGGAAAACGGGTGTTCCTATGATTTTCAGAAAACGAGAGATTTTTTCAAAGTCTGATAAAAGTTTCCATGGTTGATAAAAGTTTCCATGGTTGCTCTCACCTTTATCTTCAAAAAATGCTTTGTTTTTCTTAGGCTTCCATCCTTTTTATTAAAAAAAAATGAAAAAAAAAAAGAGGCATTTCTGAATATTTAAGTTATTCAATGATGAAGTGTCTGTATATTCTATTTGCAAGGAAAAAATATTTAGAGAAGAGGTGTTGCAAGTTTATCTAATGGCATTTTCTAGATCATTTATTACAGAACATTTACCCACAAAAAGTTCACCAGCATCCCGTGGAGACAGAGAGAGAGAGATGTCACATATTGTGGTTGTATAAATAACTCACTATGTGTTTGTCGGGTCATGGGAGTGTTCTAATGCAAATGAAGCCGACTACTTTAGTTCTAGTACTGATTGTGATATATGTTGCTGATACTTCCATTATTGTTTTTGTTGACCTCAAAAAATGGCTCGGACATGTGGCTAACAGGATAAGTCATCACATCAGCTTCTCCCTGCGCACGATAACACACCGTTAGTCACTCGTGGCCTTTTCCAGTGGCGTTGGAGGCCGCCGCAAGCACTCCGACGGTCAAGTCAATGTTTCGATTAAATGGGAAGTTAAATATATGTTGAGAGTTATAATGGAAAGCTCACAAGAATTCCTCCCCTTACTCTTGCCAGTATGGGGGTATTTATACTAGTGAAGGGAAGAGTTGGACCGTTGGATGAAGAGGCACGTGTCTTCAGATCTCGCATGAGTCATCATCTCATAGGCTTCAATCCGTCAATTCATAGGTTGGCAGACATTAAATGGTTTCTGACATGTCGCTTGAATTGATCGTTTGTGACCTGTCACACGTCCCATCAATCAGTCAAGGACTTGACTTTGTAGATCTTCTAAAAGATCTTGGTGAGGGCGCAGCGACGAGAATTGCAAAGTGCGGAGTGCGGCCTTTGCATCCTTCGTGAAGGGCAGATGAGTTCGGTTCTTCTATGAGGAAGGGCAACAGTATTTCAGTTCGGAGATATGGAACCAGTTCACCGCCACGTACTCAGCTCACCTGCTACGTGGTAGTGCCAAATCGGTTCGGACAACACGTGGCCGATGAGGTGGGTGAACGAGGTGAAGGGCTTCAGGAGACCCATAACACTAAGCTTCTGTATGCATAGGCCAGGCCATATACAAAGGAGAGAAGGTCTATATTCTCCTTCATTCTGCCCTCAACTGGTTTTGATTGGTCTAGATCATACAACTGCAATAATGAGGTCAAATCGCTTGAATCACATTCTTTTAAATGGAGAAGTAAATTTTTTTCATATAATGATAAACCGGTGGATACATACTAAGTGTGTGTTTGGTAGGGATTTTTTGGGGGAAGAATTGATTTTGAATAGTGATATGATGGGAAATGTGTAGTTGAAAAAGAAGATAAGATTATTGATGTGATAGAAAATATTATTTTATTGAAGAATGTGTGGTTGAAAATGAGAATTGATTTACTGTTGAAAATGAGAATTTTTACCAAACATACCCTCAGAATGTGATCCCGAGTACCCTTGTGAAGAAAATGGAGAACATGGCTCCATCAGGAGCCCAAGTCAGAGTAATGAGTCAAGTCCTCACGTGGAAAATAGAGAACCTGGCTCCAGGAGGAGCACTTGTAGCAGCACTGATGTATTCGAAGATGCCACTGATTCATATAGTTTTGAGAAGACCATGCCCAACCTCACTGTTGAATCGCTTTTCATTTCTCCATATTTATACGAGTTTTTTTAGTCATCCCTTCCTAATATAGTAAAAGGTTGTCAATGGATCTTGTTGTACAGGTACATCAACTAAAATGTTTGCTAAGCATCTGTTACTTTTTGTGTTTCTGTAATTGAATTTGTTTCATGCTTGGTATGTATTGAATGAAGGGCAGTTCCGTAAACCTTGAGGGGTTGCTCAATTGGTCAGGTTTTGAGTTTGTTCCTCAATGGTCACCGGTTTGAATCCCCTCAGGACCACTGAGGTGAGTACCCATAGGATTAGTCGAGGTGCACGCAAGTTGGCCCGAACATCTACAGTTATAAAAAAAAAAAGGTAGTTCCGTAAGACATGGTATACCACTTCGAACTCTCATGCGTAAGAGCGCCAATCTCTCTTGTCCTCGTCTTTTGGTATGTTCACATTTATTTTAGGTAAAATTGCTCCTCTAGTTAATAACCTATTGTCATAGGAACAAGTTGGTCCCACCCTTTCAACGTAGAGCACAATCTGTCCTAATAAAGAAAACTGTCAAAATCCTCTTTAAATCGTCCAATGTAGTCCTCATGATTTTAGGGAACTGGCCCAAGTTGGGAAGGAAAATATAGCTTCATAAAGTTGGACATATGAGGACCGTGTACAATTTAACAGGGATTTGGATGATTCCATATTTGGGACTGGTTGTGCAACTATAAGAAAAGCTTGTGGATCAACTTGCATCTCGAGATTGGGGACCGATGGTGCAATTTTCCGTTTATATTATGATCAAATCCAACTCTAATTATTGACATGTTTTTACTCTTTCTTCTATAAACCGAGCCTTCTTTTGCATGCAGATTACTGGTGATAAGCAAGGTGCCGTGTTTGGTGGGTTACTTGAATGCCCCCTAAAGCCTACTGCAAAGAGAAGATATCAAGTAAATTATATGCTTCATCTACTTGAAGAGATGCTGGAATAATTCGATATAAAATCATGGAATCTACTGCCCTTTCACATTGCTACATGCTAAACAAATACATGTTTCTGTAAGTACTGCAGGGATTGTGTGTGTGTGTGTGTATTGAGAATGTTGACATAAGATATATGAAAGAAACAGTACTTTGTTGAACTGGTCGAAGTCGAATCTAGGAGTTCACGTTCTTTCTTTACTTGAATAGGTGCCAACAGATTTTTTTACTTGTGCTTGAACGACTTCATTGCACTTGGAGGTGGTGCAAACTTTGCTTTATGCTTGAATGAAGATCTGTAAGTTCTTTATCAAGCATACTTTGAAATTGTCTATGTTGTTAATGGTATCTGTAAGATGTACATCTCCCGACCTCATTACTTGTTATTCTATGAAGGCTATCTGGACCTAGTGGCCAGTGGTCCGTGCGAAACATTTGGGAACTTGTGTTTGGCTCATGATCAAGAGTTTGAATTAAAGAATGTTGACGTAATGATTTGTTTTCCAAAACATTAAGAAATAATTTTGATTTATCTACTTCAGAAAACATCAATAAAATATAGTTCTTGATTGCTAGTTTTTTGCACACTTCACTTTGAGGGTTGGTCGTGTTTCTTAAGCATAGAAGTTACATTAATGTATTTCTTTTGCCAAATATGTTTGAGCTTTTTTAGAAGTTACTCTTTGTTTGCATTTCCTAGTCCAAAACTTTAGTCCTTGTCTGGCACCGCTAAAAGATCTGATTAAAATTTAAGTTAAAGTCAACAATTAATTTTAAGCACACATTTCATATGATTCACAACTTTTCAACCAAAATCTGCTGTAAAAATCTGATTTTAATTTCTATCGAACATGGTAAGTACAGGCTTTCAAGCTTACCCAAACATGCTTGACTTTTAGAGTTGTTGCACCAGCAAGCTTCAATCTACCCCTTCCCCCTGTCCCGCATGCGGTTATTGTACCTATGAAGTTGGTTCTTGCTATGTCGTGACTCTACTAATCGCATTTATCTCCAACTATTGATTCCCTTGTGTTTAAAGAGTTCTTATATGGCAGAAAATATATCTAGCTAGACTTGTATTGCAATATTTGAAAACTGCATGACAGGAAAAATGGAAATAAAAAATGATCAACAGTAAAAATTGAACTATTTGAGCATGTTTGGTACACACTTTAGTTTCTTTCTATTCCTTAATACTGGTCGATGCTAGACAGCCTATCTTCCAAACAAACCATTATCGTAGTTTACAAGGTATACGTGATTGTATATTCTGAATTGTCATTTCAGTTTTGGTGTTCAAATAACTCGTAGTGGTTTTAACCTTATTTTTGCTCCTTTTCTTCTCTTTGCAGCTGTGGGGTTTTACACGTTTCTCAATACCTTAGTTGAAGCAAGAATTCAGGTTTTGTTTTGTTCTTTTACCCTCCTAAATCATTGATTGTCCAAACCTTTTATATTTTTATTCTGTAGTGAAAATTGCAGTAGTAGTGCCTACATTTTTCAGGATAATTTTTTTTGTACATGTTTATATTCATTTCTAGATTTTCATTGCTAAGGCTGGGAACCTTTATGCGAAAGTTGGACACAATTTTCATTGTATGTCACCAGCTAACAAAAATGTTGCTGCAGGTGATTAATTATGCGAAAGATGAATGAATTTTACTCGCTATTTCAAAATCATACATAAAACTTAACTTTGTATTAAAATGATATATAAACTTATTTTTTTATTAATTTAGTAGATGAAGTTCTAAAAGGAAACAAAAATGAAGTTTTGGAGACTTATTTGTAATAAAGAAAAAAGTAAGATGATCAAAATGGAACATTAAGTTGGGTGACTAACAATGTTTTTAACTACCATCTTTATTCGCGTCTGTACCGAAAAATCATTACAGATGTTAAAATGATTTCAATACGTACATTGGGTACTCTCTATCTCTTCAATCCAGCACCATGCATATATTATACAAAAGCCTAAATAAAATTGTACTTACAAATGCTACAGATATCAGAAATACAACGCTTAGCAGCATAACAGCAAAGATAACCCACTGGTACATGCCACGGTCATAAGTTCTTAAAAAGACATAGGAGTTCAGGTAAACATGTTAGTCTTCACTATTTGCTATTCATTTTCACATAGGAATACTCAAAATGGAGCGCACACATCTAGGAGTTCCCACTATTGTTTGTTGAGGGCTTCCCATTTGAAGTGCTACCTGTAGGGATCTCAGCTGCTGCTGCAGTCGGACCTTTGTTGTTCAACTCATCAAAATTTGCTGGATCTAAGTAGGACTGGTATGGAGGCAACCTTGAAAGCAAACGACAAACTTAGCTGTTGCAGGGCATATAAAATGATAACATAATGTTCAGAAAATGTTCACTCCTTTGTACCTGCTTGCTGTTATGGTCTGGCCATCTATATTCATCTTCACATCAAATATATTGCCTGCAAGAATGGCGAATAAATTTCTCCATAATGCAAAATAACCTTGTCGAACACACTAGCTTGAGATTTCCAGCAATCATAATGATTGGGCATAACAATGGTTAGGAAAAAACAACAAATAATAGGACATGCAACATAACTTTCAAGGTATCAAAGAACGTATAGACCATTTCTCAAGCTAGTTAATATGGGATTTGAGAATAGATGTTGGCCTGTAATATGCTACTAGGGAAACACATAAAGGGTGCAGACGAGTTCCATAAATTTCCCATAGTAGAAAAGCTATTAGATGAAATAATAATAATAATAAAGGAAAAGGAAAATTATGGATAAGACTTGACTTCATTCTCCTCTGTGTCTGGGGGAGGGGCTCATGTCAAGATTCAATCCACATTTTCAGACTTGTGAACACAATCTAAGGCTTGTTATATGCAAGGAAAGGAGTTTACCTCCAAAAATAGTTTTGTCTGAGAAGTATTTTGACATCAGGTAACGTTTATAATCAGCCTCATACTTTTGGAATTTATCAATTTGTTCCTTGTTATCAATGTCCCTATACAAACAAGAGAAAAATTAATTTCACATACGAATTTAGTGAAGAGGAATGAGTTAAAAATGTTACACCCGCCAACTTATAAAAAGAAAGACACAGGAGACATGAAGATTCACAATGAAATTGCTACAACATGAAATTTTGCAGCTACAAAATGAGCATCCTGAGAAAATGAACATTACTATTTGGTTGGTAAACTATAAAAGTTTGGATTTCCTCACCAGTGCAAAAAGAAAATCTGTTTATTCTCTTATAAAAATTAATTGCATCTAGGCTTTTAGCCTAGATAGATATGCAGTACAAAATAGCCACAAATTGAACAGGCCTTCGACAATAACCAGAACATTGTCCTGATGTTCTCTAGTTCTTCATGAAAATAGGTAAGTTGAATGATTAATCCTTGATCCTTTATATTAAGACTACATGTCCTATAAAATCTTGAGTACAGCCATTTGTGTGACTATCTAGAATAACTTGAATTTGAATCATTCTTTCACTTTACATATCAACATTTGTGTGAATATGATAAAGGCATGAAATATAGCTATATGCGTTAAAAAATTTCCAAATGCCCTCATCTTCTTGAAGCCACGAAGGTAAAGTTTTTACCCAAGGGAGGATGATAATGCCTCAAAACTAAAATTCTGTCTAGGCCAGTAGCTGATAAAACAAATAGAAAAAGAACAATTCCATCATATTGAGTATGATTGTATATGTGGTAGCATCTACCATACCAGTAATATCAAGAAGGATTTATCTAAACCAATCACCCAATCATAACCAGGGTAATTCAACTTTCATCCTGAGTGCTTGTGAAAACAGAAAGTCTTTCACGTTATTGCCTGATGCCTATCACATTACAACTTCAAGTCCTTTGTGTGGGCAACGAAAGAAAATACATTTGTGTAGATATAGGACTGAGGAGTCCCATTCAGTAATTTCTGTTATGCCTCATTTTCAATAATTAGGGATGCAGTGGCACATTTTTTGTATTTCTATTTTTTTCACTGGAAACAGCTAAGACAGATTTTGATTGCACACGTGAAACAACTAAATTAAGGAAGAACTGAGCATGTTAGAACTTACATATCTCATAAGAAACCTCATCCTCATCCTAATATTTTATATTAATTACATAAGTAAAACAAGAATGTCCAGTTTCAGAACTATAACTAAGACCATACACCCACATAATAGTGGGATGTATGACAAAGAAAGAATGAGGAAACAGCTCACATGGTGTAACGACTTGCCTTCAAAACTTGTGTTTGTCGGTGATCGGCGTGGAGAACTAGAAACAAAAAAAATAAAAAAAAAGTTCAAAGGTGGTTTTGAAAAGTTCGTGCTCTAGAGAAAAATATACTTTTCCAGTTGTCTTTCAATTTTCAAAAAAGAGGGAAGCAGTTCAGAGTTTGTTCCTGCTTTATGTCGAAATTGTTTAGTTTGGGAGACATTGAAACATTGAGCAACATAACCAGGTACTTGTTTTAAGCCTGGATTACTTCAGTCATAATAATTAAACAATGTAATTCAGAAATCCATGGCACCTCATTAGTTCTTTACAATTCCAGGACGAAAACTATGTGACCATTTAAGTGAATTACTTAAACAATCTTCCTATTTACAACTAATGACAATGCAAAACACCCCCACTGCAATTATATGACCATTTAAGTAAATTACTTATGATCTCAAAAAAATCACTTGCGTTCAAATGTGGCAAGCTGGTTAAAAAATAGAAACCATCCAGCGTTTACTTCTTATCTAATTGGTATGGGAACAATCAATAAGCTGATGTTACAAGATTCCATAACTAACCCTAGTGTTGCAAAAAACAAAGAGTTAAGAGGTTTACTTCTTATCTAATTGGTATGGGAACAATCAATAGGCTGATGTTACAAGATTCCATAACTAACCCTAGTGTTGCAAAAAAAAAAAAGAGTTAAGAGGTAATAACTTATAAGTGCACTATACCAGATACACGGCATCAAGTTAAATCTAACCACATTGATATGAATTTTCAGTAAGACATTTTTCTATTGTCCCATGAGAACATTTGGTCATTTACCCATTTCTTGGACTTGGATTAAATTCACCAATCCATATAGTTCATTCAGTTTATTGTTCCCACTTTTATCTCCATTTCTCAAAGTCCCCCTTCAACATCTAAATTCCTTAAAGGTATAATTTTTTAAAAAAAAAAAAGTGAATTCTGTTATTATGGAATACAATTGAAACCAAAAGTGAAGGTGCGTGCATGCACACCACAGAAGAGTTCTTATAAACATCGAATTAACAAAAAGTCGACCAATTCAATATGCACAGAAAAAACACATATTTATACGTAGGTTTCAGGTGAACTCACTCAAATGGGTCTTTGGTGGATCCTTTGTTTTGCTCCTCGGAATCCTTATTTACACTCGAAATACCCTTCGAAAATCAAAAAGTTAGGAACGAAGATGCCCAAAATAATTATTAATAAAAAATAAAAGCTTAAATGCGGCCAATATGTTTGTATAAAGGAAGATGAAGAAACGCCAACCGCACCTGTTGTTCTTGTTCTGGTAAAGGAGGAGGAGGAGGAGTGATGGAAGAGACGGAATTTGAAACGGAGTTAGAGGATGAAGCTGCTGCCGCCATTGGAGAGCTTTTGAGTGGAGACGAGTTACGGAGAACAAAGGAAGGCGCTTTATGACTTGTACTTGTAGCTGGCGACATTTATATATTTTCCTTGAATAAACTAAAAATAAATAAAAGGGTAAAATCCTCGATCACCAAGCTAATATGTAAGAATTAAGGGTAATTGACTCAACACTCCTTATATTTATTGGTTTGTGTAAGAATTAAGGAGAAAGAATGATGTTTTGAATAGTATTTTTTGGAGAATGTGTGGTTAAAATTGAAAGAAACTTTATTGGTTTATGTGTAGAATATTTTATTATTTGAATGTGTGGTGGAGATTGATTACTGTAGAAAACAATGTTTTGAAAAATGGTAGACAAACAGGGGCTAAATCTCCCGATGAAATGTAGTTTGTGTGGTGGTATAGGGCACAACAGAAGAAGCTGGACTAGAAGACTACCAACAGCTGCAAATTAATTTGATGACTTTTTTTTTTTTTTTGACAAATTGTAACGGACAGATCATTGGAGATAATACATGGTCTGCTAAGATCCAAGAATGTACACGAACAACAAGTTTTGGAATTGTAGAGACAGAAGAATGCTTTTGAATTTAAAAGCAAAGTTTTTAGATTATTTTGTGGTTTTGTTGTAATATGAATAGTGAATGGTGGAGATTAGACGACTAATTTTGTCTTCGACTGATTGGATATAAGTTATCTAAATTGTGTTGTTGCAATTATCGTATTGGTTTAATGTATTTGCTATTCGTGTAGTTGTATCGTGAAGTGTTCTAATGTAATATAAGTTGAATTTATTTATTTATTTATTTATTTTTTCATTTTGCTCTTAGTTTGAAATTGAGTTTGAACTCGTATTGAGGAAGAAGAAAGGATCAGGTGAATTGGCACACGTTTGTATGTAAATCAATCCTGAGTTTGAAACCTTTGCGGAATACAATCCTATCTTTTGTTAACTTTGCGGAATACAACCCTAGAACTTGTAAACTTTGCGTAATATCCCCTCACCTTTCTAACAACTGCTTAAATCAAACTAGCAGGAGCAGAATTAGAATAAACCGGAAAGTGTACAAAAGATAGCCCACTATACTTACAAACTGTTCAAAACCTGCCAATTACAATCTATCTAAAAAGACATTCAAGAAAATTCATTAAAATATGTCCATTACAATCTATCCAAAAAAAATTCATCAAATTAATTTGCATCTAGTGGTTGTCTTCCGGTGCAGCTCTACCGCCATCACCATTCCCTTTCTTGAGAGTGAGGAATGATGAGACGAAAAAGTCCTTGATGATTTTATTGATGTAACCTCTGAAAGGCATTTTAGTGAAGAAACTAATATAAATTGACAGCCGTGGACAAGGGTACAAGGTTTGTCTGATCTGGAGGGTTTTACACCAAAATGAAAAGTTATTGCACCAATTATCCAATAATTAACCTTTTTAAAATTGTGCACACCATATCTCACTCATGCCATCGAATGAAATGGCTGCAAAAGCAGTCACTTAGGCAAGCCAATGAGTGGCTCGCTTGTGGCCGACCATCAGTGGCTAGCCGGCAAACAAAAGTTTTGGACTTGGCTTCCACTCGTTGCCATCTCTAAATGGAAGTGGTCATTAGGGACCATTTGGATTTTGTTATTGTGAAGAGGGCGAGTGACTACATGGCCATAGCATTGCAGAATGGACTCCGGTTTGCCAAGGCCAATGGCCTTCAAGTTGGTGTCTCAGAATGATGCTCAACGGGTAGTTTCTGGATGAGAGAAGCGCTAAAGAAACTATCCATATACTCAATCAGCAGAAACAATAAGCATTTGCAATATTCTATCTGATTATCCATGTTTTACATTGTTCAGTATCAATGGCACATTACAATCGTTTACATAGAAGGAATAACAATTCCAGCACGTCTTATAGAGAGGGAAACGTTTAAATCATACAAATCAAAACCCAGCAATTAAATTTGTTACGAACAAAAAGGAAAATTCGCGAAAGAATGCTAGACAAGTTGGCAGCGCTTCAGATCTATTTCTTCTTACTCCTCATGAATTGATCCCAAATTCAGTTATGCTTTCAACCTTGACTACTTCAGCCCCATGGCAACAGTAATTGCAGCAACAGCAGGGATAGCTACTAGACTCGGTGCTGCCAGAAATACAATGAACATTGCTTTACGACTCTGATGAACCATCTTCCCCGACCAGGGGCAGCCCAAATATTCTGAGGTTTCTATCCATAGATCCCACAGCTATATAGTTTGCATCTGGACCAAACTTTACACATGTTGCTTTACCTGCATTCACGAGGGTGATTATAACCTCCAGAGTTGAGCAAAATTTCTTGCACCATAGCAGAGAAAACGACTATAGCATACAGAGCCATAATATTAGACCATACCGGAGAATATAGTCAACAAGACATTCTTAACACCATTCAGTGTGGTCTAACACATCTTACCAAACATGCGATTGTGTTAAATGCCAAGTCTGTGAGGTGCAAAAAGTCATTGGTACAGAGTGAGAGGATCTAACCTGTGCCTGACAAGTCAGGGAAGGTTTTGATGCAGTTCCATTCAGACTTGACATTGGCAACTTGATAAACTCTGTCATACCACACAGCACATAGACGTTAGCTTTTAAGATCACAACAAAGGCTGACATGTACAGTGAATAAAATGGCTAGCAATCATCATATGAGTACAGCGAGAACATATATAATTCCAAGTTACTGGGATAATCAAAGATGGGACGAGAAATGGAAATAATGAACAGTGATATTGATATATATCTACCCATGACTAAACCAACACTTGTAAGTTTTATTTGAAATATTACCGTATATCTGAGCCTCCAAGTGCAAGGTAACTTCCACTATGGTCAAATTCAACTGCAAAGTAGGAAAAAAAATGGTGAGCATCAGATTTTCAGAGAAAATAATCCATAAAAATGAACATCTGGTGCAAGTAGAAAATTACAGCTGGACAAACTTGTGAGGATATCTTCTCTTTCTTTTATTTACTATATAAATATGGGGAGCGCTGCTTCTACCAATGTTTTTGACAGATACTTTTTGACAAATAATCTAAACCCTTAAATTGAATCAAATCTAATGGTTGCAATCAATTATTCTAAAATCCTTAAAAAAATTATACCCCCACATCCAAACACACAATAATTACCTTTTAAAAATCACCGATTACCATTTTTAGAGGAAAAGTGAGAGAGAGAATCATTATCCCGATTCTTCTTTGCAGATCGTCGGCTTCATCCATCATCTCCTATCCAATCATTAAGTTTTAAAAGAGATGAACCATAATTCGTTTTCAAAAAAATAGCCGATCTCCTATTCATCTTCATCTCCTATGCAGAAAATATGAACTTATCTGGACAGGAGATGATGGATGAATAGGAGAAACGAGATCGGCTACTTTTTTTAAAACGAATTATGGTTTATCTCTTTTAAAACGTAATAACTGGATGCCGATCTGCAGAGAAGAAGCGGGATGATGATTCTTTCTTTCTTTTTTTCTTTCTTCCCTAGAAAATATAGGTTCTTTAGATGGTAATTGACGATTTTTAAGAGGTTAATTATTGAATGTTTCGAATTTTAGTATAATTGATTGAGACCATTACATTAGATTCAATTTAAGGGTCAGATTATTTGTCAAAATTATGTCATAAACATTGGTAGAGGGAACGCCCCCCTATAAATATAAAGCATGGTTAAATGTGCAAATTTCAACCTCCAGCCAAACATAGAAAAGATTGTATTGTTTGTTAATTCTATTTTCTGAAACTAGAATAACATCAAAGACATGCTCTTGACCTGTCCCGTAACGTATTAGATGGCTGTCAGGTATGTTCCTAGCAATGCCTTACAAGTTACAAATACTGCTGATAATCAAGAACAGGAGACCACAACTTTCTAGTTTCGCTCTCACAAGCCACAATCTAGACAAAGCTAAACATAAGTATATGCTAGACATGAAGGTAAAAGCACCTGATTGTGTCGGTGTATTTTCATCATAAGGAGTAAAAGTCCTAAAGTTCTTCAATTTGCGCAGATCCCAAAGCTTAACACCATCTTGAGCAGCAGTCTGGAAAAATTGGAAATCAATCAGACAATGGAATTTTATCGTTTTCAGCCAAGTTGTTTTTGTTACTTGAAGAAGAAAACCTACAGCTAGGAAGTAACCGTTCTCTGAAAATGAAATTGCAGTTACTGCCCCAACATGCCCATCAAATCTCGCAACATTTGCCTGCACAAAAAAAATAAAAAAATCAGACTACCTAGGAAATAGAAAGAAACAGAAGATAAGTTCAATTTGATCATGAGAAGTACGGCCACACCTGAGTTTTCACGTCCCAGATCTTAACAAGAGACCCAGAGGTACCGGTTCCAAGGATGAGACCATCAGGGTGAAAAGATGCAGATGTGTAGCCTTCAGAAGATTCCGAAGTGTCTTCAACCTGCAAAATAACTTATAAATGCCCTAAACCAGAAGTAACAGAGCTATACCCAGATAAACATTAGAGTCAGTACACAGATGCACATAAGAATTGAGAGGGTTGAAACCTGAGCGAGACATAAACCAGAAGAAAGTTCATAGAAGCACCATGTGTTATCAAGAGAAGCTGTCACGCAGTAGTTATTGGTGGCATGGATTGTAACAGCTTGCACCTGTAATGATTGACATCTATGTTAGACTTGAATTAGGTGAGATACACAAACAAATTTGAACTCTCATAGATTAGCACTAAAAGAATATCTAAGTATGCTTATAACAATGTTCTAATTTGTTAAAGACAAAATGAGATGGGTTTATTTGCCATCAGTTCAGCAAGAGAATAAAGGAAAAGAAACCTGAGTGGCAGCATCCACAAATAAGAACTGAGCACAACTGTATAAAGGAGACAACCCAATAGAACAAAGGCAACAAGGAACAAGCAAGACGTATTGAAACCAATTTCTTTTTGTGAAAAGATTACTCCTTGCCAGGTCTTCCTAACACTTGCTATTTCTTTCATCCGGTTCCCCCTCTCAATTACTTCACCCAAGGTGAGCATTTTTGTACAATGGGTTTATGTGAAAAATTACTGGACTTCAGAATATGTCAAGCACTCAAATGGCTGCATATATGTAGAAATGAATCTAAACTAACATGAGTCAATCTAAATGAAAGCAGCCCAGTGTAATCTAATCCCTGTTAAACATTGTATCACAGCAGGCAAAGGTCATGGGCTCAAGTCTCAATCCCACCCCGTTATGAAAATTGTGCACATATCATCCCTTTGACAAATAAGTGAATTGGCTTGCACGTGAGGGACATGTTGATGAAAATATTAAAAAAAATAAAATTGTCCCATCTCTAAAAGCTTAAGCTCTTAGAAAAGATGGTTCAAAACTGGAGATATCTAGAGATGTCCATGCAACACACATTCAGAGTCAGAAAAGGTAAGAGTTGAATACCTCAGCAGTATGATCCTTCAAAATATGTCTGCAATCATAATTTCCATCTTCAGATCCTTTCCAGACTCGAACTGTCTGCAAAGAGCAGAACACAAGTATAGAATTTAAAGCAACCAACTAGTTTTAAATACATCAAAGTATATGGCTATAAATAAATAAATTGAAATTTAACCTTGTGATCATTACTTGTTATATTACAGACAATAGCAATCATAAAGTGCCACGAAAAATCAACCAATATTGACATTTTCTGTTTGGTTGGTTGAATCTTTTTTGCCAAGAATCATGCTTTTCCTCCGCCACCACCCCCCCCCCCCCCTTTTTTTTCTCCTGTCTAATTTAGTCCTCACATATACTTGTTAACAGATTTTGTATCAAAGATCCGAGTACATGTTACGTTGTTCCAATCAATCCCAAAACATGAAAGAATATATTGCAAATTGAATTGCCAAGACATTTCAGCCTAGCCAGTTTTTGAAAAGCTCCCATCTGTACCGGCCACTCAGAATATTAGACTGGGTAATCTCCTTCTTATAAGCAAATAGAGATCAAATTCACTACATTTAGCAGTTATCATAACAATATAAAAGAGCCACTTTGAACAGCGCTGTTCATTGGACAGGTGTCAACAAATTACATCGTCAACCAAAACAATGTCGTTTGGTTGTTGTGTGTTTTTTCGTTTCATTTCCCACTCATAAAACGAAGAAGCCCTATGTTTTACTCTCTGCAAAAGCAAAACTTCCCACTCGTGCCCTGTGTTTTACTCTCTGCAAAACCAAAACTCTCAAATCATGTTGCCGTGTTGAATTGCTCATGTGGTTTTTTCATTTCATTCCTGTTTGCCCACCTTTCAAAAGGAAAATTCTCAAACCCTACCGCCGTCTTCAATTGCGCAGGAGAATCATAAGTGAATGAGGATTTTGGGAAGAAGGAGATTTGTTCCAGAGAGCAAATATAAAGATTCGAAAATTTATCCAAGTCTGAAAGATTTTATAGCTCGAACAATTTTTTTCGTAGAGAATTGCATTTTCGAGGGAACGTGATTTCCCGAAAATTTGGTTTCTGGGCTAACAAGACCCGGAATCCAAAAACCACGATAGATTCGATGAGAACCCCGGTGAGTACAAGTGAGAATGGGGTTCAATCTTTTGAACGTGAAGCTTTCATTGAAGGGTCCTCTCATTCTGGAGCTGTTGGGCTCGAAGGTACTCTCAATAGTTTGGTAAGTAAATTGTCTATTTGCGCTGAATGTTTTAATATATAGATATTCTCCTGAATGATCGAGTACAATGAGTGAAGAAGAATCTGCCACTCAATTTTGGTAGGATTAAAAGCAATTATGGCATCTTTTCTTGCAACAAAGATGTATCCACTTGCCATTTATAATTCAGTTGGGGTCCTGGGGATAGTAGCAAACCCGGTGAGTTCTATTCAAGTAATGCTTTATTATATTTTATGATATATACAGAAATTATATAAGGATTGACATCTTGGATTTGAGTTTCTGCAGCAGTTTTTAAATTTCTATCTTTTCCATGAATTTGAGCTTGGTTGATAATCCAGATTTACAGGGGCCTTTGATTCATCTTGTTGTGGGTTCTGTGAGTGCGAGTAGGAGCGTGATTAGTCAATTGAGGAAAGATTTGAGGGGCACATCCGGCTATAGGCAGATACCAAGATTTCACGACCAGCTAGAAGGTTTTAGTACCTTTGTTAGAGGGGCCTAAGTTTCACAGTAATTTCGTTTTTATGGATTAAGCCCCTGTTTGATCTACATTATTATCTCATTAAAATGAAAAATATGACCGTTATTCATCACATCAACATTTAAATTCAAATTTTCTATCTCTTATGTGGACCCCAATAACGTCTATATTTTTCATTCTCATTCTCCAATAATTTGGCTCAAACAGGGCCTAAGTTGTAATTTCCATTTACATGTACAATAAAAGAAATGAAAACAACACACATAAATTCGTAGCGATTCATTTACCGATCTTTGAGATGTTTTATTTGTCTTTTTCTGTTGCTATGCATTTGTTCCTTGTTGTGCTTATTCCCTGTCCTTAGCTGCTCTCTTGTTCTCGCAACAAAACAGATAGACTACAATTCAGCTGTCAAGCTATGTTCTCGCTTGAAGAAGCATCATCTCGTCGCCAGTTTGTTTTAGGAAGTGGCTTCATGTGCAACTTTCAACTCGAACTGCGAGTTAGTCGAGTTGCCTGCTTGGGCTGGGGAAGAGTCAAATGTCTTGGATGATAAAGACGACAGAGTGCTCGAGACTATGAAGTCCTCGTTCAATCATAATGAGAAGACGAAATCTGGAAAAGTTTTGCCAAAGGCTTACTTAAAACCAGCGAGAGAGGCGGTGAAGACACTTCGCGAATCACTAAGGGCTTGTCTGTTACAGCTTTTTTGAAAGGAAGAATTGCTTTTTTTTTACCCTTTTTTTGCCAGCTCTTGGGTCCCACTGTGAGAGAGAAGGTTAAACATTTCGACTCCAAGCTCTGGCAACGATAAGATTTCCAATTAAAATTCTTTTTAAAATCAGAAACAGACATGCCCTAAAGGAAGACAGGTCCCCGTGTGAGCCAACTACGCTATCACACGTGCATTGCACGTGCGTCTAACTAGTTATATCTCAATGTAGCTCCCCTATTGCAGCAGCATTCAGGGCATCCAAGCTACAATAACAACCTAAGTCTTATTCCAATAAAACGGAATCAGCTATGTGAAACATTGTTGCATTCAAACCGAAAATCATTAAATAATAGTTGGGAGACCTATTTACATGGATGAATCTATATATAGTTTCATCACCTCTGTAGCACGGACACTTCAGTTAGAGTAGCGTGTCGAACACCAGTCGATACCAACACTTCTCGGACAGTCTACCGTAATTTTTTTTTTTTTTATATTAGAAATATTATATATTGTTAATTCAAAGTTATTAACAAGTAACAAATATATACTCATATTTAAAAGATTTCAACAAGAAAAATTAATAACAAGTATAAAACTAAATTTATACTATATAAATGAAGAATTTTTAAGAATTTAATCAACGCGTCGATGACGTGTCGTTTCTATACTTTTTTTTAGAAATCGCGTGTCGACGTATCCGACACGGACACCTATCGTGTCGGACACACGTGTCCGTGTCGATGCATCATAGTCCATCACGAAACCCTACAAGGATAAAAAAAATAAAGCATTTGAAGTGATGGATCTTCAATGTAGTTCATTTCTACAAATAAAAATAACAAGGCTACAAAATGAATTTGGTACAACATAATCAGCACTCCTTGTGAATCTAGTGAATCATGAACATTGAATATTAACGAATTCAATCAGATTTAATCACGTGACTTCAGTCATGAATTGACTAGTATTTTTTCAAACTGAACAATTAATCCGACAGGTGAAGTTCGGAGGTTTATAAGTTCATCCCAATTCTTAATTACAGAGAACTGAAAATTTTCCAAATCTGTAATTAATTGCTTAATCTGATGAGCAAATAGATATTTTATGCTCATTACGTGTATGCATCTCTAAGTCAAAGGGATGTACAGGAAATAAAGAAAATTTCAATTAGAAGCAATCTAAATATTCAAACTAAGCCATTAATTCCATCTCAAGTGCCAACCAAAATGCTTCCCTAGCCCTTGCATTGATTACTTAATTATAACTATAAAATATATTAGAGCAGCCAGCTTTTTCAAAAAAATAAGAAAGCCCAAGCAAAGTAATATGAAGTGAAAAGCGAGAATAGCAAATGGGTAAATACAATAAACATGTGAAAATAGAAAAAAAATTACAAAAGTATTGTTGCGGTCAGTATTAAATTTACCTTATCAGCAGAGCCGGTAACAACTAATTCACCCTCAGCCACAAATTTGACGCTCGTAACCTGTATATGAGAAACAACATCCAGCATGAATTCAATCAGAAAGCAGAAACAAAATAATCTAAGAAAAGAAAATTAAGATGGTTATCAATATGCATAAGAAAAAGAACAGTTTGACATACCTTCTTTGAATGACCACTTAGAGTAGATAAAATCTGCCCTGAAGGTCTATCAAAAACTACAGCATTTGAATCAACGCCAGCAGTGGCAATGATGTCCTAAAACAATATATCAGACAAAAATAGGTCAGTGAATATGATGTCCAATACTCTGTTTAGATGGGTGATTTGATCCATCCAAAGCACATCATAATTACGCAAAAAAATCAGGGAACCCTTGATTATGAAATGGTACCAAGCCTACTACAGGAGTTCGGATAGTTGAGAAAAAAAATACCTTCGAGTACTCGATGTCCACAGATAATATGCCAGGTTTGCTTGTTCGATGAAGAGGATAACTATTGAGTTGAGTGTATCTCTCTAAAGATTCAATGGGAGCCAATGTTGGAGGTATCTGGAATAACAAATAAATAGAAGCACTTGAGAACTATCAGAAAGAAGTTTTAATATCAAATTAGAATACATTTTCGCGAAGCCACAGTTCTACACTACAGGCATTACCTGCCGCTTTTTCCTTTGCTGTGAAAGAGCAGCATTACAGTCTGTAAGCTCAGAAATAATGGCACTTGATATTCCTGGACGGATTTTTTTCCCATCTGGACCAATCTCATCATCCTCAGCAGCTACAGAGACAATAGAAAAACAGAAATAATCAATCAAAGTACAAGGGTTAAATAGAATGAGCCCAAGTACACAAAAAAACAAGAACCTCTTTTCCCATTGCTTAAGGCAGCAGCATTAACAGCATGTGGTGCTCCTAGTGGCATGGGTATCTGTCTTTCAGCCTGTGCCAGTAATGCTCGTGCCTCATCCCTTTCCTTCTTTAGCCTTGCAATAACACGACATGCAGCATCATGCTACATAGGCAACAAAGCAATCAGTCATCATATATGTGAAAATCTCTCAAAAACAACACTTGTTATTTTTCCATTCACTCCCATCCAATTTAATAATACTTTTGGGGAGGTTGATAGGATGTAGAAAGAGCAAGTTAGTCAGGAAACAGGAGGAAAATAATGAAAAGAATTAGAAAATCTTATTATAAGTACATTGCAAACACATTCATTCTAGATATATGTTCAAAGCCTAGGAACAGTGCAATGAAAAACACAAAACAATCTAACTGAAACAGGTTGCTGCTGGAAAAGAAAATAGTAATTATCTACAAAAGAAGCCACATAACAAAAGCGACATAAATAAATTAGCATCTAAGCTACTCAATATTACCTGATACAAGGCATGACTTAGCTCTTGCCTTGATGTATGTAACTGTTGCTCCAAAGCAAAATTAGATAGCATCAAACCGTCCCATTCCTAGTTTGAATCAAGCCAGTAAAGCATCAAGAAGAATCAATGAACAATAATAAAGATTTTTAACTCCACTCCTACTTGAATTTGGAAACTATTTTGTATATGGTATGTTAAGAAAGTTCATGCTAAAACCAATAAATGTAGAAACCCTAATGAAAGAACAAGAGAGATTGGAATCTAATGCACTATTACTTCCTAGAATGAATGCAATAAGAATCTGCAGGAAACTGTCCAAAGAAGACCAAGTAAAATGGATCCAATTTATCCGTTAGAATAGTCACGTGGTAACTAGGAAAATTGTGTTAGCCTGTCGAGTTGCTTGTCTAGATTCAGCAGTCAAATGATCCATGTATGTACCAAAGAAGAACTATTGAATTGAACTTTCGAATAACAATATTTTAGCACTATGAGGTACAATTAAGAATGTTACGATCTTAATAAATCAGTAAACTTCAAGCGTTCATAATCTATCAATATCCCAAAAGGTCCAGAAAATGTAGTTGCTACCTCCAAAATTAACTTAAGACAAAAGCCATAAGTGGAGATAGAGACGGAAATAGAAACTGAAAACTACTCGTTGAGGGGGAAGAGCCAACGAACTTCCTAAGCTAATTCACCATAACTTGTGTCTGTAATTATAATGATAACATATCCTATTAGAAAATGAGGTGGGTTGACAGAAAATGGTTAAAAGTTGGAGAAAGAACCATGCCCAAGACTAAAAGGCCAGGGAACGGAAAAAACGTACAATTTGAAACATTCCCAGCATGCCAGGAATACTAGCAGCCTGCAATGGACGAGGCTTGACAATCTGCCCAGAAATCCAATAAAATTAGGCTTTAAACTGCTTGGCACTCAAAATTCCATTAGAAACAATTAAAATACCCTAAAAACCAAAAGCAAGAGAGTCAAATGTAAATTTAAAGGTATGAATATTTGTGCAAAGAGTGTACCTTCCCAGTTCTGATTGGAACAATATCATCCATAGTGAGCTGCTCTCCAGTAATGGGACATTTCCCATAATCCTAATCAAATAAAGGAAAAAAAGCATGTACATTCATATAAGTGAAGCTTCAACTAACTAGTGATCGTCACATATAAGAAGTCACAGTATTAATCAATCTAGAAGCAAGAATAAACAGATAATTGAGCTAATGGAACTTCCCAACTGCCTCTGTTCAGTTGCATACAATAAAAAATAAAATTATAAGAAAGATGTTTTCAGAAGTTTCATTATTATGTCTTTAATTAGAACCTTTTTAGCTCTTTTTGACCTCCATTCAAAAGATTAACTATATCTTGTTCCATGTTCTATTAAAACAACACCATATCTATTAAATTGTTTCAAAAACTCGATAACTTTAATCAGATCATTTGGCACGACAAGAAATAAAATTACAAACTTTTCTACAAAGAAAACTTTACCAATCTTCAGTCGTATTTTTTCAGTAAACAAAAATGTCATTTATTTGAATATACGAAGGGAGAGACATATAGAAAATGTACTGAGATTTGCCGCTCAATTAAGCGCTTCTCGAATAGTAAACCACTCTTGTTGGAGACGACGGGTTCCTCCGGCACCTCACCAGAAACTATAACATCACAAGTAAAGCCATGGATCAGATACACCACCAAAAACTATACACACCTACAGAAAAAAATATATACATAAACATATACATAGAAAGAAAGATTTACTTGAACAGTTCATTGTGTATATGGCTCCCTGGGCGAAAGAGTGAATGGGGGAGACCGAGATAGGGTTTAATGGGGGCGGTAGGTCAGTGAGGACGGGAGAGGGACGAAAAAGTTTAAACAAATATAAAATTGAGAAAATTATTATGTAAGGACTCGTTTTATTATGGAGAGGGGAAAAACGGTGGAGTTAATCTCACTATGGTACTTTTGTGTAAAAAATTAGCCCCCATTTGATTGGACTAAAAATCAACTTTTTAGTAAATTTTAATAAAAATTTAAAAAATTTTGATAAAAGTTATAAATTTCATGAAGAGTGTGGTTAAAAATGAATTAGAAAAAAAAATTTAAATTGAGACCAAACATAGGCTAAAGTTGATTCTAAGCCCCTGTTTGTCTACTATTAATCCAAAAAATTATTTGCTACAGTAAGATTCTCCACCACACATTCACCCAATAAAATATTCTACACACAAACCAATAAAATTACTTTAATTTTCAACCACACATTCTCCAAAAAATACTATTCATTACACTAATTTTCTCCCAATAATGGGAGACAAACAAGCTCTAAATATCTTTTGGTTTATGTAGCCCCTATTTGGTAGAAAGCTTTTGATAATAGATTTTTTAAAAAGTGATTTCTTTAAAATTTGTATAAAATGTAGAGAAAAATTATGAATTAACGTGCAAAATTGTTTTATTAAGAAAATAGGTGATTGAAAATGAATTTGGAAAAATGGAGTTTTGGAAATTGAGAGCGAATAGGGCACTAGTCTACTCAATTAAAATTTTGAAATAAAATACAAAAAATTGAATTAAAAGTACTCATCGATTCGATTAGTCTCCTTCCACAACTTCTCACGATTTGATGGCATTCTCTTATGATAAAAGATCTTGATACACGTACATCAAGATTTACATAAATGATTACATAATGTCACATGACACTTTATTATTTGTAGGTTTAAAACACAATATTCTTTTTCATCCAATCTTTTCCTTTCACATTTTCGGTAATCGCTTATGTACCATTTTGGTATACAAGTAGCAAAATCCTATGTTAAATGGTGCCAAGACCTTGGGAAAAAATGTGAAGGGTGCGAAAGGCTCGATGAAAAAACATGGGACATGGCGAGTGAGGAAAGAGAATAGATTGAGAAATTTATAACGTATCTAGATTTTGACCTGAAAAAAAAATTGATATAACTACCAACTGCATGCCGGAATTTGATACTCAAGATTGAGTACCGAACAATAGATACAAAAATGTGTTGCTTGTGCTTCCGTTACATCGTTTGACCCCCCATTTGAAGGTTAATGATGTTCAATTTTGATATTCAATTTTTAAAAATGATGAACAGCTTATTCTGAATTGATATCAAGAGTATATTTTAAGCTTGATTGATTGAGATTTTAATGAATCTTAAAAAGTTATAAATTCTAATAAATTTGAATATATTTCCATAGAATCCATAAGAATCTCATTAAAAATTGTGAAATTTGAAAAGAGATTGTTATATGTACTTTTAAGCTTGAAATCCATGTAAATATCTTAAAATCTCTTTATTAATGAAGTCTTTATAAATCTACGAGTTATTAAGGATGCCTCGTTGGAATGCCTTGATTTTAATGGATTCTAATAAAATTAAAAAAATCTCAATTGGAGACAGCTGAATTTAGAAGGAGTAGAATCGATTGGTCTTTGAAATGTGTTCTTCGTCGTTACTTTACATAATTAACTTCAAATGAAAGCTAGTATCGTACTAAATTTTTTTTCTTAGTGTTGATATTGCCATTTCGGATTCTCTTTGAAAACAGAGATTCCCACTAGGAGCACATCTTCTTTTTTGTTGATTCTTTTAATGTCCTTTAAAACTTATTGATACTAACTACTCGCGTGATTTGTTTACAGATTGCTTCAGATTTCCTTACCCAGATTCTGTTAAGGGATAAAATTTCACATCGAATAAAGATGAAAACATAGACCAATTTATAAGAGTTTGGATTATTCCTCTTAATAAGGTTGACCTTTTAAAATGGAACCACAAATCTTAACATGGTATCAGAGCTCATTAAACTCCAACGAGTAATTCGGTCTGATTAAGACTCAAAAAAAATTGAGTACATGGATTTTAAAATTGGTCTACTCAAATGAGCCACCATTTTGCGGGGCATGTTAAGGGATAAAGTTTCACATTGAATAAAGCGCTGATATTAAACGTTAGAAGATTGATCAACGAGTATGAGTTACAGAGTTGTTGCTTCATTAAGTTCATAGCTTATACAATAAAATTCCAAAGCATAGACTCGAATTGATAGGTAGGAGCAGATGAAGAGAAACAGCATGCAAGCTCAGAAGTGAATACGTTGTCAGATAGTTTCGCTAACTTAACAGAGATTAGTTGCACAAGTCCATATGACATGGCTAACTTATTTATCAAATGTCATTTGCCGGCTGGGACCAAGAATGTTATCGTAAGCTTATTCTTTTTTGTAGCAGGTTATTTCGGACTTTTTCTTTGATAATTTAAGAAAAAGATGAATTTTAACTTCTTTCTTCCTTGTAAGGGAAAAAAAAGTCACTGAATTAGCTTCTCGTTGATGTATTTTCATCGAGATTCACCCAAATCACGATGGTATTTTCTTTCTCTTAATTCCTCTTCTGCTTCCAGTAAATCAAAAGGTAATCTCACACACTCGGCTAGAGAAGAAATTAGAAAAATGATAAACCATGTAGGTCGACGCCACAAATAACTGATATTAACCGCACTTAGACGATAATGCTGACTTAGGAAGTACGAGTTTGCTTGAAATAAGTGAACCGGTTCATTTTGAATTTGAGAACTCTCCGGGCAAGTTGAGCAGCAGTTCATCCTGTAAACTACTGAAGGAAGTGACACTTCTTGACCATGGATATGCATCTGCACCTGTGCATAAAGGGCTTATACCTGTATCTCCTTCTGCATCTGCTACCTTGTTTGAGGAATGCTACAATGCACAGGGAAGGATGGGTTACCACGATATGTTTCTTCCGTGGATGACAAGAGGGAGGTCTATGTAGCCAACTTGTTTAAGGTCGAGTCACCGGACAACAAAGTTTAGGAATTATGTTTACACATTTCATTCAACCAAAAATGGAAGTAAAGAATGTGATATTTTTGGGGTCGAGCCAGAACTTGTTGGGAAGATGCAGGCATGGGCAGACCTAAGGGGGTCCTGGGGGCAAGTCCCCCCCCCATCCAAACTTTTGAGAATTTTTTTTATATATAAAATCGTGTTTGGTATCGATTGAAATTTAAATTTTAATCTAAATCAAAGTTAACAATTAATTTTAATAACATATTTCATGAAATCCATAACTGTTTAACTTTTATCAAAATTTACTAAAAATTTGATTTTAATCTCCACCAAACAGGGGCAAAATCACAATAAATTTGAATTTCGATAACATGCTAATTTTAAAAATTCTCCGACGATCATACGCTAATCAAATCTACAAATTGCTTATATTATCTCAAAACTTATTTCGAGAACTACATTATGGGTATATCGAATAGTCCAAACAGATATCGAAAATAGTTAAAAATACGTTAAACGTAAGTTTTAAAAAAAGACGTCTAACTTGCATTTTTTTTTTAAATTCAATTATTTCATTAACATTTATTATTTTTGCGATACAAATTTCTCAATGTAATTTTCATCATTTTATTAGGAAATTTTATATGGAATATGACATCAAAAATTTTCGAAATTTTACATTCGAAAAAGTTATATTCATGTAAATTTTCGGATGTAAAATTACTAGGGATGGCAACGGGGCGGGTATAGGACGGGTCGGCCGTTCCCATCCCCGTCATATCGGGTATTTTTGTCACCTTGCCACATCTCCATACTCGTTTAAAGCGGGACGGAGCGGGTTCGGGGCCGGATAGAGACGAGGCGGGGCAGGTCTTCTGCTCCATTTATCGCCCAATTTATTTTTTTTCTTTTATTTTTTTTATGTCTTTACATAATAAATATTATTACTTTTTTACCAATTTATTAGAAACAACTTATATTCTATTTAAAAATATGATAAATCTATTATGTTTGTTTGATAAAAAACTTAAATTTAAAATAACTTTAAACATGACGGGTAGCGGGGCAGGGACCATGATTCCCGTACCTGCCCCATACCCACTTTGGGGCAATGACCCTTGCCTCGTCCCCGCCCCATTTACCCTATTAGGGGGGTAATCCCCGCCCCGTTCGGGGCTAGGCCCCACGAGTTTCGGGTTGAACGGATTTTTTTGCCATCCCTGAAAATTACATAGGGCAAGAGTTTTTTGGATGTAAATTTTCGATTGTAAAATTTCTCCCAACTTTTTTGTAAGTTCGATTGTGCCCCCCTAACTTTTAAGTTCTGCGTCTGCCCCTAGATGCAGGTGTCTTCTCCTATCACTTTCTGTTCAAACAACTCAGAAATCATGGAGACGGTCGGAGCCGCTATCTTCATCCACCGTTTTTATATACCCATCAACTTTAAAAAAAAAAAATCAATATTACATTTTTAACATTATATAAATTTACTTAAATAGACAATAATAAAATCTACACTCTAAATTCATCCACTAATTTATATGATACTAATTTTACAGATATAATTCATATTCTTGCTGGTTTTCTGATCTTTTTATCAATGTTGCAATTTTAGGATGGCTAACGAAGATTGTTGGGAATCATTGAACACCACTATGTGGGCACAGCTGATACAGGTCTTTTCCTTCTTCATTTACTATAGTAGGCAATAGTTTCCATGAGTTGGCAATTTTTGATATGTGTATTTCAAATGTTAAACTTTCTGAAACATTTTCTCGGGGGAGAATTTGGGAAGCATATACAAGTGACTTTTTGTCGGAAGCCAAATGGAGTTATACTCCATTCTTTTTTGTTCAAACACGAGAACGAATTTCTTCATAATGTTTTTGGTTTCACGCCAAAGAAAAAGTTAGCGAACAACTCTCTTACCATTATCATCTTTGGATAACGTTATATATGTTCTTTTATTTTTAAAATAAATAAATTTTTTTTGTTAAACTTTGTAGATATATTGTTTAAATAAATGAATATAATAAGAGTAATATTGGAGTGTAACGTGGATAAATATAGTACTTTTTAATTTTTAAATTGTAATAGGAATAGATTTAGAGTGTGATAGATATGTAAAAGTCGTGTCGATATATCTTCTATATATTAAAAGTGGCTATGTAACGGAATTTCTTGTTTTTAACGGAAAAACTAACGGAATTTGTTGTTTTAACGGACTATGTAACGGAATTTCTTGTTTTAAACAGGTAGCTGCACTTTCATTCAGTGTTTTTATCATAACTTTGTATTCCGATATCCGATTGAGGCGATTCAAAATGCGCTGGAAAGCTAACTCATCTGGCTACAACTTTGATTCAAACATCATTCTCCAATTCGATCACTTTCTATGCCAAAAATAGGTCTCAATATGAGACTAAAACATCGGAGCATAACTTTTCGGTTGGAAATTGATTTGTGATCATCTTTTGCCTAAATTTGATTCCATTGACATCTTCCTTTATCCAATTGACTCCGAGCACTCTCAAATCTTCATCGTGAGGTTTGGCACAACTTTTAAGTTTGGATCCCTTACAATTTAGCCATTTCTCAAAATTTGTCAACTTTTGCTTATTTTCTTCGATCTCACCAACTTACATCACAACATCAAAATCACACATCTAATTATTTATCAATTACATAAACATTACATCATTAATTATTTAATTAACCAAAATCATTACATCTTTATTAATAAGAAATTAATTTTTAAACAAAACTATTAAATATAAACTACGCAAACGTGCATTGCACGTTGCTTGCACCTAGTAGTGTTTAAATGTATTGATGTAACAAGGATAATATTAGAATGTAACGTGGATGAATATAGTACGTTTTGAATTTTTAAAAATTTCAATAGGGATATTTAGATTTGGAGTGGGATACATATATAAGAATGACGATGAAAATAGGGCCTCCCCATTGAAACTAGATTTGTTCTATTTCCTTCCAATGACAATAATTTGGAAGAGAGGCAAAGCTCAAGTCACGCCCTCCAGCAGAATAAGATATTATCATGGATGGTGGTGCATGTTTTGAGATCATCACTCGTATAAACAGATATCCTGATGAAGATTAAATATGGCTGGTTTCGATTTAATTAAGGCAATTTTGTTCGATATTATATTTCATTTATAATTTGTTTAGCCTTCAATTAGTAATAGGACTTTTAATTTTCATAATTATCTTTTAATTGTCTACAATTAGTCATTATCAATAGTTTAATTCTTATTCAGATTTTGCTCCAATTTCTTAATTTCGATATTTGATATTTTAAATCAACGAGTCCAATTTCTCTATATAATTCATGCGGGAATGAAAATGTTTTTGATGTCTGGACTTCCGGTATTATTAGGAATTAACAGAAGTAGAAAGTAGTTGTGTTGTGGTATTCCTTTGAAATCAATGGGATTTCAATAGCGCGTTCATTACATCGTTTCTTCACTTCCACCATGCTAAATCTGTTGAAGGCAACCGTGAGTGTGTGACACTTTTGTTGTCACTTAACAAATATTTTTGGTTACCATTAGTCACATGTTTTTGGTTAAAGTCTAACTTATGTAATGATGTAAAGTTAGGCTAGTTTGGACCTACTACAAGTTAGTGCATTGTCAAGTATGGTCTAGTGATAGTAGGTAGCATAGTTGGTGATAGAAAACACTTTTGAATTGTACTTAAGAATGGCATATCCATGCCAGCCGTGTAACACCACTATCATCAATGAAATTCTTTGTTTTTCTCTCCTCTTGTTTGTACAAAAACCATCAATAGTATTATAGCTACAAAAAACTGATCTATGAGGGAGAAGAAAAGGCAGTAAGACAGATTTTTTTCAAAACAAGTGAGGAAACCTTTCAAAAAAAAAAAAACTTCCACCATATCAGCAAGAGAAGATGGCTTCGGGCGATTTTTCAGCTCCCTTACTTTTAGTGTTTACAGGTAAGAACTACGATTTTCGGACTACAAAAATGTAGACTTATTTGAAAGCCTATAACCTGTGGGAAATCACAGAATTTGGAGCAGAGCCACCACCACTTAGAGCAAATCCAACTATAGCTCAACTGAAGCAACATAGTGAGGAGGTTGCAAAAAAATTCATGGCCTTGTCTTGCATCCAATCAGCCGTCTCTAATGCAATCTTTACCAGGATCATTACATGTGAAACAACAAAGGAGGCTTGAGACAGGTTGCTAGAGGAGTTTAGGGGCAATGCAAGAACAAGACAAATGCAAGTTTTCAATCTTAGAAGGGAGTATGAGACATTGAAGATGAAGAAGGCTGAATCTGTTAAAGACTTCTCTGATAGGCTGATGAAAGTGGTGAAGAAAATAAGGTTGTTAGGGGATGAACTACCTGATAAACGTGTGGTAGAAAAGGTTCTGATTAGTTTGCCTGAGAAATTTGAGGCAAAAATCTCCTCACTTGAAGATTCCATAGATTTGTCTGCCACAACTTTATTTGAAATTATAAACGCCTTGCAAGCTACTGAGCAAAGGAGGTTGTTTCGGCAGGAAGAACAAGTGGAAGAAGCTCTATTTGCCAAAGGAAAATATAAAGCTCAAACAAGCTTTGGTGTGAAGAAGCATCAGCCTAAGAAGAAGAAGGTCGAAGGCAACAAACTTGCCGATAAAAATGATGGTTATCCACCCTATCCTCATTGCAAGAAAATCGGCCATTCTCCAAAATGGTGCTGGTATAGACCAGGAGTCCAATGTAGAACATGCAAGCAGTTTGGACATGTTAAATTTTTTTTCAAAAATCAGAAAGAAAAGCAAGATTCACAACAGGCTCAGGTTACAGAAATTAACCAGCAGGAGGAGCATTTGTTTACAGCCATGAATGTGAACACTTGCAGTAGTGATGAAACCTGGTTGTTGGATAGTGGATGTACTCACCATATGACCTCCAATCCCAGTATTTTTGTAAAGCTAGATGAGGGCTACAGATCAAAGGTTAAAGTTGGGAATGGAGAGTTTGTGGAAGTTAAAGGTGTTGGTGAAATCTCTGTGCAAACCTCTTCAGGTATCAAGTATATCTCTGGTGTTCTATATGTGCCTAATATAGATCAAAACTGGATTAGTGTTGGTCATTTAATTGAGAAAGATTATACACTAATCTTTAAGGATAAATGTTGCACTACATTTGATTCACAAAATCAAGAAGTGATGACAATTGTAATAAGGTATAGGAGCTTCCCTTTAGAGTGGAAAAATGTGAATGATCAGGCACTGTAATGGAACCTTCCTTATGGTACAAACGGTTTGGACATGCTAACTATAAATCACTACAACAAATGCATGAATTGGAATTAGTTGAAAGCCTACCTGAAATCAGTAAAGATTATGGATGTGTGTGTGATATCTGCCAACATGGAAAGCAAACCAGGTTGTCATTCCCCAAAAATCAGTCAAGAAGAGCTTCAAGTAGGCTGCAATTGATCCATTCTGATGTATGTGGTCCAATGAGAACATCTTCTCTAAATGGCAGTAATTACTTTGCGCTTTTCATTGATGATTTGACAAGAATGTGTTGGGTATTTTTTCTGAGGTTAAAGTCTGAAGTTGCTGGTGTATTTCAAAGGTTTAAAAGCCCAGTGGAAAATGAGGGCAATTGCAAAATCAAAGACATCAGATCAGACAATAGAACAGAGTATTGTTGCAGCCAATTTGATAAGTTTTGTGAAGATATGGGGATATAACATCAGCTAACAATTCCTTATTCCCCTCAGCATAACGGTGTTTGTGAAAGGAAGAACAAAACTATCATGGAGATGGCTAGATGCTTGATGTTGGAAAAGAAGGTTCCTAAGGAATTCTAGGCTGAGGTTATGAATACTGCAGTTTATTTACTCAATAGGTTGCCTACAAAATTATTGGACAAGAAGACACCTTTTGAAGCCTAAGATGTCTCTCATATGAAGATATTTGGCAGCCTTTGTTACACTTACATACCTGATGTGAAGAGGGATAAATTGAGCCAAAAAGCTGAGGTTGGAGTTCTAGTTGGTTACTGTAGTAATGCCAAAGGTTATAGAGTCTTCAATCCACAAAGCAAGAAAGTAATCTCCAGCATGGACATCAAAGTAGATGAAGAAGCATCATGGAACTGGGAATCATCTATAAGCAATCAACCTCAGGTTCCAAATGTTATTTCTCGAACAGTTGACACTGATGTAAATGAAGAAGAAGTGGGAATTGATAGTGATTCAGACTCCGAAAATAAAGTGCTAAGAACTAGACCACTTACTGATGTATATGCCATATGTAATTCAGCTCAATTGGAGCCTTCAAACTTTGCTGAAGCTGAAAGTTCTAAAGAGTGGATGACTGCAATGAAGGAGGAGCTAAACATGATTGAAAAGAATGGAACTTGGCTACTGGTTGATAGACCAAAAGAAAAATATGTAATTGGAGTGAAATGGGTGTATAAATCGAAACTGAATCCAGATGGCTCGGTGAATAAACTTAAGGCCAGGTTGGTAATGAAGGAATATGCTCAACAATATGGTGCAGACTTCAATGACATGTTTGCACCAGTATCTATGTATGAAACCATCAGATTGCTGTTTGCCATTGCAGTTCATAGAGGCTGGAAGATATACTAATTAGATGTCAAGTCAGCATTTCTGATGGACACTTGGAGGAAGAAATATACATTGAATGACCTGAAGGTTTTCAAGTTGCAGAGAATGAGAAGAAGGTTCTCCAAAAGCCTGGTATGCAAGATTGATGAACATCCTAAGCAGACTGTTTTCTTAAGGAGTATGAATGAATAAACTCTATACAAATAAAGAAAAAGAAGACATGATTATATTGTATGTTGATGATCTCTTAGTTACTGGCAGCAGTTGTTCATTGATTAAGAATGTGGAGGATAAACTTAAGGAGGTATTTGAAATGACAGATTTGGGGGAGATGCACTATTTTCTTGGCATGGAGATATTCCAAACTCAAAATGGTATATTTGTTTGCCAAAGGAAATATGTTAGGGAGATGTTGAGAAAGTTCAATATAAAGAACTGCAAGTCAGTAAGTACTCCATTGGTTCAAAATGTGAAATTGATGAAAGATGATGGAACCAAGAAAATAGATGAAAGGGTGTAACGCCCCAAATTTCAGAAAACTCAAGGCGCTACTTAAGTCAAAATATCCTGTAAATAAGTATTCTCAATAAACGCCAAAATACGTAAATACTTTTTTTTTCTCAACTATAGTAGATTAGAAATAAATGCGGAAACGTCATTTGAATAATTTGCTCACATCCAAGTGTCAATACTAAATAAAATAAGCAAAGTGTCAAAATCGCAAAAATACTAAAACCTGAGATCTAATTGACAAAATGGAAACCAACTATTAAAATACTTGTTTCAAAAATTTATAAATTGAATAGTCTATTATTTAATCAAGATTGCCCGCTCATTGTCTTGCCTTGCCGAACTCCTTAACCTGAAAGTGTGGAAAATATTGGGGTGAGCATAACGAATTATACTCAGTGGGGAAACAGCAATCAGTCCAAGTTAAATCTAAACATGAAATTAAATTATAAATATAATACCAATACAACATACTGTAGAAATATGTACTGTGGGACACCCCCAAGGACCCAATTTCGATCCCGGACCTATTTACGGTCCCTGACAACATGTTATAAGCGCATAACAATTTTGCACTGTGGGACACCCCCAAGGACCCACTTTCGATCCCGGACCTATTTACGGTCCCTGGCAACCTTTTCATATGTATAAGCATTTTATCACAATCAACACATCAAGAATTAATATGGACAAAAATAATCACAATTGCTTAAATGTAAACTCCACCTCAAAGTCTTGAAATTTTTTTTCTTGAAATTGAACTGATGTGATGTTACCGTGCTTTAAACTTTTCCCGCGACCTTGTCTAGCAAGAACAAAATTAATATAATTTAGGATACTAAATCCTAATTAATGCTTTAAAACTTTTAGGGACCTGATTGGAATTTTTGAAAGTAAAGAAATGATAAATTTGAAAATTCTTTAAATCTTTAAAGTCTAATTATGAAAATTAAAATGTTTAGGGCCAATATGGTAAAATTAGGAAAATAAATTATATTTAATTTGAAGAATAATTAAACTTTAGGGGTGATGAAAGAGTTAAAATTAAATAGGGAACTAACTTAAATGTTTGGCCAAACTTTAGGATTTAAAAATGAACTTTTCAATATTTAATACCTAACCCCCACTTCCAATTTCATATCACGCACAGAGACTACTGCTGGTTTCGAAATCAACCTTTCCAAATTTAGGTTTTTGCATTTTAATGACTTATAACCCAAAATTGATGCCAAAGAATGAAGTCTAATGCAAATGGTTGTTTATGCTACAGTATTCCAGGCGAGAGAAGGAGAATAGAGGCTGGGCTATGATTTGTTTGGCAAGAAAAGTTACAGTCGACTTCGGGTTTTCGAGTTCTCTGTAAGAGCAAGATTGGAGAGCAAGGATTGAAGATCGAGAGTTGGAATTGCGATTGAACCGAATGGAGTATGAGATTAAATTCACAGATTTCGTTTTTCTGCATTTACCTATTCCTTTTTTTTTTCATGTATGAATATACTGAGAATAACATAGATTATGGAATTTCAAAAATTGAAAATAAATTTCAAAGTAGTTACCTGAACAGATTGTTTGTCGAGTGATTTATTGGTTTGGAATTTGAAATAAACTGTGCAGAGAGCCAATAGATTAGACGACAATGGCAATGAAATCGAAGGGAAATAATTGTTCCAATGTTGAAGAATTTACCTAGTTGAATGCCAAGTTTTTTGAGAGATTTTGCAGCCGTGGGAGTTAATCTTGGGAGATAAAATTGATTGGATTTAGGTTTTGATACTATTGAGCCCTACAAACTTATGCTCCAGAATTTGGGCTGGTGGTAATGGACTCAAACTTGGGCCAAAGAAGAATATTGGACCAAGAGAAATTTAAAATAGATGTTGGGCGTAAAATTCGACCCAAAAGGAAATATTGAGTTTTTAAGATTAAAAATCGTTTTGGATCCTTATATTAAATGTTTTGCTAGACAACTCGACGGATCGTAAAATAATTTCTAAAATTTGACAGAAACGTCGTAGCGACACAACTTAAATTATAAAATTTGCATTTTAAAATTTGGGTCGCTACAAAGGGAGTATAGAAGCATAGCCGGATGTCTATTGTATTTAACTTCTACCAGACCTGATCTCACATTTGCAGCCAACCCTCTATCCAGATTTAGACAAGAACCAAGTGAACTTCATTTCCAGGCAGCAAAGAGAGTGCTAAGATATGCAAGAGGTACTAAGGAAATGAAAATTTGGTTCGGGAAGTCAGAAACCATGGATTCAGTTGGCTATACAGATAGTGATTGGGCAGGATCCTTTGATGATATGAAAAGCACTTCAGGTTATGCATTTTATCTGGGATCAAGTATTATTTGCTGAAACTCAATGAAGCAAAAAACATTGGCTCAATCGACTGCAGAGGCAGAATAAATTGCAGCTTCAGAGGCAACAAACCAAGCTATTTGGTTGAGGAAAGTATTGGAAGATCTTAGCCATAATCAATCCGATGCAACTGTGATCTATTGTGACAATCTGTCAGCTATTGCAATGATCAAAAACCCGTTATTTCATGGAAGGACCAAGCACATTAAGATCAAATATCATTCAATCAGGCACGCACAGGAGAATCTTGAAGTAAAGCTGGTGCCTTGCAATTCCTTTGATCAATATGCTGATATTTTGACTAAGGCCTTACCAAAGGATATGTTTGAAACACTAAGAAAATGTCTTTGTGTTTCCAACAAAAGTGTCAAGGAGTGTTGAAGGCAACCGTGTGTGTGTGACACTTTTGTTGTCACTTAACAAATATTTTTGGTTACCATTGGTCAAATGTTTTTTGATTAAAGTCTAACTTATGTAATGATGTAAAGTTAGGCTAGTTTGGACCTACTACAAGTTAGTGCATTGTCAAGTATGGTTTAGTGGTAGTAGGTAGCATAGTTAGTGATAGAAAACACTTTTGAATTGTACTTAAGAATAGCATATACATGCCAGCCGTGTAACACCATTATCATCAATGAAATTCTCTGTTTTTCTCTACTCTTGTTTGTACAAAAACCATCAAAATCAGATCCTCTTCCAAATTTGTGGGGACGAGTGTGAGTTTTGAAGATGCTTACTTGCACCCATATCAACAAGTGCAAAACAGTCTTGATCCAGCCAAGGTGAGTGTAGAAAATCAATACATAACAAATCTTGAGTTAGCCTCCATCGTTGTGAGTCACCACACTTGCAAGAAAAGCAAGGAGGCAGAAATTGGAGGGTAGGGATTGAAGTTTCTCAGAAACTCTGGAATTAATGCCTCAATATCTTCAAAATGTCTCCACGAAATTGTTATCAATGCTCCACGAGCATGAATATTGTAGTTCCAACAGATGTTCATGATAGACTGAGAAACAGAATTAGCGGCTCCTCAAGTATTATTAAGAAGTGGATTTCTGGTGGGCATTGCGACTGTCAGGACTGATATATTGGCTGCCCTTGATAATAGGTTGTGCACCATGGAGGCTTCACATGATAATTCCATGAAAAGCAAGTCATTTGAGCTCTTCATACGAGTCTAATAAGTTCTTTTACAGTCATAAAATATTTTCTAAGTCTCGAGTTTCAAGCACTATCTGATGTTTACTTTGAAAAAACCATAAAATAGCATTTTTGGCATACTTAATGGACATATCAAGTACTGTGCAATAAACATCATCAGTTCTCTGTTTATTGTCTCTGTTTTAAAGCTTTTATCTTGGAATTATTCAAAGAGACGCTGAAGAATGAGATAACCTTGGTCCATCGTCATTACTGCAGGGTTTCGAAGCAAAGTGCGCCAATCTTCAAAATGGTGAGTATACATGAAGGCTTGAAATATATCCATTTTCAATCAACTCTGTCATCTTTGCAGTCTTTTGCTATAGCTGCTTCCATTATTCATTCTTATAATCCTATTCTTCAATTGTGTTTGGTGTGCAGTATTAAATAGAACTTGGCATAGATGTACATGAGTTGATCCGACAAGGTTCGAGATTAATTTGTGAAAATACAGACTTTCGCTTTTTAAATTTTAGATGAAGCTCAGTTACACAAAGTAACATAATTCCTGTAAATACAGTCTGTTGCCGAATTTGTATCTGTCCAAGTGTTAACTAATACATTTTTGGCAGATTGGTAAGGAGGGATGAACAGTATTGTGGAAGAAATAAATAGTTAAAATCTTGTTCATCATACGCGTGCAAATTCAAGATTTTTGTCGTGAGAAAAGAGTTTCTTTGAACAGCCTTCTCTTTTTGTTATAGAATTTCAAGAAAGCTTCATGGAGCATTTCAAATTAATAAATACGGTAGAAGAAAAATTGTTATACATATAAAAAAATAAATAAAATGAATAAACAAATTTACAATCAAACCTCACATGTCAAGTCGAACATTATAAAGCAAGAGGAAAATGACAAAGAACTATTAGCCATAGTGTACTTTTGATTTCTAACTCAGATTGAACGATTTAAGAAAAAGTTTTTATACATAGATATACACCTTGTAAATTATTGGCAATTTGAATTTTCTGTTAAACGTGTTTGATTTTGTGCATCCGAAGAACTTTTGATGGACTTTGTTTATTGACTTATTGCTGCCAGAGAAGAAAAAATAAGGTAAAGTTATAAGGTAATAAACAAAAAACTAAGAAAAGTTTTTTACTGTCACTTTTATCATCAAAACTCAGTTGACTCAACGTCACAAAAATTTCGATTATCACACTACAACAGAGTTTTCTTTTTACAGCATTATCATTATCTCTATAATTAATTACGATACACATAAATATGTTTTACAAGATATGTATTGAGAGACTACTAAGGACCTTAACCAATATGTAACTGTACTAATAAAATTAAATAAGAGTATAAACTAAACATATATCTTAAGTGTTGAATTTATTGAAGAGGAAAATTTCAACAAGAGTACGCTAAAAGAGTAAAAAAGTACCATCCATCTTTCTCATTTTTTAATTTTCATTTTCCGGAGAGTTCTATCACACTAGTCTTTTGGTAAGATTAGCAAGCTTTGCACTCTGACTAATGCGGAAGTCGGCATCATTGATTTCTTGCCTGCGATGATATGAGTAATGTGTTTGGAATTCGTGGGTTGACATAATGTTGTTTAGGAAAGGTAGTAAAAGTTGTGATATTATAAATTAAAGAAGAATACATTTTTAAAAGAATGCGGGATTACTTGAAGTGTATTGGATATTGCATCGTCGGATAATTTGGCGAGCAGCTTTATTCTTTCCACTCACAATCAAAATCCCTCTTAATTTGGTGAAAATATTGTGTAACATAACATAGTGATTCATAAACATGACGATCCATTGCTCCAAATGAAATTGTATGGTTATACACGTGCAACACTCGTGTGGCATTCGTGCTCATTTTGTAGTTCAATAAAACATGCACATACGAAAATAGCATTAACAGAAAGGAAGATTAACATAGTATTCATTCATTAGTCTATGTCAAATAAAAAATACAAGGAAATAAATGGAAAATCCTGTCATCAAGAAATACATAGCAAAAGATACAGATGAATAGATAGCTTCTACCCTCATTTTGCAGTAATAGGTACACTAGCTGATCTAAGAAGCTCATAAAAGTTCTTCACCATGAGTACCTGACCATTGTTCTTTAACCTTTCAAATGGTGAGTCAACGACACCAAGAGACTGGGTGGCAGGTTCGAGTACTGACTCTATGTTCTTAGCTATGGCCCTTTTGCTCGACTCTCCTTCAAAACCCAAATCACTGCCTTTAGCATCTAAGCATAATGTTGTTAAGTTTGAGGACTACCCATTTGCAGCTTAATATTTTCAGTTTCCAAACCAAATTCTCACTGTCAAAACGTCTCTTTTTTGTTGAAAACAATTGTGCCTCATGACAGTGTGATTCATGAACACAAAAATCCATTGCTCAAGATGAAATTATATAGTTATGGACGTGCAAAACACATTGAAAATGCGTGCTAAAATGATAAGAAAATAACTCTCTCTATATAATATGGGAGGGTGGTGGTTCCATTTTCATTTTCTCCTTTTTCCATTGCAAACTCCATATCATCTGGGAAAATTCGACAATCTCTATGCATTTATCTGTAAGTAAATAAAGACAGGCATGGCAGTAAATTTTGCTTCACCCCGTATTTCCTCCCAACACATGCTTCTTTAAATTTTCTATGCATACAGTAAGTCTAAGATGTAATTTACACAATTTTCTAAAAATATTCTTCTTGCAGATATATCAAAATCCCCTTACTGTCATAAATTGTGCTAATGCCTCTACCGCTGTCTATCAAATGTAATGAGGATGGCTTTACAATTTGAAGCAAGGGAGATAAATAAAAGTGTAAAAAATGGGTGTGGAAAGGTTAACTAATTTGTTTACCCACACTCCTGATATTCTATTTCTGTTTTCATTTTTCTCTTTGACACCATTTTCGTTTTCATTTTAATGTTATGCTTTACTGCAAATTAAATACTAAAGGAATAGTAGATATAAAATTAAACACAGTGTAATATCTAAACATTCGTGAAAATAGATAATAAGTTTATGATAGATATAAAATTCGCAATTCAATCCTTGAGTAAAAGAGACTACATTGAAACAGTCGGCCAAAAGTTCTCACTCAACTCCTTCGAATCAATTTAAAACTAATGCAATTTATTGAGTTGTTAAAAAGACAAATTGGATAACAATTGCCTCAAAAAACTACTGTCATGGGCATTTGGAGTACATAAAATTTGCAAAGTTAAATAACCATATATATACAAATTTATGAAGACATGTTAAATAATTCTACAGCACCCACCTTCAAAGCCAGCTGCAAATTCTCGAGCACCAAAATCAACAAATCTGGTGTAATCTGATTTTGAGAAAACAGTAAGGTTGATTTGGAAAAAAATTAAAAAACTTGGAAAGGGAAATGGGTGTGGAAAGGGAAAAGGATTTGTGTCAGCTAATTGAACTGAAACAAACTGAATGGCTGATTGACGATAACGACGACAACGACGATGGTGTAATCTGGCAGGAGAAGAGGGTTTGGGCAGAAAGGAGAAGAAAGGAAAAGAAAGAAAGTGAGAGGAAGAGAAAACATGGGAGTTTGGGAGAAGAACGAAAAGGAAAAGAAAAGAAAACGTAGAAGAAAAAATAAAGAAGGAAAAGAAAAATCTAAAAAAAAAAATATATATATATATATGGTGTGCGCGAAAGAAGAAATTTGTTATCTTGAATATTATATATGGTATACTTAGTAATTCGCCGTAAATTTTAACTTATTAAGGCAAGACCAATATATATGCCATAAATGCTTTAAGTAATTGTAAATATACGCCACACATTCTATTTTTACGGAACGTTTTATATGCATCTCTTAAGCGAATGCTGCAAAAATTCAATTGTGTTGTAGTCTAAGGACCTTAAAAATATGTAATTGCACTAATTAAATTAAATAAGATAAAAGACTACACACATATATATGACCACTTAGAGGTGGAATTAACTGAAGAGGAAAATTTCAACAAAATATGCTAAAAGAGTAAAAAGTATCATCCATCGTTCTCATTTTTTATTTATCATTCTCCATTGAGTTCTATGTATTCTTTGTATGGATAGTAAAAAAAAAGGGTTAAAGCCAATACCGGCCTCGAATGGGTAGGGGGCAGGGGTCTTGCCCCAAAGCGGATACAGGGCAGTCCATATCCCTTTACTCTCCCCTTTTATAGTTTATCTCAAATTTAAATGTTTTATCAAACAAAAAGAAAAGAATTATCATCATTTCTAAAGAAAACATAAGTTGTTCTTAACAAATTGAAAAAAAAAAAAAATAATTTTCACCAACTAAAGACATAAAAAAATAAAAGAAAAAAATAATTTTTTTTTTTTTTTAATAAAAAAGCCCCGCCTTAACCCTAGTATGGGGGCGGGGCAAGATGACAAAAATTTCCAATGGGGCTGGGACCGACCTATCCCGTTGCCATCTCTAATTCTTTAGAAAAATTTTCCTAACATTTATAACAAGAGTTCGACTGATAAAACCTTCTCGATATAATGTGGTGTTGAGGAAAGGATGTAAAAGTTGTGATATTTGGCTGTCTTTTATAATTTGTTTGAAGCTATAAATTATAGAAAATATAGTTTTTTGAAAGAATGAGAGATTATTAATTGAAGTGTATTGGATGTTTCATCGTCTGGCTTTCGATATTTTGGACGGCAGCTTTATTCTTTCTTCTTATCAAACCGAACTCTCACAATCAGAACCCCTCTTTTAGTAGAAAATATTGTGTATCATAAATAAAAAAAAAAAAGTAATTCATAAACACGAGTATCCATTGCTCCAAATGAAATTATATAGTTATGCACGTGAAAAACTCGTTCGGCATTCATTCTCCTTTTCTAGTTCAATAAAATACATTCGAATAGCATTCAGGGGAAGGGGGAAGATTGACATAGTATTCGTTAATTAGCCTATATATATCAAATAAAAAAAAAAATACAGAAAGAAATGGAAAATACTATGTCAACAAAGAAATCCATAACAAGACATATAGATGTTATAGATATCTCTACCTGTATTTTGCAGTAATGATGCAGGAGGGTCCGAGTTAGATACTGAGTTGTTTGATAACGCGTTAATGACTCTAAGGTATCACGAGTTGGCAGATCGGCGCAAGGATGGCAAGTGATCGCGTAACTTTGGCAATTGAGTCGGGTATCGGTAATTTGGCCATAACTTTGGCTACGGTTATTAGAATCGCGATTAGGACCACAATCCGAAAAGCTCGTTTCGGCTCGCATGTTGTGACCACGAAGCTTTGCTCGATGTGTGCTGTTTTCATCCTCAAATTTCGCTATTTTCCCTTCCGAATTGCTATTTTTAGTTGTTTTTTGCTATTTTTGGTAATATTTCGATTGCATGTTAGGAGATGATTTTTAACCCGATTTGGGCTAAATTTTTTTGCAGAATACTTATTTTATTCCATATTTTCGTTTGGCGTGATTTTTGGAATTTTGCCATTTTTGGTAAAATTCAGATTTTTGCTATAAAGTCCGGCTTGTAGACTTATTTTGATCATTGCGTGATATGATAAAATTCTCTAAACTTCAGAGTCGCTTTCTCTGTGTTTTTCGGCGTTAATCTTATGTTCTTCCCTGTGAATTTGCTGATAGAACTAGCCTGCACAATAATCACTATTCTGCCCGGCGTCAAGTAATAGGTACAGTTGTAGATCTAAGAAGCTTGTAAAAGTTCTTCACCATGAGTACCTGACCATTGTTCTTCAACCTTTTGGATGGTGAGTCAACAACGACAAGTGAGTGGGTGGCAGATTGTACTCGCTTATGTATTTAGCTATGGCCCTTTTACTCAACTCTCTTCTTCAAAACCCAAATTGCCCCCTTTATCATCCAACAATATTGTAGTAAAGTTTGAGATTAACCTATTGCAGCTTAATATTTCCAGTTTCCAAACCAAATTCTCCCTGTCAAAACCTCTCTTTTTATCTAAAACAATTCATAACATAGTGAATCATCAACACGAGAATCATTTGCACAAGATGAAATTATATAGTCATGCACGTGCAACACATGTCCGAAATGCGTGCGCCTTTTCTACTACAATGTAAGGCATTCGAAAATAGCACTCACGGAAAGGAGGAAGATTAAAACAATATTCATTAATTATTATATTTTGATGAATTTGTAATAAATACTACCAAATAAAGATATACAGGAAAAGAAACGAAAAATGCTATGTTATTAAAATATTACACAGCAAGACAGATATATGTATATATGGAGCATAAAGTGATTCTGCTCATATAAAAAGCCCTTTCAATTCATGAAAAATGTGTATTAAATGCAGAAATACGTTCAAAATGTGAAATGATAAGAAATTAACTTTCTCTAAGTAATATCACCTGCAATAGTAGTGAAAAATGGGAGTGCCGTAGATCAAGTGTCCCTTAATTTTATCGAGAAGTATGAAAGAAGGAGGCTTGAGAAATAGGCGTATTATTTTATTAGCTTTTCTTTCTGTATTAGCTTTTTTTTCTGTTATTTCAATTTTTCAGTCATATTTTAGGTAAGTTGGTTTGTTTAGGGTTTTCTTTAGTTTTCATATATATTCACAATGTTCTATAGCTGTAAAACACCTTTTTTAGTTTATTTTGTTTATCAATAAGAAAACTCTCAGACTACTCTGTGAGAGTTTTCTCTATTCCTATATTCCTAGTTCTGATTTCTAGGCTTGTAGCAGGGTGATGAAGGCAAAATAATAATTCCATTTAATTTCGAATTTGTTCGTTTTTGGCGAATTGCTAGTCTAATTTGAGTGGAAACGGGCCAACGATCACAACTCAGGGCCTTTGGCCCTGATGCACGTCAAATTTTGGGCAAATTCCATCGTTTACGCCATCAATTATGCGTTTTTGCCATTTTTGGTAATTTTTGTTTTGACAATATCTTAGTCAAATAAACTCGAATTTGATTTCTGTTTGTTGGGGGATGATCCTGATTAAGAGAATCAAGATCCGTGATTATCTCAATTTTTTCCATTTTTGGAAAAAATAATATTTTTTATTATTATGTAATTTCTTTCCGAATTTTATTATGGTTTCGCTATTTAAACGTTGTAAGCCCTTTAAGGCAGCTCAGTTTTGAATGAAATAAAGTTTTTTTGAATTTCTTTTCGTTGAAATTCTTATCGTGTGAATTTTTGTCTTTCCTATAATCTTCCCCTGCATCAGTTGGTATCAGAGCCGAAATCGTTCCTTCACCATGCCGTCAAGGAGACGTCAAGAAGCCCGTGAAGCCCTATTAGAGGAGATACATAGACGTGATAAAATTGCACAGCTGCGTCAACAAGTGGAGTTGCTGACACAGCAAGTTGCTGCACTTATGCCGCAGTAACATGCGCCTAGAGGTCGTGGTCGTCGTGGGTAGGTTCCGATTGAGGAAGTCCAACACCGTGATCATAATATTCAGAATGTCACGATTGAAGACATTGAAGAAGCAACAGAGGAGGAAGAGTTTGATTATGGAGGTCCGCCTGTATTTGACAATGAAGACATTGAAGAAGCAATAGAGGAGGAAGAGTTTGATTATGAATGTCTACCTGTATTTGACAATGAAGACACTGAAGAAGCAATAGAGAAGAAAGAGTTTGATTATTACGATTTTCCTATATTTGACAGTGAATGTGTAGAAGAAGCAGTAGGGAAGGAGGAGTTTGTGGTTGGTGATATGGGTCAGGCATTGGTGGTGAGGAGGAGTTTTCTGACTTCCCTGGAATATAACACTAACTGGTTGCGTGCTAATCTCTTCCAGTCGACGTGTACTATTGGGGAAAAGAAAAGTGTGTTGCTTCCAGATAAGGGCTCAGTAAAAACAGTTGGGGATGACGCCAATTTACTGACCAGAGTGAAGTTCGAGACAAATAAGGAAGGATATGGGATAGTGCATATCTTTGGTGAAAAAGTCGGTTGACATTGAGCAAGAGGTCACTCGCGAGGATTCGATCATTCTTTGGAGGAATTTTATGAGGACCTCCCGGAAGAGCTTCCAGATAGAGTACTGTCAGAGCCGTCATTTCGTGGTGATAATTCTGATGATGATGGGGTTTCTACCCAATCAAATTCGAGGGTGAATTTTTCTCAACCCGTGGAGAATGATGAAGGCAAAATAATAATTCCATTTAATTTCAGATTTGTTCGTTTTTTGCGAATTGCTAGTCTAATTTGAGTGGAAACGGGCCAACGATCACAACTCAGGGCCTTTGGCCCTGATGCACGTCAAATTTTGGGCAAATTCTATCGTTTAGGCCATCAATTATGCGTTTTTGCCATTTATGGTAATTTTTGTTTTGACAATATCTTAGTCAAATAAACTCGAATTTGATTTCCGTTTGTTGGGGGATGATCCTGATAATTAGGAGAATCAAGATCCGTGATTATCTCAATTTTTTCCATTTTTGGAAAAAATAATATTTTTTATTATTATGTAATTTCTTTCCGAATTTTATTATGGTTTCGCTATTTAAACGTTGTAAGCCCTTTAAGGCAGCTCAGTTTTGAATGAAATAAAGTTTTTTTGAATTTCTTTTCGTTGAAATTCTTATCGTGTGAATTTTTGTCTTTCCTATAATCTTCCCCTGCATCAGTTGGTATCAGAGCCGAAATCGTTCCTTCACCATGCCGTCAAGGAGACGTCAAGAAGCCCGTGAAGCCCTATTAGAGGAGATACATAGACGTGATAAAATTGCACAGCTGCGTCAACAAGTGGAGTTGCTGCACTTATGCCGCAGTAACATGCGCCTAGAGGTCGTGGTCGTCGTGGGTAGGTTCCGATTGAGGAAGTCCAACACCGTGATCATAATATTCAGAATGTCACGATTGAAGACATTGAAGAAATAACAGAGGAGGAAGAGTTTGATTATGACAGTCTACCTGTATTTGACAATGAAGATATTGAAGAAGCAACAGAGGAGGAAGAGTTTGATTATGGAGGTCCGCCTGTATTTGACAATGAAGACATTGAAGAAGCAACAGATGAGGAAGAGTTTGATTATTACGGTCCGCCTGTATTTGATAGTGAAGGTGTAGAAGAAGCAGCAGGGAAGGAGGAGTTTGTGGTTGGTGATGTGGGTCAGGCATTGGTGGTGAGGAGGAGTTTTCTGACTTCCCTGGAAAATAACACTGACTGGTTGCGTACTAATCTCTTCCAGTCGACGTGTACTATTGGGGAAAAGAAAAGTGTGTTGCTTCCAGATAACGGCTCAGTAAAAACAGTTGGGGATGATGCCAATTTACTGACCGAGTGAAGTTCGAGACAAATATGGAAGGATATGAGATAGTGCATATGCTGGTGAAAAAGTCAGTTGACATTGAGCAAGAGGTCACTCGCAGGATTCAGTCATTGCTGGAGGAATTTCATGAGGACTTCCCAGAAGAGCTTCCAGATAGATTACCGCCAGAGCCGTCATTTCGTGGTGATAATTCTGATGATGATGAGGTTTCTACCCCATCAAATCCGAGGGCGAATTTTTCTCAACCCGTGGAGAATTATGAAGGTAAAATAATAATTCCATTTAATTTCGGGTTTGTTCGTTTTTGGAAAATTGCTAGTCTAAGTGGAAACGGGCAAATGATCACAACTCAAGGCCTTTGGCCTTGATGCACGTCTAATTTTGGGCAAATTCCGTCTTTTAGACCCTCAATTATGCGTTTTTGCCATTTATGGTAATTTTTGTTTTGACAATATCTTAGTCAAATAAACTCGAATTTAATTTCCGTTTGTTGGGGGATGATTCTGATGATTAGGAAAATCAAGATCCGTGATTATCTCAATTTTTTTTCATTTTTTTAAAAAATAATATTTTTTGTTATTATATAATTTCTTTTCGAATTTTTTCAGGGTTTCGCTATTTAAATGTTGTAAGCCCTTTGAGGCAGCTCGGTTTGAATGAAATAAAGTTTTTTTAAATTTCTTTTCGTTGAAATTCTTTTTATGTGGATTTTGTCTTTTCTATAATCTTCCCCTGCATCAGTTGGTATCAGAGCCGAAGTCGTTCCTTCACCATGCTGTCAAGGAGTTGTCAAGAAGTCTGTGAAACCCTAGTAGAGGATATACATAGACGTGATAAAATCGCAAAGCTGCATCAACAAGTGGAGTTGCTGACACAGCAAGTTGCTGCACTTATGCCGTAACAACATGCGCCAAGAGGTCGTGGTCGTCGTGGGCAGGTTTCGATTGAGGAAGTCCAACACCGTGATCATAATATTCAGAATGTCACGATTGAAGACATTGAAGAAATAACAGAGGAGGAAGAGTTTGATTATGACAGTCTACCTGTATTTGACAATGAAGATATTGAAGAAGCAACAGAGGAGGAAGAGTTTGATTATGGAGGTCCGCCTGTATTTGACAATGAAGACATTGAAGAAGCAACAGATGAGGAAGAGTTTGATTATTACGGTCCGCCTGTATTTGATAGTGAAGGTGTAGAAGAAGCAGCAGGGAAGGAGGAGTTTGTGGTTGGTGATGTGGGTCAGGCATTGGTGGTGAGGAGGAGTTTTCTGACTTCCCTGGAAAATAACACTGACTGGTTGCGTACTAATCTCTTCCAGTCGACGTGTACTATTGGGGAAAAGAAAAGTGTGTTGCTTCCAGATAACGGCTCAGTAAAAACAGTTGGGGATGATGCCAATTTACTGACCGAGTGAAGTTCGAGACAAATATGGAAGGATATGAGATAGTGCATATGCTGGTGAAAAAGTCAGTTGACATTGAGCAAGAGGTCACTCGCAGGATTCAGTCATTGCTGGAGGAATTTCATGAGGACTTCCCAGAAGAGCTTCCAGATAGATTACCGCCAGAGCCGTCATTTCGTGGTGATAATTCTGATGATGATGAGGTTTCTACCCCATCAAATCCGAGGGCGAATTTTTCTCAACCCGTGGAGAATGATGAAGGCAAAATAATAATTCCATTTAATTTAGGGTTTGTTCGTTTTTTGCGAATTGCTAGTCTAATTTGAGTGGAAACGGGCCAACGATCACAACTCAGGGCCTTTGGCCCTGATGCACGTCAAATTTTGGGCAAATTCTATCGTTTAGGCCATCAATTATGCGTTTTTGCCATTTATGGTAATTTTTGTTTTGACAATATCTTAGTCAAATAAACTCGAATTTGATTTCCGTTTGTTGGGGGATGATCCTGATAATTAGGAGAATCAAGATCCGTGATTATCTCAATTTTTTCCATTTTTGGAAAAAATAATATTTTTTATTATTATGTAATTTCTTTCCGAATTTTATTATGGTTTCGCTATTTAAACGTTGTAAGCCCTTTAAGGCAGCTCAGTTTTGAATGAAATAAAGTTTTTTTGAATTTCTTTTCGTTGAAATTCTTATCGTGTGAATTTTTGTCTTTCCTATAATCTTCCCCTGCATCAGTTGGTATCAGAGCCGAAATCGTTCCTTCACCATGCCGTCAAGGAGACGTCAAGAAGCCCGTGAAGCCCTATTAGAGGAGATACATAGACGTGATAAAATTGCACAGCTGCGTCAACAAGTGGAGTTGCTGCACTTATGCCGCAGTAACATGCGCCTAGAGGTCGTGGTCGTCGTGGGTAGGTTCCGATTGAGGAAGTCCAACACCGTGATCATAATATTCAGAATGTCACGATTGAAGACATTGAAGAAATAACAGAGGAGGAAGAGTTTGATTATGACAGTCTACCTGTATTTGACAATGAAGATATTGAAGAAGCAACAGAGGAGGAAGAGTTTGATTATGGAGGTCCGCCTGTATTTGACAATGAAGACATTGAAGAAGCAACAGATGAGGAAGAGTTTGATTATTACGGTCCGCCTGTATTTGATAGTGAAGGTGTAGAAGAAGCGGCGGAAGGAGGAGTTTTTGGTTGGTGATGTGGGTCAGGCATTGGTGATGAGGAGTTTTCTGACTTCCGTGGAAATAACACTGACTGGTTGCGTACTAATCTCTTCCAGTCGACGTTTAATATTGGGGAAAAGAAAAGTGTGTTGCTTCCAGATAAGAGCTCAGTAAAAGTAGTTGGGGATGGCGCCAATTTACTAACCAGAGCGAAGTTCGAGACAAATAAGGAAGGATATGGGATAGTGCATATGCTGATGGAAAAGTCAGTTGACAGTGAGCAGGAGGTCACTCGCAGGATTCAGTCATTGCTGGAGGAATTTTATGAGGACCTCCCGGAAGAGCTTCCAGATAGATTACTGTCAGAGCCGTCATTTCGTGGTGATAATTCTGATGATGATGGGGTTTCTACCCCATCAAATTCGAGGGCGAATTTTTCTCAACCTGTGGAGAATGATGAAGGCAAAATAACTATTTAATTTCGGGTTTGTTCTTTTTTGGCGAATTGCTAGTCTAATTTGAGTGGAAACGGGCCAACGATCACAACTCAGGGCCTTTGACCCTGATGCACGTCAAAATTTGGGCAAATTCCATCGTTTAAGCCATCAATTATGCGTTTTTGCCATTTATGGTCATTTTTGTTTTGACAATATCTTAGTCAAATAAACTCGAATTTGATTTCTGTTTATTGGGGGATGATCCTGATGATTAGGAGAATCAAGATCCGAGATTATGTCAATTTTTTCCATTTTTGGAAAAAATAATTTTTTTTTATTATTATGTAATTTCTTTCCGAATTTTATTAGGGTTTCGCTATTTAAACGTTGTAAACCCTTTGAGGTAGCTCAGTTTTGAATGAAATAAAATTTTTTTGAATTTCTTTTCGTTGAAATTCTAATCGTGTGGATTTTTTTCTTTTCTATAATCTTCCCCTGCATCACGTGAAATTTTGTGAGATTATGTATTCGCTTCCATTCTTTCCATTTTGCATCAGTGAGGCTGGTGGTTCCAATTTCATTTTCTACTTATTCTATTGCAAATTTCTTATCATCTGGGAAAATTCTACACTCTGCATGCATTCATCTGTGAGTAAATAAAGATAGGCATGGCAGTGAATTTTGCTGCACCCCATTTTTTCCTCCCAACACGCGCTTCTTCATTTATTCTATGAATACAGTAAAGTCTAACACGCAATTCACACAAATTTATATGAATTACTACTTGAAGAAATATCAAAATCCCATTAATACTGTCATAAATTGTGCTAATGCAGGGTCGGTCCTAAAATTTTAGGGGCCTTAAGCTAACTTTAAATATGGGGCTCCCATAAATATTTTAAAAATATATAAATAATAAAAAATTCAAACTTAGAAAAATACTAATCTAAAAATTTCAAATGTCTAAATTAAAATTTTTAGATTTTTTGATAGATTCAATAATTATACTATTACAATCAATTTGTTTTAGAGCTTGTTTTCAATAAACATCATAGTCAATCCATTCGACATTTCTTGTGAAATTATTGATCAAAAGTAGGATTTTATCAAATTTAACTTTTGAGAAGCTCCTCTTAGCATATGTAACTGGTATGGTCATTAATATTCTATAAGAAATCTACACATTTGAAAACAACATTACATCATTTTCGTATAGTCTAATACTTCAATCGCCTCTTTTCTCTCTTTTTGCAATCAGTTTTTCACAATATAGAGCTCAAAAATAATTCATGCCCATCAATATGACAATCTCTATTGAACATCAAAATTTCTTCAAGCTTTTTATTCTAATAGTTCAAACAATTATTATTTGTAGTCTGCAATTTTTTAAAAATCAAACAAAAACCCCAAAGTATTTTCGCATTTTGAAATTGTTCAAACCGTAACTCAAGTGAAAAAGGAGCTTCATCAACTATATATAAGAAAAAATCAACTTTAAAAGATTCGTTAGCTAAACTTATGGTCTTATCATTGATATTTTCATAAAAGTATTTCTTTCTACGAATCATATGCTTCTCATGAAATGTAAGTTCAACTTCATTTGAGAAGCAATATTTTTAGAAGTAATCTTGCTAGATTTATGTTTCAAAAAATGAAATAAGTGCTTTTAATTGACTAATAGCATCATTAATAGAAAAGTCCTCACTTTGCAACATTTTGCTTAATTTATTGATGACGAACAATATATTGAACCAAATAACCGTGCTAAACAAGAAATCAAAATATGTAATGTCAAAAGACAAACTTTTAGCATCTCTTAACGCATAAGGGTCATCACATGTTTTCACAAAGTGTTTTTAAAAATGACTTCTTTTTTTCAAAGCTTGAAATCTTATCGCTTTAATACTTCAGACATTTCATTCACATTATCTTAAAAATATTTCCATCATCTTGTAGAAGATGAAAAACAATAATTTCAAAAAAAAGATTTAGCCTTTATACAAGAATTTATCATATCACGAAGTACATGATTAAAATTATGATAACCAAATGGTAAGCAAAATCCATTGAATTTACTTATAGTACTCTCTCTGTTAATATTCATGCTTCCCTTTCATATTAGATGGGATATAGATGTAACAATTAAAAAATCTGACTAATTTTATGTTTTCATACAAAAATTGAAAAGCAAGAAGAAATTAACAAATATCAAAAAGAAAAATTAAAAATATAATAGAGGACAAAAAATTTAAAAAAAAATCATACATATCAGTATTGCTGTCAAAGATTGTAAATGTAAGCTAGAGAATTTGCAGAGATTTGGATTTAGGATGAAAAATAAGAATGATTAAACAAACAGAGAAAATAGAATAAAAAATGAAATGTCTCTTAACGACATTAGAAAGGCGAAGAGAGAAAAAGAGAGAGAGAGAGAGAGAGAGAGAGAGAGAGAGAGAGAATGGAGAGTCAACCTGAAAATGAGAGAAAAGAAAAAAAGGAAAGTCAATAAGGTATTGAAAACGTTTTTAACGTTTTGAAATATACAAAAAAATTGGAAACTTTTCTTTATTATAAATATAATAAAAAAAATTGGAGCCACTATCATGACAGGATCTTAGGCGATCGCCTACACCGCCTATAGTTCGAACTGACATTGTTAATGCTTCTGCTGCTATCTATCAACTGTAAAGGAGATGGCTTTACAATTGGAAGTGAGTGACATAAATGAAAAGTGCAAGAAACGAGTGTGGAAAGGTTAACTAATTTGTTTACCGGCATTCCTGACACTCTACTTCCATTTTCAATTTGTTTTTTACGCCTTTTTCTCATCAATCCTTCGAGGAAAGATCCCTGGAAAGAAAGATAAGTAAATAGTTCATCCCTTGCAAGTTTTTGTTTTCAGTTTAATGTTATGAATGTTTAAATTGATGTCGGGCAGAATAGTGATTTTTCTGCAAGTTAGTTCTATCAGCAATTCACAGAGAAGAACACAAGATTAATGCCAAAAAAATATAAAGAAAATGTCTCTGAAGTTTAAAGAACTTTATTATATCATGCAATCATCAAAATAAGTCCAAGCCGGACTTTATAGCAAAAATCCTAATTTTACCAAAAATGGCAAAATTCCAAAAATTACGGAATAAAATAAGTAATCTGCGAAAAATTTAGCCCAAATCGAGTTAAAAATCATCTCCTAACATACAATCGAAATATTACTAAAAATAGCAAAATTTAACTAAAAATAGCAATTCAGAAGGGAAAACAGCGGAATTTGAGGTTGAAAACGACACACACCGAAAAAAGCTTTCTGGATTGTGGTCATAATCGTGATTTTGATAACACGACTCAATAAAGCCAAATTTATGACCAAATTATTGAAACACGACTCAATTACCAAAGTTACACCATCACTTGCTATCCTTGCTCCGATCTACCAACTCGTGATATTTTAGAGCCATTAACGTGTTATCTGACAACTCAGCATTTGACTCGGACCCTCCTGTATCAGTCACCCGGGTTGGAAAGAACTCATCCTCGAGTTCGGGTTAGTATCATCAGAATCCACAAAACAAGGACTTAGGTGTTTCACATTAAAGACATCAAACGTCCTCAAGTGACTTGGAAAACGCAACCTGTAAGCATTATCGTTGATCTTCTGTAGTACCTCACAAGATCCAATCTTCCGGTCTTTAAGCTTATTATACTCACCAACAGGAAAATGATCATGCGTTAAAACAGCCCAAGCAAAATCACGAACATCAAAAAGTACCTAACGACGATGACTGTCAACCCAAACCTTGTACTTGGTATTGCTCTCATGAATTGCCAACTTTACTTGCTCATGGATACCCTGAAGATGCTCTGTCATCTCATCTGCCTTAAGACTGAAACGTCCTACACATGGAATAGGGGCTCAATCCAGCACCCCAGATAGGTTCTCACCATAAACAATCTGAAATGAACCGAAGCCAATGGTTCTGTTTGTTATCCTGTTATAGGCAAATTCTGCTCGAGATAACGCTAAATCTCACTGCTTCAGCTTAGTTCCTGCCAAACATCTCAAAAGGTTGCCCAAACTCTGGTTCACTACCTCTATCTGACCATCTATCTGGGGGTGATAGGCGCTGCTAAAATTCAGTTGTGTCCCCAGCCGTCCCCACAAACTCTTCCAGAAATGACTAATGAACTTAGTATCATGATCTAAAGTGATAGATTGAAGAACACCATGCAAACGCACAATCTCTCGAAAATAAAGACAGGCAATCCGAGTAGCATCTATAGTCTTTCTACAAGCTACGAAATGGGCTATCTTCGAAAATTTGTCAACCACAACAAAGATAGAATTCGCGGTTCATTGGGTACGGGGTAAACCCAGCATAAAATCCATGCTAATATCGAACTAAGGAGCTTCAGGAACAGGTAAAGGAGTGTACATGCCCGCATTGGTGAGAATCCCTTTAGATCGCTGTCAAACATAACAACGGTTCACATAATGCACAACATCACAGGTCGACTTGGGCCAATAAAAGTCAAAAGAGATAAGGGCCAATGTTTTATCTCGGCCAAAGTGTCCCTTATTGTGAAGTTCACTGATAATTTTCTGCCTCAATGAACAATCTGGAATGCACAACTGTAATCCACAAAACAGATAGCCATTATACAAAACAAAATCATGACGGTGATTATCAGTTACCTCTAGAAATGGTCTGTCAAAGGAAGGATCATCTGCATACATATCCGAAAAAGTCTCAAAGCCTGTAACTTTGGTACTAGTAGTAGTGAGGAGCATAGTACGATTGGTCAATGTATTTGCGACGCGATTTAGGCTCTCTACTTGGGGCCCAAGTGTAAAGGTGAACTCCTGCAAGTACGCCACCCACTTGGCATGTCGTCTACTTAGCTTATGTTGACCACTAATGTAATTCAGGGCGTCATGATCAGTAAATAGAATGAACTCCTTTTGTACAGATAGTGACGCCAATGTTTTAGGGACTGAACTATGGCATAGAACTCTAGGTCATAGGTGGAATAGTTTTTCTTGGATCCTGAGAGCTTCTCATCTCCAATGCCAATGCCTGATACATCACAATTGACATCGAACACCTTGTCAAAATCAGGGAATGCCCAGACTCGTGCTTCGGTCATCTTCTGTTTGACTAACTGAAAGTTGGCTTCTGCTTCCTCGGACCATTGGAAATTACGCCTCTTAAGACATTCTGTGATAGGAGCAATCAAAGATGAACCGTCGATAGAATGATGCTAACCCATGGAGAAAGGTCCTCGGGCATAAGGTCAGCAAATTCTGCTAGTAGTTTGCTACACCTCTGCTGGTAACTCAGACTTCACTAACATCACTGCACTATCCCTACAAGGCAGTAGAGCATATACCACATCCCCATGCTCAACCTCTTCTAAAAATCTGGACATAGAAAGTAGATTAGTAATGTGGACTACCGGAGTAGGAGATGGCCCTTCACGTCGGGGTGCCAACACAATCCCTTTCTCATTGATGCTAAGGGAGTATGTATTCTTCCGTCCATCATGGATAACACTGTGATCGTGCTGTCAAGGTCGACCCAACAATACATGACATGTATCCATTGATACAACATCACACCAATCATTATCAAAATATTTGCTACCAATTGAAAAAGATACGAGACATCGCCTATCTATTGTCACCTCACTGCCCTTATTCAACCACGACAACTTGTATGGTTTGGGATGACGATCAGTTTTCAACTGTAATTTCTAGACAGCCTCATCGGACACTACATTCTCACAATTACCACTGTGAATGATCATTTTACAAAATATTGGTTCTCAACCAATCGTTTCCTGAATCACCCCTAAGAGTCAATAAACTCTTGCGAACGACCAAAGTCTCATGGCCATCTCCATACAGCACATCATCAATACCTTCATCGTCATACACAACCTCCCCAATCTCCTCAGTCTCATCTACCACGTTCTCCCCAATCAACATTTTTTTCCCTTTTGACTAGCAGGCTTCCTGCAATCAATAGCCCTATGCCCTTGTTCACCACAATGAGAACACGTCATAGAAGGATTAGAATTACCATGCGGTATCTGCTGGACGAGACGGGACGGAAATCCTCAGGGTGAACTAGTCGATGGTTCTAATCGGTCCTGATCACCGGCCTCCTGTTCTGCTATTTTTCAACAGTAAGTATACGTTGATATGCTTCCAAAATTGTCCATGATGAGTGAAGGCTGAGGACATCTTACAGGGATGGCGCAACCCTCCCAAGTACCATGCCACCATCTATTCCTCCATCTCATATAAGTCATTCCGGGTGACCAACAGGTAAAACTCATCCTTGTAATCATCAACTGATCTCACACCCTGCCTCAACATATGAAGTCGGTGAAATAAGGTTTGAGTATAACCAAAGGGAAGAAAGTGACCCTTCATCTTTTTCTTCATCTTCTCTCAATCAGTGATCTTGGGCTTGCCCTGCCTGTCCCGTGAACGTCTCAATTGTTCCCACCATGCAGACGCACTGCGTTTGAGTTTGATGGCAACCAATTTTACCTTCACATGATTCGGGACTTCTTTGTAGTCAAAGATATGTTCCACTTCATTTATCCAGTCCGTAAATCCCTCAACCTATAACGTACTAGAAAATTCGAGCAGATATAAAAAAAATATATATATATATAAGGGTAAAAATTGTCCTTCAAATGGTTATCAAACACCTCCACCATTGTTTTGGTATGAAGAAAACTAATAACATCATATAACAAGTTATGATAAAAGTAATTAAATATTCAATATTGAAACATTCGTGTAAACATATAGTTTAAGATAGATATAAAATTCACAATTTAAAATTGTAGAAAATCAATTCAAACCTTGAGTGAAAAAACAAAATTGAAATAGTCAGCCAAAAGTTGTCGCTAAACTCTTTCGAAACCAATTCAACATTGCTGCAATATGTTGTGAAATTGTAAAGAGAGCTTGGTTAAAAATTGCGGCATAGAACTACTGTCATGGGCATTTGGAGTACTCAAATTTTTCAAAAGAAAAGGAAAACAACAATATATACAATTTATGAACACATACAATTCTATAGCACCCACCTTCAAAACCTGCTCTAATATTTTCCAGCACCAAGATCAACGATGTACCGGTGTAATCTGATTTTGAGAAAACCGTAAGGCTGATTTGAGGAAGTTTTGATAAACGTGGAAAGGGGAAGAGGAAAAGGGTTTGGGTAGGCTGATTGACAACACCAACAGTAATCTTGAAACGAAAAGAGGCTTTGGGAGGAAAGGAGAAGAAAGAAAACAAAAACGAAAGGAAAGGAAAGGAAAGGAAAAAAAAAAGAAAAAGAAAAAGAAAAACGAAAAAGAGAGAAGAAGGAAAAGAAAATGTGGGAGTTTGGGAGAAGAAAGAAATGTGAAAGAGAAGAAAATGTGGAATAAGAAAGTAAAGTAGGAAAACAAAAAGGAAAGAAAAATCCTTGAAAAAAATGCGGTGAGCGCGAAGGAAGAAAAAATTCCCCTTTTTTATCATGCATAATATACATAGCATGCCTCGATAGTATGCTGTAAATTTTAACTTTTTTTACGGCGTGTCCAATATATATGCCGTAAACCATTAAGTAATAAAAATTTACGACACACATTTAAGCCATACCATAAATAGTCTATTTTTACAACATGTTTTATACGCACGCCAAAAGCCAATTTTGCTATAGCGTAGGAACCTAACAAATATGTAATTATAGTAATTAAATTAAATAAGATTAAAAACTAAACAATTGATAAGAACACTTAGAGGTGGAATTAATTGATGAGGAAAATATCAACAAGAATATGCTAAAAAAGTATTGATGAGTGTGTTTCATTCATGCAATTAATACTATTGAAACTTGATATTTGTTTGTTCTTAAAGAGTTTTTAGGACATTTTGATGTATGTTTTCGTGTTTTGTTGTAAGTTAGGTGAAATGGTGATAAAGGGCAACTCTTGGAGTAATTAGAAGTCAATGAGTGATGATGATATGAACCGAGGAAACGAGGACTTGGAAACATTTAAAGAAGCAAGAATCCGGGCATAGAAGGAAAAATTCAGCAGAGAAGGCAGAGCCTAGGTGCCACTCAAGCCAGGAGAAGATAGAATTTCAACAGAATGCTGCCTGACCAACGCCTAGGAGCCACAGCAGAAAAAGAGGAAGCGCCGCAGCGCTACGTAGGCCTTGTGCCGTGGAATTTAAGGTTAATTTAATCCCAAAAAAGCCCAATTAACCCTAACTCGAGCTAGACATTGAGGAGGTCATAAATACAACTTTTTAGAGGAATTCGGAGGACTCTTCGAAGATGGCTAATCTAGCAAAGAAAGCAATTGAAGGAAGAGACGGGTGAGAAGGAAGATTGATGGAACTCCAAAATAGTTTTTTCTCTTTTTTTCTCCTTCATGTTTATTATTATGAACTTGAATTTTCTTTATTTTCCAATCATGAACTACGTCAATTATCTAGGGGATTGGTGTAATTTATATTTGATACTAAGTTTCGATTTTCAATATTTATTCCCTTGAATTTTCTTCTAAGTTTATTTGTGTTATTTGTTTTTGATGCTTTCAATTAACTGGCCATTAATTGATTGATTTGACGTTTAAGATTCAACACTCGAGAGAGACAATTTTGAACGTGATCATAGAATAATACAACCTAGGATTTTATATGTTTCAAGAGAAAGCATGAAAATTTTGAAACGGTTTTACAAAGAACCATAGAACTTGTGAATTCCTAGAGTTTTTTTTATTTTTTTATTTGGACTAGAGATATTGGAATCGGAATGTAGGATTTTTACTCGCTACTCAAGAGAGGGATTATATATATTAGGGTTCTTTGCTTATAAATTAGGAAAATCAATTGGAGATAAATAGAGAATTAAGAGAGACAGTTAATAATTAATTGAAATCAAAACCCTATGCTTTTCTCATATTATTTTAATACTTAAATATTGAAATTCTATCATTGATTTAATCAAACTTTCAATTCAGATTTAGTTGAATTGCATTGATCCCATTAATTTGAACGTCTAGATAAAGCAAGGGTTAATATAATTACAGTACTTATCAATCCTTGTGAATTCAACATCCTAACTCGTTATATTATAAAACTTGAGATCTTGCGCTTGTGGTATAATTTCTATTAACAAGTATCATCCATCTTTCTCATTTTTTAATTGAGTTTTATTAGTGTTTAGCCAATTTTTCCTAACATTTATTACCATGAGTTCAGCAGATAGAACCTTCCCAAGAAAAGGCAAGGCAACCATGAAAAAAAGAAGAGAACCAAACTCACCTACGTACAGGTCATATTTTCAAAACTACATGCTAGTCTTTCAAAAGGCAGCAAGCTTTTCACCGGCTAGTGTCGAGGGGTCCCTTTTTGCTGGTTGAAATAATGTTGTGTCGAGAAAAGGAAGTAAAAGTTAGGATCTTTGACTGTCTTTTATAATTTGGTTGAAGCTATAAATTGAAGAAAGTATACTTCTTTGAAAGAATGTGGGATTATTTGAAGTGTATTGGGATATTGCATTGTCTAGCTTTTTCATAATTTGGAGGGCAGCTTTTTTCTTTATCATAACATAGTGATTCATAAACATGAGGGTCTACCGCTCCAGATGAAATTATATAGTTATGCACGTGTAGTAAACATGTGGAATTCATGCTTCTTTTCTAGTTCAATAAATCACTTTCAAAAATAGCATTTAGCGAAAGGAGGAAGATTGACATAGTATTCATTAATTAATCGATAACAAATGAATAAATACAAGGAAAGAAATTTAAAATACCCACATTCCAGTAATAGGTGTTAATAATTGGGATTCCATCTTAAAATGTCAACCTTGTTAAGTGGAGTAACCAAATTCTTTATAAGTTGGTTTATGTTTACACCTTTATTCGATGTGGGATTCTATCCCTTAACATGCCCCCACAAGATGGTGGCTCATTTGAGCAGACCAATCTTGAAATTTATGTGCTCACTTTTGGAGTCTTAACCGGATCGAATTGCTCATTAGAGTTTAATGGGCATTGATACCATATTAGAAAGAATATTGGGCCTAACTCAACCTAACAAAACCAACTTGTTAGGGGAGGATTGCCCTCATCTTTAAGTGGATCGTGTTAATATCACCCGCCAATGTGGGACTCTAGTACTTCCCCTCACGTTAGACCATGTCAAACAACCGTGAACAAATCGATATTGGGTGTACCCAACATTGCAAAACTGGGTTTGCTCTGACACCATGTTAAGAATGTGGGTTCCATCTTAAAATGTCAACTTTGTTAAGAGAAAATAACTCAATTCTTTATAAGTTGGTTTATGTTTACATCTTTATTCGATGTGGGATTATATCCCTTAACAATAGGTACTTAACAATAGGTACAATAGCAGATCTAAGAAGCTTGTAAGAGTTCTTCACCATAAGTACTCGACCACTATTCTTCATCCTTTTCAGATTTCGAGTCAACAGCACCGAGTGAGTGGATGGCAGATTCGAGTACTGACTCTCTACATACTTAGCTATGTCCCTTCTGCACGACTCTCTCCTTCAATACCCAAATTCCTGCCGTTATGATCTAAGCATATTGTTGTAAAGTCTGAGGACTAGACAAGCATGGCCACCCCAATTGCAGATTAATATTTAAAGTTTCGAAACCAAATTCTCACTGTCAAAACCTCTCTTTTCATTGGAAACAATTGTGCCTCGAGATGAACTTATATAGTTATGTACGTGCAGAACATGTTGCAAATATGTGCACCTTTTCTAGTACAATATAAAGCAATTGAAAATAGCATTCACTGAAAGGAGGAAAATTAACACAGTATTCACTAATTAATCTATTTTATAAATTTGTAACAAATACTACCAAATAAAGAAATACAGAAAAGGAAATGAAAAATACTATGACATCAAAGAAATGGAAAATACCCATATTTTGCAGTAGTAGGTACAGTAGCAGATCTAAGAAGCTTGTAAGAGTTCTTCATCATGAGTACCTGACCATTGTTCTTCAACCATTTCAGATTGTGAGTCAGCAATGCAGAGCAAATGGGTGGGAGGTTCAATTGTAAAGTTTGAGGACTAGACATTCATGTCCAGTGATTCATAAACACGAGAATTCGTTGCTCAAGATGAAATTATATAGTTATATATGCACGTACAGAACACATCCGGAAATGCGTGCTCCTTTGCTAATACAATATAAAGTGTTTGAAAATAGCATTCACGGAAAGGAGGAAGATTAAACAGTATTCAGTAATTAATCTGTTTTATTAATTTTTAATAAACACTTCCAAATAAAGATATACAAGAAGGAAATGAAAAATATTATGTCATCAAAGAAATGGAAAATACTCATATTTTCGGTTAAAGGTCCAGTACCAGATCTAAGAAGCTCGTAAGAGTTATTCATCATGAGCACCTGACCATTGTTCTTCAACCATTCAGATGGCAAGTCAACAACGCCAAGTGAGCGGGTGGCAGGTTCGAGTACTGACTCTCTATATACTTAGCTATGTTCCTTTTGCTCGACTACCTCTTTCATTGCCCAAATCCCCGCTGTAATCATCTAAGAACACTGTTGTAAAGTTTGAGGACTAGACACTATTCATGGCCGCCCCAATTGCTGCTTAATATTTCCAGTTTCCAAACCATATTCTCACAGTTTTGTTGAAAACAACTGAGCCTCATAACACAAAACACGAGAATCAGTTGCACAAGATGAATTTATATAGTTATGCACGTCCATAACACGTCTGAAATGCGTGTGCCTATTCTAGTACAATATATATAGCATTTGAAAATAGAATTCACGGAAGGAAGGAAGATTTACACATATTCATTAATTAATCTTTTTTGATAAATATGTAACAAATACTACCAAATAAAGAAATACAAGATAGGAAATGAAAAATACTATGTCATCAAATAATTGGAAAATACCCATATTTTTCATTAATAGGTATAGTAGCAGATCTAATAGAAGCTTGTAAGAGTTCTTGATCTTGGGTACCTGACCATTGTTCTTCAACCATTTCAGATGGTGAATCAACAACGCAGAGTGAATGGGTGGAAAGTTCGAGTACTGACTCTCTATGTACTTAGCTATGTGCCTTTTGATCGACTCTCTCCTTCAATGCTCAAATTCGCGCCATTATCATGTAAGAATATTGTTGTAAAATTTCAAGACTAGACATGCATGGCTGCCACAGTTGCGGCATCATATTTCCAGTTTCCAAACAAATTAACCTGTCTACTTGTTGAAAATAATTGAGCCTCATAACATAGTGATTCATAAACACAAGAATTCGCTGCTCCAGATGAAATTATATAATAGTTATGCACATGCAAAACATGTCCGAATTGCGTGTGCCTTTTCTAATACAATATAAAGCATTTGAAAATAGAATTAATGGAAAGGAGGAAGATTAACATAGTATTAATTAATTAATCTGTTTGATAAATTTGTAATAAATACTACCAAATAAAGAAATACGAGAAAGGAAATGAAAAATATTATGTCATCAAAGAAATGGAAAAGGCCCATATTTTGCAGTTACAGGTACAGTAGCAGATCTAAGAAGCTTGTAAGAGTTTCTTCACCATGAGTGCCTGACCATTGTTCTTCAACCATTTCAGATAGTGAGTCAACAACGCCAAGCGAATGGGTGGGAGGTTCGAGTACTGACTCTCTATGTACTTAGCTACATCCCTTTTGCGCGACTCTCTCCTTCAATACCCAAATTGCCGCCATTATCATCTAAGAATATTGTTGTAAATTTTGAGGCCTAGATATTCATGTCCGCCCCCAACTGCAGCTCAATATTTCCAGTTTCGAAACCAAATTCTCACTGTAAGAATCTCTCTTTTTGTTGAAAACAATTGTGCCTCATAAAATAGTGATTCGTAAACACAAGAATCCATTGCTTAAAATGAAATTATATGGTTATGCACGTACAAAGCATGTCCGAAATGTGTGCGCCTTTTCTAATACAATATAAAGCGTTTTAAAATAACATTCATGGAAAGCAGGAAAATTAAAAATATTCAGTAATTAATCTATTTTGATAAATTTGTGTAGAATCTGGAAGAGTCGAAGCTCTTCCATTTGTGCGGAATATTGTGCTCAATGGTGTGAAGAAATGAGAGGTTCATCTTTCTACAGGATGACCATCTTCACGGTGAAGAACAAGTCAGATCGAGGGAGATGCAGGAGCTGATCAATGCTCAACAAAATAGAGTTTAACAACTCAATAAAAATGTGGTTTTGTGTGGGGAAGATGGCAGTGGAAATCAACATAAAAGACAACATAAAACAAGTATAAAGCATAAATAAAACAAAGCATTCACTCTGCTGGTTTAAGACCAGAACAGAGGAGAGGAAGAGAGCTTTGGATGTCTACATTTTGAATATATTTTCTTTTTTTTGTTAAAGGGGGAGATACACGGCCATATATATAGCCAAAGTTAGATAGATTTTACAAGATTTATCTACCAACTATCCTATCAACTTCCACTCCTAGTCTTACACAAACCACTCCCCTTAATTTAAGGACAACTTGCCTACTATTTTCATCACATGTCTTAGTTGGTTTTTAACCAAACTAGACTTACATTTAGAAACCACAATTACAATATTTAATTTGATTGACAACAGAGTGTCAATACCCAACAAACTCCCCTTTGACACTTTGCTTGGAAATCAAATTTGGTGTCAAAGTTCTCAAAATCTCGATCCATCTTCATCAGTTGTTCTTCAGTTTCTTGTTTTTCTTTGCCATTTGCTGATGTTGAATGCTTGCTGGCATACCGGTATTGCACACAAATTACCGGATTTACAAAGGTGTTACTGGTTTAAAATGAAAAACAGAGCCCTCACCGTATTACAAGACGCTCACCGTATATGCATCTTGCTTACCGGATATGACAGAAACTCTCTGTTTTTCTCTCATTTTCAGCGTTTTTTCCAGCCTTTTTCAGCTGATTTCATCCAATTTTTTTGATGCTAAGGATTAGTTTTTCACCTCTAATCTTCAAACATTAGTTTTTCAACTCTAAATCCTTGCAAAAAACACCAGATTTAACACCATCGCAGCTTCATTTTTGCACCAGTTTTCTCTGTTTTTCTTCAGCATTTTGGCAGCTTTTTTTTTTTCATCAGCTTCTTCACTAAATATCAACCTCCCTTTTTTTTGAAAAAATGATCAGGCATTTAACACAATGAAGGCTGCTGGTACACCTCTGATTTTTCCAGCATTTTGCAACATTGAAACACAGGTTCTTTAGCTACATTTTAAGACCACAAGGGAGAGCTTTCACATAGTTTTTTCCAAGGGTTCTTGAGCCATATTTCAGGCTGTCACACCAAGGTTTCAATGGCCATTTGCACCACTTGAAACACAGTACCTTTAAACTGGTTTTATCCAAGAGTACTTGAGCCATTGTTAAGAGGGCTTTCTCTACAAGGTTTCAAGAGTGTCTGCTACTGATCCAAACAACAAAGCTTCAAAGAGCACGAAAATAGCCAGCCAATACAGGGCCTGATCTCAAGGATCTTCCCAACGCTGAGCTAAAACAACAACAATGTTGGCAACTCTCTTGGAGAGTGCACTGAAAATAAAACACAAACAAAAGGGGGTTTCGAAAATCATTTTTGTTCTGAGTTTGCAGCATATTTGAAAACGTTTTTTCTGGCCCTTAAGATCAGTAAAGCTCTGATACCAATTGTAAGCTCAATGCTCTGATACCAATTGTAGAATCTAGAAGAGTCAAAGCTCTTCCATTTGTGCGGAATATTGTGCTCGATGGTATGAAGAAATGAGAGGTTCATCCTTCTACAGGATGAACATCTTCATGGTGAACAAGTCAGATCGAGGGAGATGCAGGAGCTGATCAAGGCTCAAAAAAATAGAGTTTAACAACTCAATAAAAATGTGGTTTTGTGTGGGGAAGATGGCAGTGGAAATCAACATAAAAGACAACATAACACAAGTATAAAACATAAATAAAACAAAGCATTCACTCTGCTGGTTTAAGACCAGAACAGAGGAGAGGAAGAGAGCTTTGGATGTCTACATTTTGAATATATTTTCTTTTTTTTTGTTAAAGGGGGAGATACACGGCCATATATATAGCCAAAGTTAGATAGATTTTACAAGATTTATCTACCAACTATCCTATCAACTTCCACTCCTAGTCTTACACAAACCACTCCCCTTAATTTAAGGACAACTTGCCTACTATTTTCATCACATGTCTTAGTTGGTTTTTAACCAAACTAGACTTACATTTAGAAACCACAATTACAATATTTAATTTGATTGACAACAAAGTGTCAATACCCAACAATTTGTAATAAATACTACCAGATAAAGAAATACAAGAAATGAAATGAAAAATACTGTGTCATCAAAGAAAGGGAAAATACTCATATTTTGCAGTAATAGGTTCAGGAACAGATCTAAGAAGCTTGTAAGAGTTCTTCATCATGAGTATCTGACCATTGTTCTCCAACCGCTTCAGATAGTGAGTCAACAACGCCTAGGGACTGGGTGGCAGGTTTGAGTACTGATTCTCTATCAACTAAGCTTCGTCTCTTTTGCTCGACTCTCTCCTTCATTGCCCAAAATGCCGCCGTTATCATCCAAGCAGGGGAGGACCCAATTCATGCTCAGTGCAGCTTAATATTTCCAGTTTCCAAACCAAATTTCACTGCAAGAACATCTCTTTTTACTGAAAACAATTGTGCCTCATAAAATAGTGATTCATAAACACAAGAATCCGTTTCTCAAGATGAAATTATATAGTTATGCGCATACAAGAACACGTATGAAATGCATTCGCCTTTTCTAATACAATATAAAGCATTTGAAAATAGCATTCATGGAAAGGAGGAAGATTAAACAATATTCCGTAATTAATCTATTTTGATAAATGTGTAATAAACACTACCAAATAAAGAAATACAAAAGAAAATGAAAAATATTATGTCATCAAAGAAATGGAAAATTCCCATATTTTGCAGTAATAAGTACAGTAGCAGATCTAAGAAGCTTGTAAAAGTTCTTCACCATAAGTGCCTGACCATTGTTCTTCAACCTTTCAGATGGTGACTCAACAACGTGGAGTGAGAGAGTGGCAGGTTCAAGCACTGACTCTCTATGTACTTAGCTATGTCCCTTTTGCTCGACTCTATCTTTCATTGCCCAAATAATTCAGCCATTATCATCTAAGAATACTGTTGTAAAGTTTGAGGATTAGACAATATTCATGGCTTCCCTGGTTGCAGCTTAATATTTACAGTTTCCAAACTAAATTCTCATTATAAGAACCTGTCTATTTGTTGAAAACATATGAGCCTCATAACATAGTGATGCATAAACACGAGAATCCGTTGCTCAAGTTGAAATTATATAATTATGCACGTGCAAAACACGTCCGAAAAGCGTGCATCTTTTCTAGTACAATATAAAGCATTTGAAAATAGAATTCATGGAGAGAAGGAAGATTAACACATATTCATTAATTAATCTATTTTGATACATTTATAACAAATACTATCCAATAAAATATACAAGGAAATGAAAAATACTATGTCATCAAAGAAATGGAAAATGTTGGAAATTAAAACTTGATTCATGAATGTTGGAAATTAATTTTGATATATGAATCAGCTTATTTAATATCACAACAACAAAAACAGCATATCAAAAAACGTTGCCGTAGGCCTACGGCAACGTTTGGGCATGTGTTGCAAATCAAGGTGTTGTCGTAGAGTAGAGAGATACGGCAACGTTTTTTAAACGTTGCCGAAAGTCTTTGACAACGTTTTTTAAACGTTGCCGTAGAGGTACGGCAACGTTTGGCAAATGTTGCGAAAGACAGCCTACGGGCCAAACGTTGCCGTAGATAGATACGGCAACATTTGCCAAACGTTGCCGTAGGGGTTTTTTTTTTTCTTTTTTTTTTTAAGCAACAACAATTTATGCAAATAGATTGACAAAATTGAAAATGCAACTTATGAATAAATTTTGAAATTGCATAAAAATTGATAATTTTATTAAAAATTTTTAAATCCATACACTTGGACATTAGAATGGGATACAACACCACTTAAATAAAAAGAAGCTTCAAAATGAAATAAAATGGTAAGGACAAAACTCGATCATAAACGGAACACACAAACTATTCTCTTTCTTATTTCCAGATGCTTTCACAGCTGCAGCATGTTCTTCAGCAGCCTTCTTCTCTTCCCGAGTCTCCTCACCAAACAAAATAAGCTGTTCATAGAATCTACTAGTGGCTCCTCTCCGTTTGAACTGCAGAAATAGCACTTCAATGGACCACTAAGACAGCCTGCCAAAACAGACAAAGCATTTCATATTTTTTTCATGCATAATCACAATTCACAAGAATCAAGTTTGTTTCTACGCACAACTAAGCACGAATAGAAAGATCATACAAAAAGATCAATGAATAATAATTGAACAAACACAATCCCAACCAATGAAAATAAATAAATAAATAGAAGAACCATTGGTATATCATTGCGACTCATTTTCCTAATGACAACTAGTCAAACACAAAGCTATGAAAAAAGAATCCAGAGTGAGAGAAAAAGTCGAGTCTAGCCATATTGGTTTATTTCACGCGTTTAGACATTAGACAATCGTCAAGAAAGGTATATTGTCAGATACCGAAAAAACACTTCTCACTAAATCTGGGAAATGAAGACCAAAAATATAACATGGGCAATCACACCTGTCTAAAGCAACCTAGGATACATTTATTTGCTACAAAGAGCACTCAGAATCACAATATATTTCTTCTAGTCTGCCTTAATAGGTTCTTCTACTTGTAAGCTACCCGATTTAATGAAACTCAAATTCACCCAACTTACCAAGTCATGAAATTTTTTGTCCATTGGTCTAAATGGATTGAAGCAGCATTTATTTTAGTTTAATTTTTGTAGATTTCCAGTAGTTCTACATATTAATTCATGGCATATATTGGGTAAGGTCAGGAAGAAAATAAATGCATATATAAGAACAAGCTATGCACATAAAATACAACCACCATCGAAGGGATAACACACCCTAATAAAAATTGAATTGTCGACCACTGTTCATAACAGAGCGTCACAATAGCATCTAAAAAACTAACAGATTCCAAATGACTGAAATAGTTCTATATCTAAATGCATGAAGAAATGAATGAACATTCATACCAGCATCAAAAGCTTGTTAGCCCCATCTGAAATGGCAGCAAGACTGTCGTATTGTTCTGGATCAAAATCATTAAGGGCAGAAGTAAGATATTCACCAGCTGGGGTCGTTTTCACCCTCTCAGGACCAGATTTAACCAAAGCAACTGTGCCCTCTGTCTCACCAGAAGGTCCTTTAACGTTAGTACTATCAGTCCTGTCAAGAAAAATCGAAGACCATTCTTAACCATAAATGAAGTAAAATATGGAAAAACGTGATAAGAATTAGTTATTGGGAAACAGTAACAGAAATTAACCTTCCCACTTCTCGAGACTGAATAGCTTGTCCTTTGAAAGATGGACTTGACACCTAAGAGTAAAGGTCATGCAAGTGAGATGCACAGGTACCAAATCTAAATTTGAAACTCAAACCACAAACACTAAACTAATATGTATAGTAAGATAGCATACAGATATAAACATTTGCAATAGAGAAACAAAGACCAGACCCAAGTTAACAACTGTCATAACCCGCAACAGATATTCAAAAAGATCAATAATGAACCTAAGGTGTTCCAGCTAATGAAGCTTTTTCTGTCAATCTGTCAAATAATGAACCCAAGTTAACAACTCAAAAATGTATAGACACTTAACATAATACTAGTTCTATTATTTAGCCCCTGTTTGACATCATTTACTTTACTTCAATTTATTTCTGCACATAAATAGACACTACAGAACTCCAAGAAACCATATCTCTCACTGACATTTCTTCAAATATTTTCCTAGCATTATATAAACACCCCATTTCACCATACAACTACAGAAATAGGCTAGTGATGTAAAAAGGGGTCAGGACCAGGTATCTAACAATATGTATCACTCATGCTAAATACTAATAATTCCTAAAATTTCATATACTAGTGTGATATCCAGAAAGTCGAGGCTCAATACCAATCACCTCCCAGTGGCTAAAAATTTGCATTATCTTTAGCCTCTCCACTGGCAATCTATTGTGCTCGCCATTCCTGCAATTAAACTGAAGTTAAGGAAAAAGATGGAAAAGCATTACTCATCAGTACACCAACCAATTGACACTTCCACACAAATCACCAATATATTTCGAAATTTGAAATTCCATAATCAAATAATGATTGAACTTTAGGCAAAGCAAAGCAAAACTGACCTTTGGACTAGCAGTGGGCGATGGGCGGAGTGGCGGTGGCAAACGTGGCGGACTGGCGGCAAGGACGGACCAGGTTGAATCGCGGAGGCTAAATCGAACTATGAGGCTGAATCGAGGAGGCTGAATAGCAGCCGCAGGCAGTGGAAACGCAGGTTGGAGGGTTTTTGCAAAAGGGGTATCAAATTCCAAGTTCCTCACAGTAGAGGATTTTGTAGGAGGAAGAAACGGGATTATGGAGTGTAAATTCCAAGTTCCTCACAGTAGATGCACGCCGGATTGGAATCCAACGGCGGGAGAGGAATGAATGGAAGGAGTGTTAGGGAACGGAAGGAGTGTTAGGGTTTGGGTTATTTTTGATTTCTATCATTTGTGCCCGTATATAATTTAATTTGGGAAAAAGGTACAAAACTTTTCGCAACGTTCAAAAAACGTTGCAAAAATAAAACATTTCGCAACTTTTGATCCCATTCATTCCTCTCCAGCAATGTTTATCAAACGTTGCGAAAAGCTTCACATTTAGCAACGTTTATCAAACGTTGCGAAAGGTAAGACTTTTCGCAACGTTTGCCAAACGTTGCGAAAAGTCTTACCTTTCGCAACGTTTGATAAACGTTGCTAAAGATGACTTTTAGCAACGTTTGATAACCGTTGCGAAAAGTCTTACCTTTCGCAACGTTTGATAAACGTTGCTAAAGGTAAAACATTTCGCAACACTCAATAAACGTTGCTAAAGGTGTCTACCGCAACATTTTTCTAATAAACGTTGCCGAAACTCATTTATTAATACCAATGGCAACATTCACTTACTAAAATGTTGCCAAGATGAAATTAGGTAGTTATGCACATGCAGAACACGCCCAAAATACATGCGCCTTTTCTAGTACAATATAAAGTATTTGAAATCAGCATTCATCGAAAGGAGGAAGATTAACATTGTATTCATTAATTAATCTATTTTGATAAATTTCTTTAAAAAATAAAAAACTAAACTATCAAGTAATACATGAAAAGAAATGAAAAATTCTATGTCATTAAATAAATACAGATAGACAAATAAATGTATATATAGAGCACAACGTTTAAGAAGTCCTTTCAATTCATGAAAAAAATTTGAATTTGGCATATTCTCAAGGATAGCTTTAGTTTCTGTTATTACTGATTCAATAATGTTCCCGAAATAAGATAGGCATATGCATGCAATTATACTTATCATACGTTATCATAATTACTCATCATACATCATCATATTAAATCATAATTTTATACTATGTGCTCGTTAGAACAACACAAGACTTGATTCAACTATAGATCAATCAATTGGCAGTACAATCTTTTCTTGTTATATTGTGTTGGGAAAAGGATGCACGGGAAACGAAAACACAAAATGAGCCCAAAAAAAAAATACAAATTAAATATGGTTCGACTAACTGTCGACAATCACAAGAGAAGAAGACATTATTAGCTTAAAAAACCTCACAATACAATATTTTTTTCTGTCTCAATCTCTGCTTATACAAAATTAAAGCACTTAGCATAATTTTATGTGAATCACCAATCATCATATTGTTGGCAATCACTGATTCATAAATGATTATTTGCTCTATTAAATTACTTTTCATTGTTGTTTTCAAAAAGTCTCACTTGACGATTTGCCTAAGGCCTCCAAAATGGTTGAGCATCTCTTGTGAAAATTTGTGGTTCTACTGGTCGAGCATGAAGTATAACTTATGTTTTGATTGAATTATTAAGCCCTGCTTGGTGCGGATTAAAATCTTGATAAAAATTTAAGTCAAAGTCAACGATTAATTTTACTCACATTCATCAATTTTTATCAAAATTTACTAAAAATCTAATTTTTATCTAAACCAAATAGGCTATATCTATTAACACTCTAAGTACCCATATGGTAATACTCTAGAAGATCAAGTCCTTATTAGTAATCAACATATTGAAATCAGAAACCCTAAATCCAATCCGCCCGCCCGCCATTTCCTATGCCCCTATTTGGTGGGACTAAAATTAGATTTTTAGTAAATTTTGATAAAAGTTAATAAAATATGTGGTTGAAAAGTTATATGTCCTATGAAATATGTGGTTAAAATTAATTGTTAACTTTGACATATATTAAAATTTGGATTTTAATTTCTACTAAACAGGGGCTATATAGGTTAATCCTCGCACTCCAAAAACCTAATTACAACACACTAAAAATGTCAAAGTGAGGTCACTCTCTCAGATACACTATGTTTTTTATTCTTTGGTTCTGTGTAATTTTGGTTATACATTTTGAAATTGTGTTATAGGGCAGGAAATTTTGACTGTTAACAAGTTTCGAATGATGCTATATTTTCCAGTGGCGACAATCGTGATCTGCGTCAAAAACAAGGGTGTAAAAAACTTTTATGTATCTCTAGTAACAGGATAACAGGCCGGTTGAACAGGCTTTTGTCGGCTCGCATGGGTGATATAGTGATGGCCACCATAAAGAAGGGTCGCCTGACTTGAGGAAGAAAGTGATGCCTGTTGTTAATTACCGTAAGGCTTGGCATCAGAAGGATAGGGTTTTCATGTATTTCGAAGGTAATGATTGTTGTCCTATAATTGGATTTGTTCACCACCAGATCTCAACTCCACTCATGTCCACGCATAGAGCTCCTACAGACTTGAAAAAACCGTTAGAAGCACATGACCTTTTTCAGAGGTGATCACGAGCACTAACAATCAAGTCAATCAACTTGTTTAAATACGTTTTAGTGTGCATGGGAAGTATGGAAGAAGTGAGTAACACTAGTGTTCAGATATCGGGAGTTAATAATAGAACAATTATGAGAGAGCAATATTACTTGAGTGTGTAAAATTGCATTACCTTCAAATGGCACTAAGGTAGAATGGTTACCATTGGACGAAGAGATACGTTGCCTCATCTCGACGATCGAAGTGCCTTGCCATGGTATCATTCCATCAGTCCTAGGCTAAGGGGCATTAAATGACTTCGAAAAGTAGCCACCCTACGGCTAGTAGATGAACAAGTTGATTCGATAGGATGACTATTGCAAAGAGGTCACATCAATCATTTATAAAAGAACTTGTACGGATGATCTTTTAGGGAAGGTGTCTTACGAGCCAAAGGCTATTCGCTTCAGATTGGTGTTGTAGCATGTCGCATCGCCTCACCTCATCTATGGAGGGTTCGGCCTCTACATGGGATTCAATGGAGTGCATCACTTCGACTACTGAAGGGCCTCAAATAGGCCAAGTAGGATAGTGATGTGGAGTACTTGGGTTCGCTTATTACGTGGCTGCCACATAGCCGTTTCTTGGAGCCTCGTTGAATGAGATGTAATAGGATTCATGTTTTTTTGTGTTAATTTGAAGGGTTCTTGGATGCATGTGTTATTTTGCAAGTTGGTTTATTCTTGTAATATTGTCTTGTGTGCTTGTTTGCTGGGTTTAGTGGGTGCATTATTCGAATTTATCTTCTAGTAAGATCTGTTGATTTTTCTTGGGATTCTTCCATGTAAAAACTGATATTGCTTGTCATGGTGATGAAGGCAAAATAATAACTCAATTTAATTTCGGGTTTGTTCGTTTTTGACGAATTGCTAGTCTAATTTAAGTGGAAACGGGCCAATGATCACAACTCAGGGCCTTTGGCCCTGAAGCACGTCAAATTTTGGGCAAATTTCATCGTTTAGGCCCTCAATTATGCGTTTTTGCCGTTTATGGTAATTTTTGTTTTGGCAATATCTTAGTCAAATAAACTCGGATTTGATTTCCGTTTGTTGGGTGACGATCCTGATGATTAGGAGAATCAAGATCCGTGATTATCTCAATTTTTTCCATTTTTGGAAAAAATAATATTTTTTATTATTATGTAATTTCTTTCCGAATTTTATTAGGGTTTCGCTATTTAAACGTTGTAAGCCTTTTGAGGCAGCTCAGTTTTGAATGAAATAAAGTTTTTCTTGAATTTCTCTTGATTGAAATTCTTTTTGTGAGATTTTTGTCTTTCCTATAAGCTTCCCCTGCATCACATGGGATGGGTAATTTTTTTATTCCACTCTTTTTCAATGCGATATCAGTAATATATATACTCATGGTTCCTGAGATCAGCTATAATAAAATGCTACCAATTATAATATTGAGTGAATTCTCTGTTTTCATGAACCTCACTGTGCCATGGTTGATCCATTTTCAATGCTTCTATTATCACCCCCATTTTATTTCGTCTAATGTGATCAGATAGATGTTTGTTGTTTTGTCATTTCCTTCTGTATATTATTGATTTTCCTGGCTATGCTTAAATTTGATAGCTAATGTTATGTTTAATCCTTTTGAAAGATGGATTTCAGTAATATGTTTAACAATGTGTTGAAAGGGTAACATCAGCTGATTAGGTGGTATCTTGATTTCTGCATGTTCCATAGACAGTTTGTGTTATGTAGACATGACATGATATATTCCAGCAATATTAAAATTCTATCAATCATATTACCTCGTGAGTTATTTGTTTTCTTGGACCTCACTCTGTCAAGGTTGATACATTTCCAATGCTTTAATAGCATGTTTGGCTTAGCTTAAATCTTAAAAAAGAAGCTGAAAATTGCTCCCTTTTAGCTTTTTTTTCGGCACTTATTTTTAGTTTCTTTTTTAGTATTTAAGCTAAGCCAAACATGGTCTATGCTCTGAAACCATTATATTTCATCTAATGTTCAGATAGATTTTTACCAAGGATGTTCTGTTGTTTCATTGTTTACTTGCTGTTAATGTGGGGCTGTGGAGTAATCTAAATTGCCAATCTACCTATGTATCAGATGGTTTATCATTCCCTTCCAGGTTGGTGCATTTTCTTTGGCCTTTTTGCCCCCCTCTATCATTCAGTCTTGAAAATAACCGATGTTGAGACCCAACAACACCTAGAGGGTCAACAAGTGTATAATACGGAATTAAAAATAACAAACAATAATAAACAAAAAGTCACGGATTATTGTCTCCAGATGATTAAGTTGAATCCAGTCAAACACCAATAGACAATCATGCGATATATCAAAGCATAAAAGTAAAATAGACATTAAATTTGGTAACGAAGGAAAATCCTTTGAATAACTCTTCACGGGGATAAAAAAAAACCTTCGGGCAAATCTTATCAAAATGATCCACCAAAAAAGATAACTTACTGTTAGTCCAATTACGACTAAATCTTAATAGACTCTGATTATCCAACATGTAAATCACTGAAGAAGCTCTTCGATTGTGCATCCAGCACACCTCTGGACTTCTTTTCCCTTAGCGTGGATCACCAAGAACAAACATCATTCTTCTCCAACTGGAACTCCAGCTGCCTTTCTCATACTTCAGAATTCTAAAGGATTATTGGTAAAGGATTTGGTTTTTGATGTTTGATCTTTTGATCTTGTTGTGGTTTAACCCAAATTCTAGTGGGTATTGGAGTCTAAATTGGATCGGAGGAAAAAGTCGTCGCATTTTAGCTAGCATGGCCCTAGCTGGCTACTCGAGCGAGCCCGGTGGAAAACAACCAGAGAGTTTATCGCCCGTCCATCACTGTCCCATCGCTCAAGCAAAGGGCTGTCACTCGAGCAACAGATCTATCCAGCCCAAGCCCGTTTCACTTTTTGACGCAATTTTGAAATGTATTCACAATCAAGAGAAAAGAGAGAGAATATTCATACAAAATTCTTGAGAGCTTAGATTTCAATTGAGATTATTGAAATCTTGATATTGTAAATATAAAACTATTGATTATAGTGGATTCTCCTCCTCTAAAATTCTTGTGTTCTTATTTTCTTCATCTCTATTTCATTATTGTCATTATCTTGCGATCTGAAATTCATAACAAGTGGTATCAGAGCGCAATGTTGATTGTTCCGCATGCTGACAATGAAGTATTACATTCCATTGCTAGATAGAAACACAAGATTTACATTATGGCAAGTGAAGATACGAGCGGTGTTAGCTTAGATGGATTCAGAGGAAGTCTTGCTTGGCTTTGATAGGATGTCTACTGCCTGGACGCAAGATAAAAAGAGGCGTAGGGATTGAAAAGCCCAATCTCAAATTCATCTAAATCTCTCGAATCAAATTCTTCAAGATGTTCTTAAGGAGAATAGTTCTGATGCATTGCAGTTGAAGTTGGAACAACTTTGATTGATAAAGAGCTTGACCAGCAAGCTAGACTTGAAACAACGCTTATATTCTCACCAGATATCTAAAGGTCCATTATTGGATGATCACCTAACTATGTTCAAAGAAATTGTGGCTGATTTGGAATCATTGGAGGTTAAGTATGACGAGGAGGACTTGGCTTTGATGTTGTTGTGTTCGCTGCCACCATCAATGTGACTTTTAGGGGTAATCTTCTCTATAGTTCGAATACTATATCTTTTATCCAATTGTTAAGTCGAAAACTCATTTTCGACTTATGAGTTCATCCTGGCCAAAGATTTCATTATCAACTTAACTGAATAAAATGTAGATCATAATCTCTTACTATCTAAAAGTGACGAATCCTTTTTGATCATTCACAACTTCATATAATTCTTGATATACCCGAACGATGCTGTATTAGCGAACCTTGGCAGAGCAACATCCAACATCACCAAAGTATGATTGTCCTCATATAAGGCATTATGATGACCTCAAGTCAAATGACCAATTTCACTACCGAACGTTAAAGATTAACTACTGACACTCAGATAGTTATCCATGTGGAATCTCCCAGTGGGTCTCCAATGTTTTGTTCTATAACAAAACATTCACGTGTTCATTCAAATGTCACCACACTTTAGCTTGTGAGATTAGCTACTTACTTCACAAATAAGAAATGTCACACGTGATGGTATATCTGTCTCGCTATTACATACAACCACAAACGATTTAAGATTCAGTCACATGTAATTTGTATCTCACAATCATAACTCCTTATAATTAACAAATCACTAAGACTTGAATCTACGAATTCTATTATTTAATTTATTAGAATATTAATTTAATTGAATAATAGATATTGCCATAAATACGCATTGATAATATATATTAAAAGTGTTTATGTCCCAAAGTTGATTGGACATAGGGCATAACACTTACATTACCACAATATGTTTCTTCCGTGGATGCTAAGAGAGAGGTCTATGCAGCCAACTTGTTTAAGGTCGAGTCACCGGACAACAAAGTTTAGGAATTATTTTTACACATTTCATTCAACCAAAAATGGAAGTAAAGAATGTGATATATTTGAGGTCGAGCCACAACTTGTTGGGAAGATGCGGGTGACTTCTCCTATCACTTTCAGTTCAAACAACTCAGAAATCATGGAGACGGTCGGAGCCGCTATCTTATCCACCGTTTTTATATATCTATACACTTTTTTAAAAAAAAAAATTCTAATTACATTTTTAACATTATATAAATTTACTTAAATAAACAATAATAAAATCAAGTAAAATCTACACTCTAAATTCATCCACTAATTTATATGATACTAATTGTACAGATATAATTCATATTCTTGCTGGTTTTCTGATCTTTTTATCAATGTTGCAATTTTAGGATGGCCAATGAAGATTCGCCACTATGTGGGCATAGCTGATACAGGTCTTTTCCTTCTCCATTTACTTATAGTAGGCAATAGTTTCCATGAGTTAGCAATTTTTGATATGTGTACTTTAAATGTTAAACTTTCTGAAACATTTTCTCGGGGGAGAATTTGGGAAGCATATGCAAGTGATTTTTTGTCTGAAACCAAATGGAGTTATACTCGATTTCTCTATAGTTGTGTGAACATCATCCATTCTTTTTTGTTCAAACACGAGAACGAATTTCTTCATAATGTTTTTGGTTTCATGCCAAAGAAAAAGTTAGCCCACAACTCTCTTACCATTATCATCTTTGGATAACGTTATATATGTTCTTTTATTTTTTAAATAAATAATTTATTTTTTGTTAAACTTTGTTGATATATTTTTTAAATAAATGAATATAATAAGAGTAATATTGGAGTGTAACGTGGATAAATATAGTACTTTAAAATTTTTAAATTGTAATAGGAATAGATTTAGAGTGTGAGATATGTTAAAGTGGTGTCGATATATAGTGTTTCATTGGATTGATTTAATAAGGATAATATTGGAATGTAACGTGGATGAATATAGTACGTTTTGAATTTTTAAAAATTTCAATAGGGATATTTAGATTTGGAGTGGGATACATATATAAGAATGGCGATGAAAATAGGGCCTCCCCATTGAGATTAGATTTGTTCTATTTTGTCCCGATGACAAAAATTTGGAAGAGAGGCAAAGCTCAAGTCTCGCCCTCCAGCAGAATAAGATATTTTCATGGAAGGTGGTGAGTGTTTTGAGATCATCACTCGTATAAACAGAGATCCCGATGAAGATTAAATATGGCTGGTTCCAATTTAATTAAGGCAATTTTGGTCGATATTATATTTCATTTATAATTTGTTTATCCTTCAATTAGTAATAGGACTTCTAATTTTCATAATTATCTACAATTAGTCATTATCATTAGGTTAATTCTATTCAGATTTTGCTCCAATTTCTTAATTTCGATATTTGATATTTTAAATCATTGAGTCCAATTTCTCTGTATAATTCGTGCGGGAATGAAAATGTTTTTGATGTCTGGACTTCCGGTATTATTAGGAATGAAAATGGGAGGGTGGTGGTTCCATTTTCCTTTTCTCCTTTTTCCATTGCAAACTCCATATCATCTGGGAAAATTCGACAATCTCTATGCATTTATCTGTAAGTAAATAAAGACAGGCATGGCAGTAAATTTTGCTTCACCCCGTATTTCCTCCCAACACATGCTTCTTTAAATTTTCTATGCATACAGTAAGTCTAACATGTAATTTACACAATTTTCTAAAAATATTCTTCTTGCAGATATATCAAAATCGCCTTACTGTCATAAATTGTGCTAATGCCTCTACCGCTGTCTATCAAATGTAATGAGGATGGCTTTACAATTTGAAGCAAGGGAGATAAATAAAAGTGTAAAAAATGGGTGTGGAAAGGTTAACTAATTTGTTTACCCACACTCCTGATATTCTATTTCTGTTTTCATTTTTCTCTTTGACACCATTTTCGTTTTCAATTTAATGTTATGCTTTACTGCAAATTTGATGATATTTTAGAGGATAAAAATAGTAGGGAGTTATTTTAATTGGACAAGATAATTGAAGGAGGGAAATATAATTTATTTGAAAATAGATTTTTACAAAGTTGATGGAAGAAAGTTTATACAATTGGAAGGAGCTTTTTTTTTTCCTTCTACATCTAACCAAATGGACCAACTCTCCTATTTATACATGCAAAGAGGAGGTGGAAGCATATTCTAGAGAATTCCTATTCTAGAGAATTCCTATTTTCTAATTATTTTTATTTTACTTGTTTGCCAAGCAAATCTAGAAACTTCCTTTTTTATTGTGTTTTGCTTGCTCACCAAGAAATTCTAGTGAATTCTAGGTGAATCCAAAATATGCAACAAACTTAATACTCCTCCTTGGTGCATATTTTGGTAACTCTAATCATTTCTCGTAGTACTTCGAACTTTGCTCGTGGTAGCGCCTTCGTAAATATATCTGCTAATTGTTCTTCTGTCTTGCAATGTTTGAGCTCTATCTCTTTGTTTGCTTCAACTTCTCTGATGAAGTGATACTTGATGCCAATGTGTTTAGTTCTATTGTGAAATATGGGATTCTTGGCCATTGCTATTGCAAACTTGCTGTCGCAGTAAATCTCTGTAGCTTCATCTTGTGGCTCTCCCATATCTTCAAGTATGCGCTTTAGCCATATAGCTTGACTCGTTGTCATTGCTGCTGCAATATACTCTGCTTCAGCTGATGATTGTGCAACCGTTGCCTATTTCTTTGATGCCCAAGAGAATATTCCAGAACCTAGTGTAAATGCATAGCCTGATGTGCTTTTCATATCATCTACTGATCCTGCCCAATCACTATCAGTATACCCAAGTAGTCTTGAGTCAGGCGTAGATTGATACCATATTCCATAGTCTTTTTTTCCTTGGAGGTACTTAGTAATAGTATCCGCTTTGCTGCTCCATAGTGAACTTGACTTGGATTCTGCATGAATCTGGAAAGTAGGCTGGTTGCATACATTATGTCTGGCCTTGAAGCTGTGAGATAGAGTAAACTTCCAATTAAGCTTCGAAATTGTGAACTGTCTGCTTTTGGAGTATCGTCTTCTTTTCTGAGTGATTTGTTACTATCCATAGGAGTTGCTACTGTCTTGCAACCTTCCATCTTGAATTTCTTTAATAGACTAGTGGTATACTTCTTCTGAGCAATGAAGATCCCATCTTCAGATTGAACTATCTCGATCCCAAGAAAGTAGTGCATTAATCCTAGATCAGTCATCTCGAACGTTTTCATCATGTCTTCCTTGAATTTCTCGATCATCTTTTCATCATTTCCTGTATAGATGAGATCATCAACATATAGAGAGATTATGAGTGTACTGTTTGTACCTTGATTTTTGATGTATAGAGTTGGTTCACTTTGGCTCCTCCTGAATCCTTGCTCAGTGAAGTAGTTGTCTATTCTGCTGTACCACGCTCGTGGAGCTTGCTTTAATCCGTACAGCGCCTTCCTTAGTTTGAGAACTTTATCTTCTTTACCTTGTACTACGTATCCTTGAGGTTGCTCAACATAAATTTCTTCTTCAAGATAGCCATTAAGAAATGCTGATTTAACGTCAAGCTGGTAAATCTTCCATTTCTTCTGTGCGGCTAGTGCAATCAACGCCCTTATGGTGTCAAGACGTACGACTGGAGCAAATGTCTCAGTGTAGTCGATGCCAAACTGCTGTGAGTATCCTTTGGCGACTAGTCTTACTTTATGTTTTTGGATTGAGCCATCAGCATTAAGCTTTGTCTTGTAGACTCACTTAACTCCTATGACTTCTTTATCTTGAGGAAGATCTACAAGCTCCCAAGTATCGTTTTTCTCGATCATTTTTATTTCTTCATCCATGGCTTTTCTCCATTCTGGCTCTTTTGAGGCTGCTTCGTAGCTTTCAGGTTCAATGATCATCAAGTTGCAGCTTTGATATATTTCTGATAATCTTCTTGTTTTTCTTGGTGATGATTCTGGTGAGTCGACTGGTTCTTCTATAGTTGCTCGCTGTGGAGACTCAGGTTGATTGTTCTCCTCAACGTCGCCCTCCTGTTTTTGTGGTTATGTTAGGATGCTGATAGCTTTTCTTTCTACTTGACCAGTCTCCCAGTTGTAAGCAGCATCTTCATCAAACTTAACATCTCGACTTATAATTAGCTTCTTTGTTCTTAGGTTATAGACTCGATAGCCTTTAGATTGAGTGCTATAACCTAGGAAGACTCCTTTTTCAGTCTTCTCGTCAAGTTTACCTCTTTTTTCCTGTGGAATATGTGTGTAGCATATGCAGCCAAAAACTCTAAGATGCTTTGCTGATGGTTTTCTTCCACTCCATGCTTTAACTGGTGTTTTGTCTTGCACCGCTTTAGTTGGACATCGATTTAATAAGTAGATGTTAGCTTACATCGCTTCGCCTAAGGTTTTTGGAAGACCTTTCTCCATTTGCATAGCTCTAGCTGTCTCCATTACTGTTCTGTTCTTTCTTTCTGACACGCCATTTTGTTCAGGCACGTATCCAACGGTGAGTTGATGCTCCATTCCTTCATCTTCACAGAACTTGTTGACTTCATTTGATGTATATTCTCTACCTCTGTCACTTCTGATAGTTTTGATATTGCTACCACTTTGTTTTTCAACATAGCTTTTGAACCTTTTAAAAATCTCCAATACTTGGGATTTTTCACGCAAGAAATATACCCATGTCATTCTAGTGTAGTCATCTATGAAGAGAATGAAGTACCTGTTTTGCTCATGTGATGGAGTACGCATCGGACCACATAAATCTGTATGTATTAACTCTAATGGCTTTTTGGCTCTCCAAGACTTTCCGGACGGAAATGGTTGACGATGCTGTTTCCCGAGCAAACATCCTTCGCAGACTGCATCAATCTCCTTTATAACTGGTAGATCTCTCATCATTCTGTTTTGCTGAAGGATCTTCAACCCGTGAAAGTGGAAGTGTCCAAATCTCCTGTGCCACAGCCATGACCCGTCCACTTGCGCTGTCATTGCCGCATTGTTTGCGTATCTCCATTGGATTGGAAAGCATCTGTTCTCCCGCTTTTTAACTTTTGCAATTACAAGAGATTTATCTTTCTTGTCATAGATAGTGCAAGAATCTCCTTCAAAATATAAACTGTATCCTCTCTCCATCATCTGACCTACACTTAGTAGATTTTGATCTATTGTAGGAACCAAGAGAACTTCATTGATGTATCTCTTGCCCTTTTTTGTATCTACAGCAATAGTGCCTTTGCCTGTTGCCTCTATGTAATTTCCATTGCCAATTTTTATTTGTGTGCTTATTTTATCAAAACTGCAGAAAATACTTTCATCTTTCGTCATGTGATTACTGCAATGACATTTGTCACGAATACCATGTATCTAATTTTTCTTCAGATACATCCTTTTTTGAGGCATAAAATAGACTTCCTTCTATATTCTTCTCTTCTGAGAAATTAGCTAGATGATTTTGTTTAAAACGACAAGATTTTTCTTCATGTCCAAATTTTTTACAGTTTCGGCACTGTGATTTTCCTTTAAACCAACAATCCTTCTCCAAATGACTTTTTCTTTTACAAACGCCACATGGAGGATACTTGCCGTCCTTGAGTTTCTTTATTTTTAGAATTGTCTTTAAATTTTCTCCCACCTTCTTTAGATTTCTGAAACCGCATATTAACTTTAGATTGAAAAGCGTTTTCTATGTCAATTTCATAACGCCTTTCTAATCTTTTTTCATGAGCTTCCAATGAACCCATTAATTCTGCAGCTGTTAATTTATCTATATCTTTAGACTCCTCAATAGCTGCAATAATTGAATCATATTTTTCTGTGCAGGTAATTAAAATTTTTTCAACAACTTTCTTTTCAGGAACATCATCTCCATAAGATCTTAGTTGATTTACTATTTCATCTATTCTTGAATAATAATCTTTTGCGATTTCAGAATCTTTCATTTTTAGATTTTCAAAATTCCTTCTTAAAGTTTGAAGACGGCAAGTACGTACCTTGTCACTGCCGTAGAACTCCTCATTCAGCTTATCTCAAGCTTCTTTTGCTATTTTAGCTCCCATAATTCTTGGAAAATAAGTGTCCGTCAAGCTCATTTGTAGAGCTAGTAGTGCTAGAGAATCTTTTTGTTGATTCTCTTTAAGTTCCTTCTTTTGTGCAGTAGTTAGAGTGGAAATGTCATCTGGGTTAGTATACCCGTCGTTGACGACATCCCATAAATTTTGCGCACAAAAGTAGGTATTCATTTTGATAGACCAAAAATCATAGTTATCTCCATTGAATGTTGGAATAGGAATGGATGAACGGAAAGCGTCAGCCATAGTATATGCTTACGCCCAATATCAATCGAACGAAGCTCTGATACCACTGATGATATTTTAGAGGATAAAAATAGTAGGGAGTTATTTTAATTCGACAAGATAATTGAAGGAGGGAAATATAATTTATTTGAAAATGGATTTTTACAAAGTTTATGGAAGAAAGTTTATACAATTGGAAGGAGCTTTTTTTTTTTTACTTTTTTTTTTCTTCTACATCTAACCAAATGGACCAACTCTCCTATTTATACATGCAAAGAGAAGGTGGAAGCATATTCTAGAGAATTCCTATTCTAGAGACGCAAAGAGGAGGTGGAAGCATATTCTAGAGAATTCCTATTTTCTAATTATTTTTATTTTACTTGTTTGCCAAGCAAATCTAGAAACTTCCTTTTTTATTGTGTTTTGCTTGCTCACCAAGAAATCCTAGTGAATTCTAGGTGAATCCAAAATATGCAACAAACTTAATAAAATTAAATAATAAAGGAATAGTAGATATAAAATTAAACACAGTGTAATATCTAAACATTCGTGAAAATAGATAATAAGTTTATGATAGATATAAAATTCTCAATTCAATCCTCGAGTAAAAGAGACTACATTGAAACAGTCGGCCAAAAGTTCTCACTCAACTCCTTCGAATCAATTTAAAACTAATGCAATTTATTGAGTTGTTAAAAAGACAACTTGGATAACAATTACCTCAAAAAACTACGGTCATGGACATTTGGAGTACATAAAATTTGCAAAGTTAAATAACCATATATATACAAATTTATGAAGTCACGTTAAATAATTCTACAGCACCCACCTTCAAAGCCAGCTCCAAGATTCTCTAGCATCAAAATCAACAAATCCGGTGTAATCTGATTTTGAGAAAACAGTAAGGTTGATTTGGAAAAAATTTAATAAACTTGGAAAGGGAAATGGGTGTGGAAAGGGAAAAGGATTTCTGTCAGCTAATTGAACTGAAATAAACTGAATGGCTGATTGACGACGACGATGATGACGGTGTAATCTGGCACGAGAAGAGGGTTTGGGCGGAAAGGAGAAGAAAGGAAAAGAAAGAACATGAGAGGAAGAGAAAACATGGGAGTCTGGGAGAAGAACGAAAAGGAAAAGAAAAGAAAACGTAGAAGGAAAAAAAACGAAGGAAAAGAAAAATCCAAAAAAAAAAAATATATATATATATATATATATATATATATATATATATATGGTGTGCGCGAAAGAAGAAATTTTTTATCTTGAATACTATATATGTAGCACACTTAGTAATTTGCCGTAAATTTTAACTTATTAAGGCAAGACCAATATATATGCCATAAATGCTTTAAGTAATTGTAAATATACGCCACACATTCTATTTTTACGGAATGTTTTATATGCATCTCTTAAGCGAATGCTGCAAAAATTCAATTGTGTTGTAGTCTAAGGACCTTAAAAATATGTAATTGCACTAATTAAATTAAATAAGATAAAAGACTACACACATATATATGACCAATTAGAGGTGGAATTAACTGAAGAGGAAAATTTCAACAAAATATGCTAAAAGAGTAAAAAGTATCATCCATCTTTCTCATTTTTTATTTATCATTCTCCATTGAGTTCTATGTATTCTTTGTATGGATAGTAAAAAAAATGGTTAAAGCCAATACCGGCCTCGAACGGGTAGGGGGCAGGGGTCTTGCCCCAAAGCGGATACAGGGCAATGATTTAAAACAGTTGTCGGATTATTTAGCGACACCATAGACTTGGCTCAACTCGAAAACGACCTATACTTTTGGATGGTCCAAGTTTGGGTTGGATGGTAATAGGTATTAGCCCATTTAGTTGGTTAGTTGTGGGAATTAATTGGTAGCCCATTAGTGATATCTTTGGCCCATTTTGGAGAGGAATGTTTGGCCCAATTGAGTAACCTATTTTGTGTCCCATATATGTTGGTGTTCCAGCCGTGTGTTAGTGTGTGTAGTGTGTGCAAGAGAGTGGAGAAGAGAGGAGCCGAGAGAGAGGCAACCGGGTTATGGATTGGTGGATTTCTAGGTGAGTTCCAACCATTGTTATCCTCTTCTTCTTCTTCCCTTTGTGGGCTTGCCATCACCACCACCATATCTCCTTTGTGGGGATGTATATCTTGGAGCAACAGGGTGTAGGAGTTTTGGGTCGAGCCTTGGAAGTGTGGTGTTCGTTTGGTTGTTTTCTGAGCCCGGAAATTGGTTGATTGGAGCCCCAAAATCTTACAAATGGTATCAGAGCAAGTTGGTGGTGGATTGGGTTTCAAATTCTGATAAAAAATCGACCAGAAATAGAGCAGAAAACCGGCGAAGGTGTCAAAAAACAGAATTTTCCCGACGACGAGACGGACCCAACGGTATTGACGGATTTCAGTTTGGAGCACTACGGTAAAAGTTGGACGATTTTGCCCTTCGACGTTCGGGTGTCGGGTGTCGTTTTGTGTTGCCGTGGTTGCCGGAGATTTTAGGACGAATGGTGATGGTCCCAAAGTGGTGAATTCACAGCTCTCGATATTTACGGACCTTCAGACGTGGTCCGCTCGGTATCGTGTTCTTTGCCTTTTATTATTGCAGTTAAATTTATTGTGTAGGACAACTTATTTTTCGCATTAGAAGTCATCGTGTGAGATGACGTTAGGTTTGGGGTTATCGTGAAGGGGTAACCATTGCCTGTTGCTAGACTTAGGAATTACTTGTTAATTATTTGCCTTAAATTCTTTGTGAATTTGTTGCCAATTAAATTTTTTAATTATTAGAATTGCACGTGATTTTAGGAAAGTTTACTTGACTATTCTGTGTGAATTGTGTCGGTACTTTACTTGGGGTCGTGGTTGGTCGTTTTTGTGTTCTATGCATTTTTTGGGTAAAATGACGACACATTATGAGTTGTGCATGTTTTAATGAAAATTGTGGTTTTTTAATTTGGCAAAGCGAAAATGTTTTTCATAAAACCTTTTGATGGCAAATGTGGTCTAAGGCAAGTGCGAAAATTAATATGTGTTTTAACTGCGGTAATTTGTACATGGTTGAAATAGACAATCCTATGAATGATAATAAAAGGGAAGATTAGGAGAGTGGTGATGCGAATTCTGTCATTGGGTCGAGTGATGACCCTAGTGAGGTTTATTGAGTGTAAACCTGGTTACTGCACGAACATGTGTGCATAACTCCTTCTGCATGTGTGTAATTGCTCAATTCGGCTGTATGTCTATATGTTGCATTTCAATGTGTTTGATATGTGCATTGGCATGAATTGGAGTGATCTTATTACTTTGTGTAATGTGTTTGCATGCATAGTGGGTTGAGATCTATAGCGTACTTCATTTTGCTCTGTGAGTGGTGTTAAGAGAGTGTGGTAGTGAGAAGTTAGAGGGGCAGCCATTTTCTCCTTCATTTTTGTGAGCCTGTGTGATTTGTGAGATTGTGTAAGGCAACCTGTGAGGGTTATCTTTGTTCTCTGTGTGAGCCTCTTTTGTGAGTGTTGTGAAGTAACCAACTCTTTCTTCTATTCTCTTTGTGAGTGCCACCTTCACCTTTCCCTTTGTGGGATAAATCCTTTGTGAATTTTTTAGAGCATTGGTGTTGGAGTAACCTTGTTGGTATGTGGGTCAATTTAAATTGTGCTCTAACCTTTGTGGTCGCCAAAAGGTGTTGATTTGCCATAGTAGGTTTGGGATGCATTGGCAGTATGTGTGTGTGTGTCTTTTGGTAAGGTGGAGTATAGATGCCTAGGGGTACATTATGGTTTGTACAGTGGGATGTGGAGTGTGACATTTGGATCACGGTGGAGATGTGATCAAATGTTTTGGAATCCTTTATCTGTGAAGAGACCCTGATCAGGTGGAGTGCGAGTGAGGCACTTCTATTACTTCTATTAGGTGGAGACCCATTATCCACGTTGGTTGGAAGAAGTGATGTGGTGATAAATGATTATCTCGATAACTTAGGATCTATAGAGATTTACCAGTTAGACATGTTTTGCTTAAGTGATTAGTCTAGTGAGCATTGTGGGCGATGAGGTGAAATTTGTGTTCTCGAGGAGTGAGCAACACGAAATGGGATAGGATAAGTGTAGTGAGATCTTCGTGAGGTCATTTATACATTTGTTGCGTATGTGTTGGCCTGTTGATTGACTTGGTGTTAATCTGTTGTTCTGTGTGAACATGGTTGAAAATATCTGTGTTATCCTATATATGATATCTCCATCGCATGTTTATTTGCTCTTGATTGATTGCTGTGAGTATTTGCTTCTACTTGGGTGTTCTTGACCTTAGCCCTGGTGAGTATATGAAGCAGGTATGGTAGGTGTTTCAGGTTGGAAACACGAGGTAAGGTATGTGATACCAATTTTATCGGTTACCTTGATTCTACAAGTATAAACTGTGTGTTTTGTTTGCTTGCAGATTTATTGGGATCAAGGTGGAGATTTGTTGGGTTTTTTGATACCCAATAAATCCGGGCAATAATTTAAAACAGTTTTCGGATTATTTAGGGACACCATAGACTTGGCTCGACTCGAAAACGACCTATACTTTTGGATGGCCCAAGTTTGGGTTGGATGGTAATAGGTATTAGCCCATTTAGTTGGTTAGTTGTGGGAATTAATTGGTAGCCCATTAGTGATATCTTTGGCCCATTTTGGAGAGGAATGTTTGGCCCAATTGAGTAACCTATTTTGTGTCCCATATATGTCGGTATTCCAGCCGTGTGTTAGTGTGTGTAGTGTGTGCAAGAGAGTGGAGAAGAGAGGAGCCGAGAGAGAGGCAACCGGGTTATGGATTGGTGGATTTCTAGGTGAGTTCCAACCATTGTTATCCTCTTCTCCTTCTTCCCTTTGTGGGCTTGCCATCACCACCACCATATCTCCTTTGTGGGGATGTATATCTTGGAGCAACCGGGTGTAGGAGTTTTGGGTCGAGCCTTGGAAGTGTGGTGTTCGTTTGGTTGTTTTCTGAACCCGGAAATTGGTTGATTGGAGCCCCAAAATCTTACAGTACAGTCTAACATGTAATTTACACAATTTTCTAAAAATATTCTTCTTGCAGATATATCAAAATCCCCTTACTGTCATAAATTGTGCTAATGCCTCTACCGCTGTCTATCAAATGTAATGAGGATGGCTTTACAATTTGAAGCAAGGGAGATAAATGAAAGTGTAAAAAATGGGTGTGGAAAGGTTAACTAATTTGTTTACCCACACTCCTGATATTCTATTTCTGTTTTCATTTTTCTCTTTGACACCATTTTCGTTTTCAATTTAATGTTATGCTTTACTACAAATTAAATACTAAAGGAATAGTAGATATAAAATTAAACACAGTGTAATATCTAAACATTCGTGAAAATAGATAATAAGTTTATGATAGATATAAAATTCTCAATTCAATCCTCGAGTAAAAGAGACTACATTGAAACAGTCGGCCAAAAGTTCTCACTCAACTCCTTCGAATCAATTTAAAACTAATGCAATTTATTGAGTTGTTAAAAAGACAACTTGGATAACAATTACCTCAAAAAACTACGGTCATGGACATTTGGAGTACATAAAATTTGCAAAGTTAAATAACCATATATATACAAATTTATGAAGTCGCGTTAAATAATTCTACAGCACCCACCTTCAAATCCAGCTCCAAGATTCTCTAGCATCAAAATCAACAAATCTGGTGTAATCCGATTTTGAGAAAACAGTAAGGTTGATTTGGAAAAAAATTAATGAACTTGAAAAGGGAAATGGGTGCAGAAAGGGAAAAGGATTTGTGTCAGCTAATTGAACTGAACTGAACTAAACTGAATGGCTGATTGACGACAACGATGATGACGGTGTAATCTGGAAGGAGAAGAGGGTTTGGGCAGAAAGGAGAAGAAAGAAAACAAAAACGAAAGGAAAAAAAAAAGAAAATGAGAAGGAAGAGAAAACATGGTGATATTTGGCTGTCTTTTATAATTTGTTTGAAGCTATAAATTAAAGAAAATATACTTTTTTGAAAGAATGAGAGATTATTAATTGAAGTGTATTGGATGTTTCATCGTCTGACTTTCGATATTTTGGACGGCAGCTTTATTCATTCTACTTATCAAACCGAACTCTCACAATCAGAACCCCTCTTTTGGTAGAAAATATTGTGTATCATAAATTTTTTAAAAAAAATAATTCATAAACACGAGTATCCATTGCTCCAAATTAAATTATATAGTTATGCACGTGAAAAACACGTTCCGCATTCATTCTCCTTTTCTAGTTCAATAAAATACATTCGAATAGCATTCAGGGGAAGGGGGAAGATCGACATAGTATTCGTTAATTAGTCTTATATATATCAAATAAAAAAATACAAGGAAAGAAATGGAAAATACTATGTCAACAAAGAAATCCATAACAAGACATATAGATGTTATAGATATCTCTACCTGTATTTTGCAGTAATAGGTACGGTAGCAGATCTAAGAAGCTTGTAAAAGTTCTTCACCATGAGTACCTGACCATTGTTCTTCAACCTTTTGGATGGTGAGTCAACAATGCCAAGTGAGTGGGTGGCAGATTCGAGTACAGACTCTCTTATGTATTTAGCTATGGCCCTTTTACTCAACTCTCTTCTTCAAAACCCAAATTGCCGCCATTATCATCTAAGAATATTGTTGTAAAGTTTGAGATTAACCTATTGCAGCTTAATATTTCCAGTTTCCAAACCAAATTCTCCATGTCAAAGCCTCTCTTTTTATCTAAAACAATTCATAACATAGTGACTCATAAACACGAGAATCATTTGCTCAAGATGAAATTATATAGTCATGCACGTGCAAAACATGTCCGAAATGCGTGCGCCTTTTCTACTACAATGTAAGGCATTCGAAAATAGCACTCACGGAAAGGAGGAAGATTAAAACAATATTCATTAATTATTATATTTTGATGAATTTGTAATAAATACTACCAAATAAAGATATACAGGAAAAGAAACGAAAAATGCTATGTTATTAAAATATTACACAGCAAGACAGATACATGTATATATGGAGCATAAAGTGATTCTGCTCATATGAAAAGCCCTTTCAATTCATGAAAAATGTGTATTAAATGCAGAAATACGTTCAAAATGTGAAATGATAAGAAATTAACTTTCTCTAAGTAATATCACTGCAATAGTAGTGAAAAATGGGAGTGCCGTAGATCAAGTGTCCCTTAATTTTATCGAGAAGTATGAAAGAAGGAGGCTTGAGAAATAGGCATTTTATTAGCTTTTCTTTCTGTTATTTCAATTTTTCAGTCATATTTTAGGTAAATTGGTTTGTTTAGGGTTTTCTTTAGTTTTCATATTTATTGACAATGTTCTATAGCCGTAAAACACCTTTTTTAGCTTATTTTGTTTATCAATAAGAAAACTCTCAGAATACTCTGAGAGTTTCTCTATTCCTATATTCCTAGTTCTGATTTCTAGGCTTGTAGCAGGGTTGTGAGATTATGCAGATTCAGCTTCCATTCTTTCCCGCTGCATCAGTGAGGCTGGTGGTTCCAATTTCATTTTCTACTTATTCTATTGCAAATTTCTTATCATCTGGGAAAATTCTACACTCTGCATGCATTCATCTGTGAGTAAATAAAAAGAGGCATGGCATTGAATTTTGCTGCACCTCATTTTTTCCTCCCAACACGCGCTTCTTCATTTATTCTATGAATACAGTAAAGTCTAACATGCTATTCACACAACTTTCTATGAATATACTACTTGAAGATATATCAAAATCCCATTAATACTGTCGCAAATTGTGCTAATGCAGGGTCGGTCATGAAAGTTCAGGGGCCTTGAGCTAACTTTAAATATGGGGATCCTATAAATATTTTAAAAATATATAAATAATAAAAAATTCAAACTTAGAAAAATAATAGTCTAAAACTTTCAAATGTCTAAATTAAAATTTCTAGAATTTTTTGATAGAATCAATAATTATACTATTACAATCAATTTGTTTTAGAACTTGTTTTCAATAGACATCATAGTCAATCCATTCAACATTTCTTGTGAAATTATTGATCGAAGTAGGATTTTATCAAATTTAACTTTTGAGAAGCTCCTCTTAGCATATGTAAATGGTATGGTCATTAATATTCTATAAGTAATCTACACGTGAAAACAACATTACATAATTTTCGTATAGTCTAATACTTCAATTGCCTCTTTTCTCTCTTTTTGCATTAGTTTTTCACAATTTATAGCTCAAAAATAATTCATGCCCATCAATATCACAATCTCTATCGAACTTCAAAATTTATTCAAGCTTATTATTCTATTATTTCAAACAATTATTATTTGTAGTCTGCAATTTTTTAAAAATCAAACAAAAACCCAAAAGTATTTTCGTATTTTGAAACTGTTCAAACTTTAACTGAAAAAAAGAGCTTTATCAACTATATATAAGAAAAAATCAACTTTAAAAGATTCTTTAGCTAAACTTATTGTCTTATCAGTGATATTTTCATAAAAGTACCTCTTTCTATGAATCATATGCTTCTCATGAAATGTAAGTTCAACTTCATTTGAGAAGCAATATTTTTAGAAGTAATCTTGCTAGATTTATGTTTCAAAAAATGAAATAAGTGCTTTTAATTAACTAATAGCATCATTAGTAGAAAAGTCCTCACTTTGCAACATTTTGCTTAATTTATTAATGACAAACAATATATTGTACCAAATAACCGTGCTAAACAAGAAATCAAAATATGTAATGTCAAAAGACAAACTTTTAGCATCTCTTAATGCATTAGGGTCATCACATGTTTTCACAAAGTGTTTTTAAAATGACTTCTTTTTTTCAAAGCTTGAAATCTTATTGCTTTAATACTTCAGACATTTCATTCACATTATCTTAAAAATATTTCCATCATCTTGTAGAAGATGAAAACCAATAATTTCAAAAAAAAGATTTAGCCTTTATACAAGAATTTATCATATCTCGAAGTACAAGATTAAAATTATGATAACCAAATGTTAAGCAAAATCCATTGAATTTACTTATAGTACTCTCTCTGTTAATATTCATGCTTCCCTTTCATATTAGATGGGATATAGATGTAACAATTAAAAAATCTGACTAATTTTATGTTTTCATACAAAAATTGCAAAGCAAGAAGAAATTAACAAATATCAAAAAGAAAAATTAAAAATATAAGAGAGGACAAAAAAAAAAAAAAAATCATACATATCAGTATCGCTGTCAAAGATTGTAAATGTAAGCTAGAGAATTTGCAGAGATTTGGATTAAGGATGAAAAATAAGAATGATTAAACAAACAGAGAAAATAGAATAAAAAATGAAATGTCTCTTAACGACATTAGAAAGGCGAAGAGAGAAAAGAGAGAGAGAGAGAGAGAGAGAGAGAGAGAGAGAGAGAGAGAATGGAGAGTCAACCTGAAAATGAGAGAAAAGAAAAAAAAAAGGAAAGTCAATAAGGTATTGAAAACGTTTTTTACGTTTTGAAATATACAAAAAAATTGGAAACTTTTCTTTATTATAAATATAATAAAAAAAAATTGGAGCCACTATCATGACAGGATCTTAAGCGATCGACTACACCGCCTATAGTTCGAACTAACATTGTTAATGCTTCTACTCCTGTCTATCAACTGTAAAGGAGATGGCTTTACAATTGGAAGCGAGTGACATAAATGAAAAGTGCAAGAAACGAGTATGGAAAGGTTAACTAATTTGTTTACCGGCATTCCTGACACTCTACTTCCATTTTCAATTTTTTTTACGCCTTTTTCTCATCAATCCTTCAAGGAAAGATCCCTGGAAAGAAAGAAAAGTAAATAGTTCATCCCTTGCAAGTTTTCATTTTCAGTTTAATGTTATGCATGTTTAAATTGATGTCGGGTAGAATAGTGGTAATTCTGCAAGTTAGTTCTACCAGCAATTCACAGAGAAGAACACAAGATTAATGCCGAAAAAAATACAGAGAAAATGTCTCTGAAGTTTAAAGAACTTTATTATATCATGCAATCATCAAAATAAGTCCACAAGCCGAACTTTATATCAAAAATCCTAATTTTAGCAAAAATTGTAAAATTTCAAAAATTACGCCAAACGAAAATACGGAATAAAATACGTAATCTGAGAAAAATCTAGCTCAAATCGAGTTAAAAATCATCTCCTAACATACAATCGAAATATTACTAAAAATAGCAAAATTTAACTAAAAATAGCAATTTGGAAGGGAAAACAGCGGAATTTGAGGTTGAAAACGGCACACACCGAGCAAAGCTTTCTGGATTGTGGTCATAATCGCGATTCTGATAACCGTAGCCAAAGATATGGCCAAATTATTGAAACACGACTCAATTACCAAAGTTACGCGATCACTTGCTATCCTTGCTCCGATCTACCAACTCGTGATACTTTAGAGTCATTAACGTGTTATCTGACAACTCAGTATCTGATTCGGACCCTCCTGTATCAGTTGCCCCGGGTTGGAAAGAACTCGTCCTCGAGTTCGGGTTAGTATCATCAGAATCCACAAAACAAGGACTTAGGTGTTTCACATTAAAGACTCAGACGTCCTCAAGTGACTTGGAAGAAGCAACATGTAAGCATTATCGTTGATCTTCTGTAGTACACAAGATCCAATCTTCTGGTCTTTAAGCTTATTATACTCACCAATAGGAAAATGTTCATGCGTTAAAACAGCCCAGGCAAAATCAACAACATCAAAAAGTACCTGACGACGATGACTGTCAACCCGAGCCTTGTACTTGGTATTGCTCATGAATTGCCAACTTCACTTGTTCATGGATATCCTAAAGATGCTCTGCCATCTCATCTGCCTTAAGACTGAAACGTCCTATACATGGAATAGGGGCTAAATCCAGCACCCCAGATGGGTTCTAATCATAGACAATCTGAAATGGACCGAAGCCAATGGTTCTGTTTGTCGTCTTGTTATAGGTAAATTCTACTTAAGGTAACGCTAAATCTCACTATTTCGGCTTAGTTCCTGCCAAACATCTCAAAAGGTTGCCCAAACTTTGGTTCACTACCTCGGTCTGACCATCTATCTGGGGTGATAGGCGCTGCTAAAATTCAATTTTGTCCCCAGCCGTCCCCACAAACTCTTCCAGAAATGACTAATGAACTTAGTATCACGATCTGAAGTGATAGATTGAGGAACACCATGCAAATGCACAATCTCCCGGAAATAAAGACAGGCAATCCGAGTAGCATTCATAGTCTTCCTACAAGCTACAAAATGGGTCATCTTCGAAAATCTGTCAACCACAACAAAGATAGAAGCCGCGGTTCATTGGGTACGGGGTAAACCCAACATAAAATCCATGCTAACATCGAACCAAAGAGCTTCAGGAACAGGTAAGGGAGTGTATAGGCCCTCATTGGTGAGAATCCCTTTAGACCACTGTCAAACATAACAATGGTTCACATAATGCACAACATCACTGGTCAACTTGGGCCAATAAAAGCCAAAAGAGATAAGGGCCAATGTTTTATCTCGGCTAAAGTGCCCCTCATTGTGAAGTTTACTGATAATTTTGTACCTCAATGAACTATCTGGAATGCACAACTGTAATCCACGAAACAGATAGCCTTTATGCAAAACAAAATCATGACGGTGACCGTTAGTTACCTCTAGAAATATACTATCGAATGAAGGATCATCTGCATACATATCCGAAAAAGGCTCAAAGCCCGTAAATCTTGTACTAGTAGTGGTGAGGAGCATAGTACGACGGCTCAATGTATCTGCGACGCGATTTAGGCTCTCTGCTTGGTGCCCAAGTTTAAAGGTGAACTCTTGCAAGTATGCTACCCACTTGGCATGTCGTCTACTTAGCTTATGTTGACCATTAATGTAATTCAAGGCCTCATGATCAGTAAATAGAATGAACTCCTTCTGTACCAGATAGTGACGCCAATGTTTTAGGGACTGAACTATGGCATAGAACTCTAGGTCATAGGTGGAATAGTTTTTCTTGGATCCTGAGAGCTTCTCACTGAAGAAAGAAATTGGCTGCCGTGACTGACTCAGGACACCTCCAATGCAAGCTTAATGCATCACAATTGACCTCGAACACCTTGTCAAAATCAGGGAATGCCAAGACTCGTACTTCGATTATCTTCTGTTTGACTAACTGAAAGCTGGCTTCTGCTTCCTCGGACCATTGGAAATTACGTCTCTTAAGACATTCTATGATAGGAGCAATCAAAGTGCTGAAGTTTCGGATGAACCGTCGATAGAATGATGCTAACACATGGAGAAAGGTCCTCGGGCACAAGGTCAGCGAATTCTGCTAGTAGTTGTTGTACCTCTGCTGGTAACTCAGACTCTACTAACATCACTGTACTATCCCTACAAGGCAGTAGAGCATATATCACATTCCCATGCTCAACCTCTTCTAAAAATCTGGACATAGAAAGTAGATTAGTATTGTGGACTACCGGAGTAGGAGATGGCCCTTCACGTCGGGGTGCCAACACAATCCTTTTCCCCTTGATGCTAAGGGAGTATGTATTCTTCCATCCATCATGGATAACAATGTGATCATACTGCCAAGTCGACCCAACAATACATGACATGTGTCCATTGATACAACATCACACCAAGCATTATCAAAATATTTGCTACCAATTGAAAAAGATACGAGACATCGCCTATCTATTGTCACCTCACTGCCTTTATTCAGCCACAACAACTTGTATGGTTTGGGATGACGATCAGTTTTCAACTGTAATTTCTAGACAGCCTCATCGAACACTACATTCTCACAATTGCCACTGTCAATGATCATTTTACAGACTTTATCAGCAACTGTGCAGGTCGTGTGGAAAATATTGGTTTTCAACCAATCATCTCCTGAATCGCCCTTAAGAGTCAATAAACTCCTGCGAATGACCAAAGTCTCATGTCCATCTCCATACAGCACATCATCAATTCCATTAGCGTCATACACAGCCTCCCTAATCTCCTCGGTCTCATCTACCACGTCCTCCCCAATCAACAATTTTTTTTCCTTTTGACTAGCAGGCTTCCTGCAATCAGTAGCCTTATGCCCTTGTTCACCACAACGAGAACATTTAATAGAAGTATTAGAATTACCATGCGATATCTGCTCGACGAGATGTGAGTGGAATCCTCAGGTCGATGGTTCTAATCGTTCCTGATCACCGGCCTCCTATTCTGCTGTTTTTCAACAGCAAGTGTACGTTGATATGCTTCCGAAATTGTCCATGGTGAGTGAAGGCTGAGGACATCTTACAGGGGCTGGAGCAACCCTCCCAAGTACCGTGCCACCATCTGTTCCTCCATCTCATATAAGTCATTCCGGGCGACCAATGGTGAAACTCCTCCTTGTAATCATCAACTGATCTCACACCCTGCCTCAACGTATGAAGTCGCTGAAATAAGGTTTGAGTATAACCAAAGGGAAGAAAGTGACCCTTCATCTTCTCCCAATCAGCGATCTTGGGCTTGCCCTGCCTATCCCGTGAATGTCTCAATTGTTCCCACCATGCAGACGCACTGCCCTTGAGTTTAATGGCAACCAATTTCACCTTCACATGATCCGGGACTTTCTTGTAGTCAAATATATGTTCAACTTCATTTATCCAGTCGATAAATCCCTCAACCTGTAACGTACCAGAAAATTCGACCAAATCTACGCGAAAATCGAGATCCTTATGACGCTCCTCCCAACCACGGTGCTTCCAAAATAGATCACATTGGTGGTAGGGATTTTCAAAAATAGCTGAATCGGACTTGAGATTGGAGACCTCACGGTCTTCCAAATCGTGCGCCACTAGGCCCTAGATTAACTCTGCAACTTGCCTCTACAAATCTTCAATCGTGATATCCTGAATATTACGATCAAAGTGTTGCACCTCCTCAATCGGAAACTGCCCACGCCGACCACGACCACGACCTCCAGCCATTGAAACTAATGAAATCTCACCCATGAAGAAGATATTGAAGCTCAGATACCAACTGACGTCGCGCAGAATAGTGATTATGCTACAGGCTAGTTCTACCAACAATTCACGGGGAAGAACATAAGATTTACGTCGATAAAAACACAAAGAAAACGTCTGTAAAGTTTAAAGAACTTTATTATATCACGCAATCATCAAAATAAGTCCACAAGCCGGACTTTATAATAAAAATTTGATTTTTACCAAAAATGACAAAATTTCAAAAATCACGCCAAACAAAAATACGGAATAAAATAAGTAATCTGCGAAAAATCTAGCCCAAATCAGGTTAAAAATTATCTCCTAATATGCAATTGAAATATTACAAAAAATTGCAAAATTTAACTAAAAATAGCAATTCAGAAGAGAAAATAGCGGAATTTGAGGTTGAAAACGGTACACACCGAGCAAAGCTTTTTGGATTGTGGTCATAATCGTGATTCTGAGAACTGTATCCAAAGTTATGGCCAAATTACCGAAACACGATTCAATTGTCAAAGTTATGCGATCATTTGCTATCCTTGCTCCGATTTGCCAACTCGTGATACTTTAAAGCCATTAACGTGTTATCTGACAATTCAGCATTTGACTCGAACCCTCCTGCATCATAAATACAAATTAAATACTGGAGACATTGTAGACAAAATGACAAAAAAAAATATATATATATATAAGGGTAAAAATTGTCCTTCAAATGGTTATCAAACACCTCCACCATTGTTTTGGTATGAAGAATATTAATACAAGTTATGATAAAAGTAATTAGATATTCAATATTGAAACATTTGTGTAAACATATAGTTTAAGATAGCTATAAAATTCACAATTTAAAATTGTAGAAAATTAATTCAAACCTTGAGTGAAAAAACAAAATTGAAATAGTCAGCCAAAAGTTCTCGCTGAACTCTTTCGAAACCAATTCAACATTGCTGCAATATGTTGTGAAATTGTAAAGAGAGCTTGGTTAAAAATTGCAGCATATAACTACTGTCATGGGCATTTGGAGTACACAAATTTTTCAAAAGAAAAGGAAAACAAAAATATATACAATTTATGAACACATACAATTCTATAGCAGCCACCTTCAAAACCTGCTCTAATATTTTCCAGCACCAAGATCAACGAGGTGCCGGTGTAATCTGATTTTGAGAAAACTGTAAGGCTGATTTGAGGAAATTTTGATAAACGTGGAAAGGGGAAGAAGAAAAGGGTTTGGGTCGGCTGATCGACAACACCAACGGTGTAATCTTGAAACGAAAAGAGGCTTTGGGAGGAAATGAGAAGAAAGAAAACAAAAACGAAAGGAAAGGAAAAAAAAAAAAAAAAAAGAAAAAAGAAAAGGAGAGAAGAAGGAAAAGAAAATGTGGGAGTCTGGGAGAAGAAAGAAATGCGAAAGAGAAGAAAATGTGGAAGAAGAAAGTAAAGTAGGAAAACGAAAAGGAAAAAAAATCCACGAAAAAAAATGTGGTGACGCGAAGGAAGAAAAAAACTCCCCTTATTTATCTTGCATAATATACATAGCATGCCTCGGTAGTATGCTGTAAATTTTAACTTTTTTATGGCATATATAATACATTAAGTAATTAAAAATTTATGGCACACATTTAAGGCATACCATAAATAGTCTATTTTTACAACATGTTTTATATGCACGCTAAAAGCCAATTTTGCTGTAGTGTAGGTCCTTAACAAATATGTAATTGTAGTAATTAAATTAAATAAGATTAAAAACTAAACATATATAAGAACACTTAGAGGTGGAATTAATTGAAGAGGGAAATTTCAACAAGAATATGCTAAAAGAGTAAAAAGTATTGACGAGTGTGTTTCATTCATTCAATTAATAATATTTAAACTTGATATTTGTTTGTTCTTAAGAGTTTTTAGGACATTTTGACGTATGTTTTCGTGTTGTGTTGTAAGTTAGGTGAAATGGTGATAAAGGGCGACTCTTGGAGTAATTAGAAGTCAATGAGTGATGATGATATGAACCTAGGACACGAGGACTTGGAAACATTCAAAGAAGCAAGAATCCGGGCATAGAAGGAAAAAATCAGCAGAGAAGGCAGAGCCTAGGCGCCACTCAAGCCAGGAGAAGATAGAATTTCAACAGAATGCTGCCTGACCAACGCCTAGGAGCCACGGCAGAAAAAGAGGAAGCGCCACTTAGGCCCTGTGCCGTGGAATTTAAGGTTAATTTAATACCAAAAAAGCCCAATTAACCCTAACTCGAGCTAGACATTGAGGAGGTCATAAATACAACTTTTTAGAGGAATTCGGAGGACTCTTCGAAGATGGCTAATCTAGCAAAGAAAGCAATTGAAGGAAGAGACGGGTGAGAAGGAAGATTGATGGAACTCCAAAATAGTTTTTTCTCTTTTTTTCTCCTTCATGTTTATTATTATGAACTTGAATTTTCTTTATTTTCCAATCATGAACTAAGTCAATTATCTAGGGGATTGATGTAATTTATACTTGATACTAAGTTTTGATTTTCAATATTTATTTCCTTGAATTTCCTTCTAAGTTTATTTGTGTTATTTGTTTTTGATGCTTTCAATTAACTGGCCATTAATTTATTGATTTGATGTTTAAGATTCGACAATTGAGTGAGACAATTTTGAATGTGATCATAGAATAATACAACCTAGGATTTTATATGTTTCAAGAGAAAGTATGAAAATTTTGAAGCGGTTTTACAAAGAACCATAGAACTTGTGAATTCCTAGAGTTTTTTTATTTTTTTATTTTTTTTATTTGGACTAGAGATATTGGAATCGGAATGTAGGATTTTTACTCGCTACTCAAGAGAGGGATTATATATATTAGGGTTCTTTGCTTATAAATTAGGAAAATCAATTGGAGATAAATAGAGAATTAAGAGACACGGTTAATAATTAAATGAAATCAAAACCCTAGGCTTTTCTCATATTATTTTAATCCTTAAAAATTGACATTCTATCATTGATTTAGTCAAACTTTCAATTTAGATTTAGTTAAATTGCATTGATCCCATTAATTCGATCGTCTAGATAAAGCAAGGGTTAATATAATCACAGTACTTATCAATCCTTGTGAATTCAACATCCTAACTCGTTGTTATATTATAAAACTTGAGATCTTGCGCTTGCGGTATAATTTCTATTAACAAGTATCATCCATCTTTCTCATTTTTTAATTGAGTTTTATTCATGTTTAGCCAATTTTTCCTAACATTTATTACCATGAGTTCGGCAGATAGAACGTCCCCGAGAAAAGGCAAGGCAACCATTAAAAAAGAAGAGAACCAAACTCACCTACGTACAGGTCATATTTTCAAAACTACATGCTAGTCTTTCGAAAGGCAGCGAGCTCTGCACTCTGGCTAGTGCCAAGGGGTCAGTTTTTGTTGGTTGAAATAATGTTGTGTCGAGGAAAGGAAGTAAAAGTTAGAATATTTGACTGTCTTTTATAATTTGGTTGAAGCTATAAATTGAAGAAAGTATACTTCTTTGAAAGAATGTGGGATTATTTGAAGTGTATTGGGATATTGCATCGTCTAGCTTTTTGATAATTTGGAGGGCAGCTTTTTTCTTTATCATAACATAGTGATTCATAAACATGAGGATCCACCGCTCCAGATGAAATTATATAGTTATGCACGTGTAGTAAACATGTGGAATTCATGCTTCTTTTCTAGTTCAATAAATCACTTTCAAAAATAGCATTTAGTGAAAGGAGGAAGATTGACATAGTATTCATTAATTAATCGATAACAAATAAATAAATACAAGGAAAGAAATGTAAAATATCCACATTCCAGTAATAGGTGTTAATAATTGGGATTCCATCTTAAATGGTCAACCTTGTTAAGAGGAGCAATCCAATTCTTTATAAGTTGGTTTATGTTTACTTCTTTATTCGATGTGAAATTATATTCCTTAACGTGTCCTCACAAGATGGTGGCTCATTTGAGCAGACCAATCTTGAAATTTGTGTGCTCAATTTTGGAGTCTTGAACGTTGCTCATTAGAGTTTAATGGGCTTTGATACCATATTAAAAAGCATATTGGGCTTAACTCAACCTAACAAAACCAGCTTGTTAGGGGAGGATTGCCCTCATCTTATTAAGTGGATCGTATTAATATCACCCACCAATGTGGGACTCTAATATTTCCCTTCACGCTAAACCATTCCAAACAATTGTGAACAAATCGATATTGGGTGCACCCAACATTGCAAAATTGGGTCTGCTCTGATACCATGTTAAGAATTTGAGTTCTATTTTAAAAGGTCAACTTTGTTAAGAGGAATAATTCAATTCTTTATAAGTTGGTTTATGTTTACATCTTTATTCGATGTGGGATTTTATCCCTTAACAATAGGTACAATAGCAGATCTAAGAAGCTTGTAAGAGTTCTTCACCATGAGTACTCGACCACTATTCTTCAACCTTTTCAGATTTCAAGTCAACATCACCAAGTGAGTGGATGGCAGATTCCAGTTCTGACTCTCTACGTACTTAGCTATGTCCCTTTTGCACGACTCTCTCCTTCAATATCCAAATTCTTGCCATTATGATCTAAGCATATTGTTGTAAAGGTTGAGGACTAGACAAGCATGGCCACCCCAATTGCAGATTAATATTTAAAGTTTCGAAACCAAATTCTCATTGTCAAAACCTCTCTTTTCCTTGAAAACAATTGTGCCTCAAGATGAACGTATATAGTTTTGTACACGCATAACATGTCGCAAATATGTGCACCTTTTCTAGTACAATATAAAGCATTTGAAAATAGCATTCACGGAAAGGAGGAAAATTAACACATGTATTCACTAATTAATCTATTTTATAAATTTGTAACCAAATAATACCAAATAAAGAAATACAGGAAAGGAAATGATATGAAAAATACTATGACATCAAAGAAATGGAAAATACCCATATTTTTCAGTAATAGGTACAGTAGCAGATCTAAGAAGCTTTTAAGAGTTCTTTATCATGAGTACCTGACCATTGTTCTTCAACTATTTCAGATTTTGAGTCAGCAATGCAGAGCAAATGAGTGGGAGGTTCGATTGTAAAGTTTGAGGAATAAACATTCATGTCCAGTGATTCATAAACATGAGAATTCGTTGCTCAAGATGAAATTATATAGTTATGCACGTACAGAACACATCCGGAAATGCGTGCGCCTTTTCTAATACAATGCAAAGTGTTTGAAAATAGCATTCACGGAAAGGAGGAAGATTAAACAGTATTCCGTAATTAATCTGTTTTATTATTTTTTAATAAATACTTCCAAATAAAGAAATACAAGAAGGAAATGAAAAATATTATGTCATCAAAGAAATGGAAAATACTCATATTTGCAGTTATAGGTTCAGTACCAGATCTAAGAAGCTCGTAAGAGTTATTCATCATGAGTACCTGACCATTGTTCTTCAACCGTTCAGATGGCGAGTCAACAACGCCGAGTGGGTGGCAGGTTCGAGTACTGACTCTCTATGTACTTAGCTATTTTCCTTTTGCTCGACTTCCTCTTTCATTGCCCAAATCCCTGCCGTTATCATCTTAAGAACATTGTTGTAAAGTTTGAGGACTAGACACTATTCACGGCCGCCCCAATTGCAGCTTATATTTCCAGTTTCCAAACCATATTCTCACAGTTTTGTTGAAAACAATTGAGCCTCATAACACAAAACATGAGAATCTGTTGCACAAGATGAATTTATATAGTTATGCACGTGCATAACACGTCCGAAATGCGTGTGCCTATTCTAGTACAATATATATAGCATTTGAAAATAGAATTCACGGAAAGAAGGAAGATTAACACATATTCATTAATTAATCTTTTTTGATAAAAATGTAACAAATACTACCAAATAAAGAAATACAAGAAAGGAAATGAAAAATACTATGTCGTCAAAGAAATGGAAAATACGCATATTCTGCAGTAATGGTACAGTAGCAGATCTAATTAGAAGCTTGTAAGAGTTCTTGATCTTGGGTAACTTACCATTTTTCTTCAACCATTTCAGATGGTGAGTCAACAACGCCGAGTGAATGGGTTGGAAAGTTCGAGTACTGACTCTCTATGTACTTAGCTATGTCTCTTTTGATCGACTCTCTCCTTCAATGCTCAAATTCGCGCCATTATCATCTAAGAATATTGTTGTAAATTTTCAAGACTAGACATGCATGGCTGCCCCAGTTGCGGAATCATATTTCCAGTTTCCAAACAAAATTTCACTGTAAGAACCTGTCTATTTGTTGAAAATAATTGAGCCTCATAACATAGTGATTCATAAACACAAGAATCCGCTGCTCCAGATGAAATTATATAATAGGTATGCACGTGTAGAACACGTCCAAATTGTGTGTGCCTTTTCTAATACAATATAAAGCATTTGAAAATAGAATTAATGGAAAGGAGGAAGATTAACACAGTATTAATTAATTAATCTGTTCGATAAATTTGTAATAGATACTACCAAATAAAGAAATAAAAGAAAGGAAATGAAAAATATTATGTCATCAAAGAAATGGAAAATGCCCATATTTTGCAGTTATAGGTACAGTAGCATATCTAAGAAGCTTGTAAGAGTTTCTTCACCATGAGTACCTGACCATTGTTCTTCAACCATTTCAGATAGTGAGTCAACAATGCCGAGCGAATGGGTGGGAGGTTCGAGTACTGACTCTCTATGTACTTAGCTACGTCCCTTTTGCGTGATTCTCTCCTTCCATACCCAAATTGCTGCCATTATCATCTAAGAATATTGTTTTAATTTTTGAGGCCTAGATATTCATGTCCACCCCCAATTGCAGCTCAATATTTCCAGTTTGGAAACCAAATTCTCTGTAAGAACCTCTCTTTTTGTTGAAAACAATTGTTCCTCATAAAATAGTGATTCATAAACACGAGAATCCATTGCTCAAAATGAAATTATATGGTTATGCACGTACAAAACATGTCCGAAATGCGTGCGCCTTTTCTAATACAATATAAAGCATTTTAAAATAACATTCATGGAAAGCAGGAAAATTAAAAAGTATTCAGTAATTAATCTATTTTGATAAATTTGTAATAAATACTACCAGATAAAGAAATACAAGAAATGAAATGAAAAATACTATGTCATCAAAGAAATGGAAAATACTCATATTTTGCAGTAATAGGTTCAGTAGCAGATCTAAGAAGCTTGTAAGAGTTCTTCATCATGAGTATCTGACCATTGTTCTTAAACCGCTTCAGATGGTGAGTCAACAACGCCGAGGTAGTGGGTGGTAGGTTTGAGTACTGATTCTCTATCAACTTGGCTTTGTCTCGACTCTCTCCTTCATTGCCCAAAATGCTGCCGTTATCATCCAAGCAGGGGAGGACCCAATTCATGCTCAGTGCAGGCATCTGCCTGCACTGAGCTTTGGGCCACCCAGCCCACTTAATCTAAAAAAAAATAAAAAAATAAAACTTAAGAGGCATAATTGTGTTAAACTGGTGGGTGGGTGCTGACAATTCTTGAAGCCAGCTAAACTATATGGTATGTAATCTAAAGACCAGTGGCCCCTGAGCTTCTTCTGCTATATTTACTGATCTTTTTTGTAGGTCCCCTCACCTACAACCTACCACCCACCTAGTTGAATTTGAGCTCAACCCTCAACGCTGATTCTCTATTGGTGGTACCTCTTGGAGGCATCACACCTACTTTTTCAGCTCTGTAACCGGAGAAATGAAGAAAATTGGGTAATCTCACAAATTCAGTAAAGAGAAGATCGTTGCTATTTTAAATCTTTACTAATATCGCTCGCACTTAAAAAATTTCCTGGGTGTGCCCTGCATATATTGACGTTTAAGGACTAGACATTCATGTCCGCCCCCAATTGCAGCTTAATATTTCCAGTTTCCAAACCAAATTTCACTGTAAGAACATCTCTTTTTTACTGAAAACAATTGTGCCTCATAAAATAGTGGTTCATAAACACAAGAATCCTTTTCTCAAGATGAAATTATATAGTTATGCACATACAAGAACACGTCTGAAATGCATTCGCCTTTTCTAATACAATATAAGGCATTTGAAAATAGCATTCATGGAAAGGAGGAAGATTAAACAATATTCCGTAATTAATCTATTTTGATAAATGTGTAATAAACACTACCAAATAAAGTAATACAAAAGAAAATGAAAATATTATGTCAACAAAGAAATGGAAAATACCCATATTTTGCAGTAATAGGTACAGTAGCAGATCTAAGAAGCTTGTAAAAGTTCTTCACCATGAGTGCCTGACCGTTGTTCTTCAACCTTTCAGATGGTGACTTAACAACGTCGAGTGAGAGAGTGGCAGGTTCGAGCACTGACTCTCTATGTACTTAGCTATGTCCCTTTTGCTCGACTCTATCTTTCATTGCCCAATGATCCTGCCATTATCATCTAAGAATATTGTTGTAAAGTTTGAGGATTAGACAATATTCATGGCTTTCCTAGTTTCAGCTTAATATTTCCAGTTTCCAAACTAAATTTTCACTATAAGAACCTGTCTATTTGTTGAAAACAAATGAGCCTCATAACACAGTGATGCATAAACACGAGAATCCGTTGCTCAAGTTGAAATATATAATTATGCACGTGCAAAATGCGTCCGAAAAGTGTGCACCTTTCTCAAGTACAATATAAAGCATTTGAAAATAGAATTCACGGAAAGTAGGAAGATTAACACATATTCATTAATTAATCTATTTTGATAAATTTGTAACAAGTACTATCCAATAAATATACAAGGAAATGAAAAATACTATGTCATCAAAGAAATGGAAAATGTTGGAAATTAAAACTTGATTCATGAATGTTGGAAATTAATTTTGATACATGAATCAGCTTATTTAATATTTATGTGTTTATTTTATTCATGTATCCATATGGTTCTTTGTATCCTACTATTCATAGTATGTAGGAGAAGTCATTAATTAGTCTCTTGAATTTATAAAATGTATTTGGGGACCTTTTGTACCTATAAAAGGCCTTGTGTTTTCTCTCTGGCCTTTCTTCCCATAATTATTTATTTCCAACAGAAAATGCCCATATTTTGCAGTAATAGGTACAGTAGCAGATCTAAGAAGCTTGTAAGAGTTCTTCATCATGAGTAACTGACCATTGTTCTTCAGCCGTTTCAGATGGTGAGTCAACAACGCCAGCGAATGGGTGGAAGGTTCGAGCACGGACTTTCTATGTACTTAGCTATGTCCTTTTGATCAACTCTTTCCTTCAATGCCCAAATTATCATCTAAGCATATTGTTGTAAAGTTAGAGGTCTAGACATGCATGACCGCCCCAATTGCAGCTTAATATTTCCAGTTTCCAAACCAAATTCCCACTGTCAACTTCTCTTTTTGTTGAAGACAGTATAGCCTTATGACATAGTGATTCATAAACAAGCGAATCTGTTCCTCAAGATGATATTAGGTAGTTATGCACGTGCAGAACACGTCCAAAATACGTGCGCCTTTTCTAGTACAATATAAAGTATTTGTAAACAGCATTCACAGAAAGGAGGAAGATTAACATTGTATTCATTTATTAATCTATTTTGATAAATTTCTAAAAAAAAAAACTATCAAGTAATACATGAAAAGAAATGAAAAATTCTATGTCATTAAATAAAATTAGTTTAAGAAGTCCTTTCAATTCATGAAAAAATTTGAATTTGGCATATTCTCAAGGATAGCTTAAGTTTTTATTATTACTGATTCAATAATGTTCACTAAATAAGATAGGCATATGCATACAATTATACTCATACGTTATCATAATTACTCATCATACATCATCGTATTAAATCACAATTTTATACTATGTACTCGTTAGAACAACACGAGACTTGATTCAACTTCAGATCAATCAATTGTCAGTACAATCTTTTCTTGTTATGTTGTGTTGGGAAAAGGATGCACGGGAAATGAAAACACTAAAATGGGCCAAAAAAAAATACAAATGAAATATGGTTCGACTAACTGTCGACAATCGCAAGAGAAGAAGACATTATTAGCTGAAAAACCTCACAATACAATATTTTTCAGAGTCTCAATCTTTGCTTATACAAAACTAAAGCACTTAGCATAATTTTACCAATCATCATACTGTTGGTGATCACTGATTCATAAATGATTATTTGCTCTATTAACTTACTTTAATTATTGTTTTCAAAATGTCTCACTTGATGATTTGCCTAAGGCCTCCAAAATGGTTGAGCATCTCTTGTGAAAATTTGTGGTTCTACTGGTCGAGCATGAAGTATAACTTATGTTTTGATAGAATTATTAAGCCCTACTTGGTGCGAATTAAAATCTTGATAAAATATAAGCCAAAGTCCACGATTAATTTTACTCACACATTTCATCAATTTTTATTAAAATTTACTAAAAATCTATTTTTTTTTATCTAAACATGGGCTATATCTATTAACACTTTAAGAAAAAACTAAGTACCCATATGGTAATACTCTAGAAGATCAAGTCCTTATTAGTAATTAACATATTAAAATCAGAAACCCTAAATCCAATCCTCCCTCTCGCCATTTCCTAAGCCCCTGTTGGTGGGACTAAAATTAGATTTTTAGTAAATTTTGATAAAAGTTCATGAAATGTGTGGTTGAAAAGTTATAGGTCCCATGAAATATATGGTTAAAATTAATTGTTAACTTTGACATATATTAAAATTTGGATTTTAATTTCTACGGGGCTATATAGGTTAATCCTTGCACTCCCAAAACCTGATTACAACACACTAAAAATGTCAAAGTGAGGTCACTCTCTCAGATACACTATGTTTTTATTCTTTGGTTGTGTAATTTTGGTTATACATTTTGAAATTGTGTTATAGGGCAGGGAATTTCGACCGTTAACTAGTTTCGAATGTCGCTAGATTTTCCGGTGGCGATGATCATGATCTGCGTCGAAAACAAGGGTGTAAGAAACTTTTATGTATCGCTAGTAACAGGATAACTGGACGGTTGAACAGGCTTTTGATATGGGTGATATGGTGATGGCCACCGTAAAGAAGGGTCGTCTCACTTGAGGAAGAAAATGACGTCTGTTGTTACCGTAAGGCTTGGCATTAGAAGGATAGGGTTTTTATGTATTTCGAAGGTAATGATTGTTGTCCTATAATTGGATTTGTTCACCACCAGATCTCGACTCCACTCATGTCCACGCGTAGAGCTCCTACACACTTGGACAAACTGTTAGAAGCACATGACCTTCTCCAGAGGCAATTTCGTGCACTCCAACTATCAAGTCAATCAACTTGTTTAAATACGTTTTAGTGTGGGGTGTATGGAAGATGTGAGTAACACTAGTGTTCAGATATCGGGAGTTAATAATAGAACAATTATGAGAGAGAAATATTACTTGTGTGTAAAATTGCATTATCTTCAAATGACACTAAGGTAGAATGGTTACCATTGGATGAAAAGATATGTTGCCTCATCTCGACGATTGAAGCGCCTTGTCATGGCATCATTCCATCAGTCCTAGGCTATAAGGCATTAAATGACTCTGAAAAGTAGCCACCCTACGGCCTTGGCCTCGTTATCAAGAGTAGATGAACAAGTTAATTTGATAGGATGACTATTGCAGAGAGGTCACATCAATCATTTATAGAAGATCTTGTACGGAGGATCTTTTAGGGAAGGTGCCTTACAAGCCAAAGGCTATTCGCTTCAGATTGGTGCTACAGCATGTCGCATCGCCTCACCTCATCCATGGAGGATTCGGCCTCTACATGGGATTCAATGGAGTGCATCACTTCGACTACTGAAGGGCCTCAAATAGGCCAAGTAGGGTAGTGATGTGGAGTACTTGGGTTCGCTTATTACGTGGCTGCCACCTGGCCGTTTCTTGGAGCCTCATTGAATGAGATGTAATAGGATTCATGTTTTTTTGTGTTAATTTGAAGGGGTCTTGGATGCATGTGTTAATTTGCAAGTTGGTTTATTCTTGTAAACGAAGAATATTAACCTATTGCAGCTTATGGATGAAGTGCCGACCCCATAGAGGTGGAATTAACTGAAGAGGAAAATTTCAACAAAATATGCTAAAAGAGTAAAAAGTATCATCCATCTTTCTCATTTTTTATTTGTCATTCTCCGTTGAGTTCTATGTATTCTTTGTATGGATAGTAAAATAAAGGTTAAAGCCAATACCGGCCTCGAACGGGTAGGGCGCAGGGGTCTTGCCCCAAAGCGGATACGGGCAGGTACGAAAACATAGTCCATATCCCGTTACTCTCCCCGTTTATAGTTTATCTCGAATTTAAATGTTTTATTAAACAAAAAGAAAGAACTATCATCACTTCTAAAGAAAACATAGGTTGTTCTTAACAAATTGAAAAAAAAAAAGTAATAATTTTCATCAACTAAAGACATAAAAAAATAAAACAAATAAAAAAAAGCCCCGCCTTAACCCTAGTATGGGGGCGAGCAAGATGACAAAAATATCCGATGGGGCTAGGACCGACCTGTCCCGTTGCCATCTCTAATTCTTTGGACAATTTTTCCTAACATTTATAATAAGAGTTCGACTGATAAAACCTTCTCGACATAAGGTGCTGTTGAGGAAAGGATGTAAAGGTTGTGATATTTGGCTGTCTTTTATAATTTGTTTGAAGCTATAAATTAAAAAAAATATACTTTTTTGAAAGAATGAGAGATTATTAATTGAAGTGTATTGGATGTTTCATCGTCTGACTTTCGATATTTTGGACGGCAGCTTTATTCTTTCTACTTATCAAACCGAACTCTCACAATCAGAACCCCTCTTTTGGTAGAAAATATTGTGTATCATAAATTTAAAAAAAAAGTAATTCATAAACACGAGTATCCATTGCTCCAAATGATATTATATAGTTATGCACGTGAAAAACAAATTCGGCATTCATTCTCCTTTTCTAGTTCAATAAAATAAATTCGAATAGCATTCAGGGGAAGGGGGAAGATTGACATAGTATTTGTTAATTAGTCTTATATATATCAAATAAAAAAGTACAAGGAAAGAAATGGAAAGTACTATGTCAACAAAGAAATCCATAACAAGACATATAGATGTTATAGATATCTCTACCTGTATTTTGCAGTAATAGGTACGGTAGCAGATCTAAGAAGCTTGTAAAAGTTCTTCACCATATGAGTACCTGACCATTGTTCTTCAACCTTTTGGATGGTGAGTCAACAACGCCAAGTGAGTGGGTGGCAGATTCGAGTACAGACTCTCTTATGTATTTAGCTATGGCCCTTTTACTCAACTCTCTTCTTCAAAACCCAAATTGCCGCCATTATCATCTAAGAATATTGTTGTAAAGTTTGAGATTAACCTATTGCAGCTTAATATTTCCGGTTTCCAAACCAAATTCTCCATGTCAAAGCCTCTCTTTTTATCTAAAACAATTCATAACATAGTGACTCATAAACACGAGAATCATTTGCTCATGATGAAATTATATAGTCATGCACGTGCAAAACATGTCCGAAATGCGTGCGCCTTTTCTACTACAATGTAAGGCATTCGAAAATAGCACTCACGGAAAGGAGGAAGATTAAAACAATATTCATTAATTATTATATTTTGATGAATTTGTAATAAGTACTACCAAATAAAGATATACAGGAAAAGAAACGAAAAATGCTATGTTATTAAAATATTACACAGCAAGACAGATACATGTATATATGGAGCATGAAGTGATTCTGCTCATATAAAAAGCCCTTTCAATTCATGAAAAATGTGTATTAAATGCAGAAATACGTTCAAAATGTGAAATGATAAGAAATTAACTTTCTCTAAGTAATATCACCTGCAATAGTAGTGAAAAATGGGAGTGCCGTAGATCAAGTGTCCCTTAATTTTATCGAGAAGTATGAAATAAGGAGGCTTGAGAAATAGGCGTATTAATTTATTAGCTTTTCTTTCTGTTATTTCATTATTCTGTCATATTTTAGGTAAGTTGGTTTGTTTGGAGTTTTCTTTAGTTTTCATATATATTGACAATGTTCTATAGCCGAAAAACACCTTTTTTGGCTTATTTTGTTTATCAATAAGAATACTCTGTTGAGAGTTTTCTATATTCCTATATTCCTAGCTCTGATTTCTAGGCTTGTAGCAGGGTTGTGAGATCATTGTGTACACAGATTCAGCTTCCATTCTTTCTCGCTGCATTAGTGAGGCTGGTGGTTCCAATTTCAATTTCTACTTATTCTATTGCAAATTCCTTAACAACCGAGAAAATTCGACTCTCTGCATGCATTCATCTGTGAGTAAATAAAGATAGGCATGGCAGTGAATTTTGCTGCACCCCATTTTTTCCTCCCAACACGCGCTTCTTCATTTATTCTATGAATACAGTAAAGTCTAACATGCTATTCACACAACTTTCTATGAATATACTACTTGAAGATATATCAAAATCCCATTAATACTGTCGCAAATTGTGCTAATGCGGGGTCGGTCATGAAAGTTCAGGGGCCTTGAGCTAACTTTAAATATGGGGCTCCTATAAATATTTTAAAAATATATAAATAATAAAAAATTCAAACTTAGAAAAATAATAGTCTAAAACTTTCAAATGTCTAAATTAAAATTTTTAGAATTTTTTGATAGAATCAAAAATTATAATATTACAATCAATTTGTTTTAGAACTTGTTTTCAATAGACATCATAGTCAATCCATTCAACATTTCTTGTGAAATTATTGATCGAAGTAGGATTTTATCAAATTTAACTTTTGAGAAGCTCCTCTTAGCATATGTAAATGGTATGGTCGTTAATATTCTATAAGTAATCTACACGTGAAAACAACATTAAATCATTTTCGTGTAGTCTAATACATCAATCGCTTCTTTTCTCTCTTTTTGCATTAGTTTTTCACAATTTATAGCTCAAAAATAATTCATGCCTATCAATATCACAATCTCTATCGAACTTCAAAATTTATTCAAGCTTATTATTCTATTATTTCAAACAATTATTATTTGTAGTCTGGAATTTTTTAAAAATCAAACAAAAACTCAAAAGTATTTTTGTATTTTGAAACTATTCAAACTTTAACTCAAAAAAAGAGCTTTATCAACTATATATAAGAAAAAATCAACTTTAAAAGATTCTTTAGCTAAACTCATTGTCTTATCATTGATATTTCCATAAAAGTGCTTCTTTCTATGAATCATATGCTTCTCATGAAATGTAAGTTCAACTTCATTTGAGAAGCAATATTTTTAGAAGTAATCTTGTCAGATTTATGTTTCAAAAAATGAAATAAGTGCTTTTAATTGACTAATAGGAGCATCAATAGACAAGTCCTCACTTTGCAACATTTTGCTTAATTTATTAATGACAAACAATATATTGTCCCAAATAACCATGCCAAACAAGAAATCAAAATCTGTAATGTCAAAAGACAAACTTTTAGCATCTCTAAATGCATTAGGGTCATCACATGTTTTCACAAAGTATTTTTAAAATGACTTCTTTTTTCAACGCTTGAAATATTTTTGCTTTAATACTTCCGTGTCAGACATTTCGCTCACAATCTTAAAAATATTTCCATCGTCCTAATTTCAAAAAAAGATTTAGCCTTTATACAAGAATTTATCATATCACAAAGTACAAGATTAAAATTATGATAACCAAATGGTAAGCAAAATCCATTGAATTTACTTATAGTACTCTTTCTGTTAATATTCATGCTTCCCTTTCATATTGATGGGATATAGATGTAACAATTGAAAATTCTAACTAATTTTATTCTTCCATACAAAAATTGAAAAAAAAGAAGAAATTAACAAATATCAAAAAGAAAAATAAAAAATATAATAGAGTAAAAAAAATTAAAACAAAAATATCATACATATCAGTATTGCTATCAAAGATAGTAAATGTAAGCTAGAGAATTTGCATAGAGTTGGATTTAGGATGAAAAATAAGAATGATTAAACAAACAGAGAAAATAAAATAAAAAATGAAATGTCTCTTAACAAACATTAGAAAGGCGAAGAGAGAAAAGAAAGAGAGAGAGAGAATGGAGAGTCAACCTGAAAATGAGAGAAGAAAAAAACAAAAAAGAAAAAAGAAAAGGAAAAAAAAAAAGAATGGAAAGTCAATAAGGTATTGAAAACTTTTTTTACGTTTTGAAATATATAAAAAATTGGAAGCTTTTCTTTATTATACATAAAAAAAAATTGGAGCCGTTATCATGATAGGACCTTAGGCGATCGCCTACACCGCCTATAGTCCGAACTGACACTGTTAATGTTTCTACTGCTGTCTATCAACTGTAAAGGAGATGGCTTTACAATTGGAAGCGAGTGAGATAAATGAAAAGTGCAAGAAACGAGTGTGGAAAGGTTAACTAATTTGATTACCAGCACTCCTCATACTCTAATTCCATTTTCAATTTTTTTTTTTTTTTTTTTTTACGCCTTTTCTCATCAATCCTTCGAGGAAAAATCCCTGGAAAGAAAGATAAGTAAATAGTTCATCCCTTGCAAGTTGACAAAATGAAAAAAATAATATATATAAGGGTAAACATTGTCCATCAAATGGTTATCAAACACCTCCACCCTTGTTTTGGTATGAAGAAATTAATAACATCATATATAACAAGTTATGATAAAAGTAATTAAATATTCAATATTGAAACATTCGTGAAAATATATAGTTTAAGATAGATATAAAATTCACAATTTAAAATTGTAGAAACTTAATTCAAACCTCAAGTAAAACAACAAAATTTAAATAGTCAGCCAAAAGTTCTCGCTGAATGCTTTCGAAACCAATTCAACACTGCTGCAATATGTTGTGAAATTGAAAAGAGAGCTTGGTTAAAAATTGCAGCATAGAACTACTGTCATGGGCATGGAGTATATAAAAGTTTCAAAAGAAGAGGAAAACAACCATGTATACAATTTATGAACACATACAATTCTATAGCACCCACCTTCAAAACCTGCTCTAATATTTTCCAGCACCAAAATCAAAGAGGTACCGGTGTAATCTGATTTTGAGAAAACCGTAAGGCTGATTTGAGGAAATTTTGATAAATGTGGAAAGGGGAAGGGGAAGGGGAAGGGCTAAAAGGGTTGGGTCGGCTGATTGACAACACCAACGGTGTAATCTTGAAAGGAAAAGAGGCTTTGGGAGGAAAGTGAAAGTTACACAGTTCAACCCTAACAATACCTAGAGGGGGATGAATAGGTATATTATGCGGAATTAAAAATATTTTACGAATTAAATAGCAACAAGTCACTTTTTAATTCTTTTCTAGATGAATAAACAATAACAAAAGCAGCAAATCAATACCAGGATGATCACGGAGAAACCCAACTGGTAAAAACTCCGAACACTTTGCCAAGCAATCCACTATAAACAACTCAAACAACTTATAGTCTATCAGACTAGACGAACTGTACTATCTAATCACTCGACTGTACTTTTTACAGCTCTTCCTGGATTCCGTGCTCTCATGCGCCAATCCTTAGCTGTTGTTGCCAAAGCTCTCCGTAGAATCTACTACCCTGTAACACTCCTAGCCTTGTGAAATCGTCTATTTCTCGTGGATCAACGAAGAGCACATTGTTCTTCACATACTGGAACTCCAGTCAAATTCCCTCGAACTTCATAACTCTGACCAGATGTAGAGAAAAAGCAATTTGGTATTTAGATTTTAGGAACGATATTTTTCTAACCAAAACAATCAAAGTAGATGAAGGTTGAAAGACAAAATCGAATGAATTTCTCACAAATGAAGCTCTCTCAATATTCAACCTAATCAATTTTCGTACAAATGTCTTTTTGGTATATATAGGTAGGTTATAAAGAATTCCCGGATAATCACTTCGCTCGAGCGAGTGCTCAGCGATGGTCGAGCGACAGTATGTCGCTCGAGCGAGGAAGGGGCGATAGTCCAGCGACAATATTTCTGCTTTTGTAGCTCGAGCCAAACCTTGGCGACAGTCTAGCGAAAATCGGCACCATTTTCCTCTTTTGCCATTCTCGAACCCTAGACCTAATAACCCTATTTTCAACTATTTGCACATTACTCCTTGACTTTTCAACTATTTGCACATTACTCCATTCTTTTTGTTTACAGAATTGTTAATAACACAATTAAAACATAACAAGCTCCCCCTTTAGCATTCTGTGACAAAACTACTAACTAAAGTCAAGGCATAGACTCAAAAACCTATAACACAACTAATTAACTTGAACAAATTCTGCATCTTAATCAGCACATGTTTCCTGAAACAAATAACTTAACACTCAGTGTAAAATGTGTGGAAGACAGTATAATAAGGCAGTTCAAGTAGTTTAGTTTTAATATGCATGCTAAATCAAAACGTAGTAACAATGCAACCCAACATACCACGAAGACATATTGATACTACTAAAATATCAAACTTAATTTAGCAGAACTGAAATAAAAATTTATATATATATATATATATCAAAAATTTGATCAATGAGCATGACGTTGAAAATATTTTTCTACTCCCCATTTTTGTCACAAAATGACAAGAGATAAAGAATAACATACAACATCTTAAGAATGTAGGTATAAGCAGTCATAAGTATATGCAATGAATAATAAATTGTCCCACAAATCTAACTCAAATTACCCAAGGCGTAAATAATATAAGTGACCCATATGTGTTAAAGTGCCACTAATCATCTGGTAGTAGGACTCCAAACTTTAATTTTGCGAGAAAGGACTTGCAAAATATCACTGCTAATAAGTATATTCCTCTACTTATGAAAATCAAACCAATAAAGCACAATAGAACCTACATATGAAAGCTCATTATGGAGAATGTATTTTCTCCCCCTGATTTGTAGCAGAAAACATTAATCTTATATCACAACAGTCAAGAGGAATGTTCATATATATTGTTTTCATCTTAAGTGCAGGCTTCTTTTTATTAAGCGACTAACATGACCCCTGTAACAAGTTTTAAGCCGGTTATCCCAAGCCAGTTGACCATAGGCACCAAGTTATGAGAAACCACGCAGGCTTAATTAATCAAGTCAAGTAGGCTTCGAAAAGTAGCATAAGTTATTGAGCTCCTTTATTTTATTTATTTTATTATCTATTTATTTATTATTGCGAGGATAATCCCGAGCTTAGGTCTAAATCAGTTGGTCAATTCATGTTCAAAGTCACCCTACTAACATGTGACAGTCATCCCAAATCTCACACACGTGGTAGAGTCCCACTATCAATTTCATAGTATGTGCAGTGCTAATGGTATATGAAGAGACCTATATTAAATACTCCAAAAGTATCATAAGCTATCAATGAGAATTATATTACAGCTCACTAAATAAACTCATGCTTGATTACGACCAACAAAATCAAGTGTATTGTATATCATGATGTAAAACAATTTCCTGAATAAAACCTTTTTGTTCTCCCTTTTTTAAAAAAAAAAATTAATCATAACAATGAAAAATTGTTTTTGTTTGTTTTTTTTTTTTTTAATTAAAAAAAGAATGCACTAAGCACAAAAAACACAAGAAAATTCACACAACCAAAACACAAAAATAGATTGTAGACATGCATGAGAATAAATAAATAAATAAACATGATGCATGCATAACTCAATGTCACACAATAGTAGAATACGAGCATGCATCAAATATACTCATTCAATAAGCTACACAAATACCAATAGCTGTTCTAAGAGATTTGAACTGAAGTCCATCCAACGATTTAGTAAACAAGTCAGCTAATTGGTTCTCAGTAGAAATATGTTCAAGATTAACTATTTGAGTTTCCACAAGCTCTCGAATGAAATGATGCCTAATATCAATATGTTTAGTTCGAGAGTGTTGAACATGATTTTTCAAAATATTAATAGCACAGTATTATCACAAGACACAGTTATAGTTCCATGTTCAATCTCATAGTCACTCAACATCTGTTTCATCCAAAGCAGTTGAGTGCAGCAGCTTCCTGCTGCAATATATTCAGCCTCTGCCGTGGACAATGAGATAGAATTTTGTTTCTTGCTCATCCAAGCAACACAATTGACTCCAATGTAAAAGCAGCCTCCAGAAGTTCTTTTTCTATCATCAGCATTGCCAACTCAATCGACATCAGAATAACCAGCAAGATCAAGCTTGGCGTCCCGAGAGTACAGGATCCCATAATCTGTAGTTCCATTGACATATCTGATGATGCGTCGTACGACACTCAGGTAAGATTCCTTGGGATCAGCCTGAAAACGTGCACAAATCCCTACACTAAAAGTTATGACAGGTCTACTAGCAGTGAGATAAAGTAAACTACCTATCATACTTTTGTAAAGAGTCTGATCAACACTCTTACGAGTAGGATCATGACCTAACTTAAAACTAATGCTCATGGGGGTTCTAGTGTGTATTTTGCTGTCTTAACCAAAATGTTTGACAAGGTTTTTGGCATATTTCGATTGAGAAATGAACAAGTCATCATCAGTTTGTTTGACTTGAAGCCCTAAAAAGTAATTTAATTCTCCAATCATACTCATCTCAATTTCTTACTTCATACATTCAACAAAATCATGAGAAAGAGAATCAACATGAGAACCAAAGACAATGTCATCGACGTAGATCTGGGCTATCGTGATGGTATCTTCAATATGTCTTATAAATAGGGTTCTGTCTGCACTACTTCTCGAAAAACTATGTTCCATGAAATATGCAATAAACCTATCATACCAAGCTCTGGGAGCTTCTTTCAAACCATAGAAAGCTTTATTCAACCTATAAACATAATGTGGATATTTAAGATCAATAAATCCTTTACGTTGTTCAACATAGGCTTCTTCCTGAAGTATTCCATTTAAGAAAGAACTCTTGACATCCATTTGATATAATTTAAAACCTAAAGTACAGGCAATAGTTAGAAGAATTCTAATGGATTCAAGCCTAGCTACCAAGGTAAAAGTTTCGTCAAAATCAACTCCTTCAACCTGAGTATATCCTTGGGCTACTGACCTAGCCTTATTTCTGGTTATAGTACCTTGATCATCAATTTTATTCTTAAATATCAACTTAGTATCTATAACATAACAATCATCAGGCCTAGGAACTAAATCCCAAACTTTGTTTCTCGCAAACTGATTTAGCTCTTCATGTATCGCGTTAACCTAAAATTCATCCCTAAGAGCTTCTTCTATTTTCTTAGGCTCAATCTGAGATACATAACTAGCATACGTCGATTGTTCAAAACCCTCTTTCGGAGTCTCATTCCTTCATCCAAATCCCCCTATAATATTTACTTTAGGGTGATTCGTCCTAACGCGAAATGAGGGTTCTTTAGGAGGTTCAGGTTTATCATCATATATGAATAGGGGTTTATTTAGGTTCAACTACCATGACATGATCAACACTCAGGTGTTCCAGTTCCACCTCATTGCTTCCAGTCTCCCGCTCACTACAAACATCATCTACCATAACATTGATGGACTCCATCACAACCCATGTACGAGAGTTGTATACACGATAGGCTCGACTATTTCTGGAATAACCTAGAAAGATTCTCTCTCACTTTTAGAATCAAACTTGCCCAAATTTTCTCTATCTCTTAGTATATAGCACTTGCTGTCAAACACACGAAAATACTTGACAGTTGGCCATTTACCTTTTCAGATCTCATATGGTGTCATATCAATTTTTAGGTCTTAGAAAAACCCTGTTAACAATGTGACAAGCAGTGTTGATGGCTTCCCCCCTGAAATGCATAGCAAGAGCCATACATGAAGCATGGCTCTTGCCATTTCTTGAAGCACGCCATTTTTTCTCTCAACAACCCCATTCTGTTGTGGAATGATCGGCAATGAGAACTCATGTTAGATTCTCTCTTCCAAGCAGAAGTTCTCAAGATTAGAGTTTTCAAACTCTTTACCATGATCACTACGAATTCGTGATATGGTAAACTCTTTCTCATTTCTAAGTCTTCTACACAATGAGATGATAAGACCGAATACCTTAGTTTTATCTCTCAACAAACTCAATCCATGTGTATCGAGAAAAATCCTCAACTACAACCAAGATATACCGTTTACCACCAAGACTTTCGATCCTAGATGGTACCATTAAGTCCATATGGAGTAATTCAAGTGGCTTGCTTGTCAAAATCCTAGATGTATGTTTATGAGGAACTCTAATTTGTTTACCTTGTTGACACGGGCCACATACTGTGGTATCAGTATTTTCAAGTTTAGGTAAGCCATTTACAAGTTCCTTCTTGGCGAGTTTAGACAAACTTTTATAGTTCATATGGCCAAGTCGTTGATGCCACAATTCAGTTACATCAATCTTGACACTACTGTACACATAGTGGGAATTAGGAAGGACTCTATAATAATTACCTGAAGTTCTTACACCTTCGAGGACAACATTATTAGTAGAATCATATACGGTATATCTTTTTTAAACAAAACTAACCTCGAAATCAGCATCACATATTTGACTAATGCTTAACAAGTTTGACTTTAACCCTTTCACATAAAGAACATCTGAGATGGCAGAAGTCCTGATATAGTAACAACACATTTACCAAGTATAGGTGCAGTAGCCCCATCTCCAAAAGTCACAATGCCGCCATTCCAATCAACAAGAGAAGAGAACAGGGTCTGTCACCACACATATGTCTAGAACAAACACTATCAAGGTACCACATAGAAACGTTTTGAGCTTTAAGTGCAATGTGGGAAACATAACAGTTCGTTTGATCATTTGACCTAGATATATCAATCTTCTTAACCCAAACATTCTCAACTTCTTTATCAGATTCTATGGTAGCTATAGATGTGAAGGCCATAAACTTTTGATTATCTTCACCACCAGATGTATCACTCTGAGCACTAGAATCTGATTCATCATCACTTAAGGTCACAACTAAAGTCTTACATCTACCAATGTTAGAACCCTTTTTCAAGTTAGGACATTCATTCATATAGTGACCGTAACCCTGACACTCATGACATATAACAGATTGGATTTTCTTATTAGCAATTCTAGAGTCACTCTCTTCATGATTATCTTTCATGAATTTACTAGGGAATCCACTTTTTCGTTCTTGAGGTTTTCTCCTATTTATCATTACTTTCTGGAATTTTTTAACGAAATAAGCTATTTCGTCGTCCCTAAGTGACTCACCTCGGTAGACTCGCTCTCCTCTTTTATAATGATGTTCATGGAGATGGATTTAACTCTTTTTGGTTGAGAGACTGTGAGTTCATAAGTTTGAAGTGATCCTATGAGTTATTCAATCTTAACTGCATCTAAGTCCTTGCTCTCTTCTATCGCAGTAACCTTAGGTCTAAACCTCTTGGGCAGAGATCTAAAGACTTTTCTAACGATTTTGGTCTCGAGGCTCCTTTCACCTAAGTTAAAGCTAGAGTTAACCATATTATTCAGATTCATATAGAATTCATCGAACGATTCATCGTCCTTCATTCTAATATCTTCAAACTTAGTAGTTTTTTTACAGTTTTGGTACCCTCGTATATGGTTTATAGTATATCCCAAACTTTAGCAGTTTCACACATAGACACTTGATAGGAATGTAAAATACACATTTTACATCTTTATTTAATGCGCTCATATAACTATTTTATGCCTAAATGTATTTAGTATTCTCATATTTTGGTTTAGGTGGCAATTCGATGGATATGACGTAATTTGGAAGAAATAGGTGAAAATGGACCAAAGTGGAAGGAAATAAAAGTTCAAGGACTAGCGTGCAAATGCACAAAAATTGTGTCAAACCAAACGATGAAGATTTGAGAGTCAATTGGTTGAAATAAGATGTCAAATGGATGAAATATCGTCAAAGTATGATCACACATCAATTTCCAATCGAAAAGTCATACACCAATTTTCAGCCTCATATTGAGACCCATTTTGGACATGGAAAACGAACGAATTGGAAGATGATATCTGAAGAAAAGTTGTATCCATTTGAGTTATCTTTCCAACGCATATTGAATCGCCTCAATCGGATATCAGGAAAAGAAAATATGACCAAAATACTGAATGTTATTCTGAGGAAATTTCATAAAACCATGCGGCCGCAAGCCATTAATTCCATGCAGCCGCATAGACCATTACCGAGAGTTTGAGGGCTGAGTTCATTTGTTCCATGTGGCTGCAAGCTTCTAAACCATGCAGCCTCATGGTTCATTTCCAACACGAAAATTCTGGTTTCCTAATTAAAGTCAACTACCTATGGAAACAACTATAAATACATATTTTAAAACCCTAGAACGGACCAGAACGCCTCCAACCTATTTTCTCTCTATTTTTCTTAGATCTATCATGTGTAACTAACTCTTGGTGCTTGATTGAAGGATACTGAAGTCTCGAAAAATATTATAACAGTGAGATCCACCTATTTTCATTGATTAATTTATATTTTCACTATTGAATATTCTTCTATGCATAATTTTATGATTGCCATGTTCGATTGCTAAGAGATCTATTAGTTTTTCATATATTGCAATCTATAGCTATGTTAAATCTCAAATCTGTAATTGTTTGAATCATTTAACTTGTGAAGCACCAGGATTTGATAATTTTCTGCGATAGATGTTATTCAATTTTAAGAAGAATGTTTGAATAGATTGAATGCAGCCGCTGGTGTTTGTATTATCTAATTTATTGATTTCTCTATTGTTTAAAGATGTTATTAAATTGAATTTTTAGCGCTGGTCTGAGATTATTTGATAATTAGGGTTAATTAGAACGTTGGTTTCTGATTAACTAAAATTAATGAGAAATAGGAATTTATTCCAACGATGAATATTGTGAATGTAGATTGATTATTCTTTGTAGATTGAAGAATGGTTATAAATCTCCAATGGTGGAAGTTGACTTTGATCAAGACTCATTTTATTGATTTAATACAACTTGTTAATTTACATTGTTATTTGTTATAAGATTGATTTCGTTATAAACAAAACTCCACAATCGTTATACGAAACATAAATTGTTGAATTACACACTCTTCGTGGGATCGACCCTTACTTCCATTATTACATTAGTTTTAGAGGTTTAAAAACTATTTTTGGGTGCCTACGACAGCACACCAAATTTTAGCGCCGTTGCCGGGGAGTTGTGCTAATTTATTTTTGTACTTCTTTAGTTATTTGTTTCGTTTTTTAAAAAAAAATCTTAAATTTTCTAGGATTTTTAGGCTTTTATTGTTTTTAGGAATTTTAGCATATAAATTTATTTGTTTTTCTTACTCTAGCTTATTTTTAATTTATTTTTCATTTGTTCGATTTGTTTATGCCCACAACTCGATCTTCTAATCAAGGTGATTTGCAATGCGATCCGGAATTAGAAAGAACCTTGCGCAGGTTAAGAAGTGACATTCGACAGAATCGTGAAGAAAGCAATCTCAATCCCAACATCCCATTTGCAAGTGATTTTGAGTTTGAAGGAGAAGGAACCATGGCCGAAAATAGGACTTTGAAGGAGCTTGCAGCACCTACATTGAATCAACAACTTTTATGCATAACTTTTCATATTTTAGATGCTACTACTACATTTGAGCTTAAATCTGGACTAATACACATTTTGCCCACTTTTCATGGTCTTGCAGGTGAAGATCCTCATAAATATCTGAAAGAGTTTCATGTGGTCTGCACGAGAATGAAACCCACGGGAATGACTGAAGAACAGATTAAGCTGAGAGCCTTTCAATTTTCTCTGAAGAATTCGACTAAGGATTAGCCCTATTATCTACCATCGGGAAGTATTACCACATGGGATGGAATGAAAAGGTTGTTCTTGGAGAAATACTTTCCAGCTTCGAGGGCAGCAAATATTAGGAAAGAAATTTATGGTGTCAGACAAGATCACAAGGAATCTCTACATGAGTATTGAGAGCGGTTCAAGAAATTGTGTGCAAGTTGTCCCCATCATCAGATCAGTGAGCAACTTCTCATCTAATACTTTTATGAAGGTCTTCAACCCACAGAAAGGAGCATGATTAACATTGCAAGTGGAGGAACTTTAGTTGATAAAACTCCCGAAGGAGCGAGGAATTTAATTGCAAACATGGCAGCCAATTCTCAACAATTTGGCGCTAGATTTGATCCCCCTTCTAGACAAGTTAACGAGGTAAATGTCTCATCCATTGAACAATAAATAGTGAATCTAACTACTCTTGTTCGTCAAATGGCCACAGGTAATGTGCAGACAGCAAAGGTTTGTGAAATTTGTTCAGTAATGGGACATCCAACTGATGCATGTCCAACTCTTCAAGAATAACCCACAGAACAAGTTAATGCAGCGGGTGGCTTCCCTGGACAACCACAAAGGAATTATGATCTTTTTTCGAAAACATACAACCCAAGATGGAGGGATCATCCCAATCTTAGCTATGAAAGTTCACAATCAAATCAACATGTTGCTCAAAATCGCCCAAACGTTTTTAACAAAATAGGCAGCCATACCCGTCTAGACAATAACAAGGTCAATCTTCTAACTCTGAAATGTCTTTAGAAGATATTGTTAAATCTCTTGCAACTAACACTTTACAATTTCAACAGGAGACCAAGGCTAGCATTCAACATTTGAAGAATCAAATGGGTCAAATGGCTAGTACGGTCAGTCGGCTAGAATCACAAAGTTCGAGAAAGATACCCTCTCAAATAGTAGTAAATCCAAGGGAGAAGGCAAGTGCAATTATATTGAGGAATGGCAAGGAAGTAGAAACCCCAGTAAATGAAGTTCCTACATCGTCAGAACAAGACAAGGAGAAAGACATGGACATCACTGTGGAAAAGAATAACCCAACTGAGGATGATACACCAAAACGTAAGTTTCCTCCACTATCTGATTATAAACCAGTAGCCCCATTCCCTCAGACTTTGATAGAATCTAGGAAAAATGATCTAAATAGGGAGCTTTATGAAACTTTTCGAAAATGTGAGGTGAACATTCCCTTGTTGGATGTTATTAAACAAATACCCTGTTATGCTAAATTTTTAAGAGAATTGTGTACTATTAAGAGAAAGCAGAAACTGAAGGGGTGTGAAAAGGTGAAAGTTGAAAAAAACGTATCTGCAGTCATTTAAAGGAAACTTCCTACAAAATGCAAAGACTCAGGTATGTTTACTATCCCTTGCATGATAGGTAATACTGGATTTGAGAAAGCCATGTTAGACTTAGGAGCCTCTATAAATGTCATGTCATATTCCATTTATGCTTCTTTGAAACTTGCCCCCTTAACTAAAATTGGTGTGGTAATTCAATTAGCTGATAGATCAAATGCCTACCCAAAGGGTGTGATTGAGAATGTCCTTGTATAAGTTAATGACTTGATTTTTCCTGCTAACTTTTATGTGCTTGATATGGAAAACAGTGATCAAACTAGCCCTATATTGTTAGGAAGATCATTCTTAAAAACATCCAAAGCAAAAATTGATGTTCATAGTGGTACATTAACCATGGAATTTGATGGTGAGGTAATTACATTTAATGTCTATGATGCCATGAAATTTTCTGTTGATGATAATGCTGTGTATTATATCGATGTAATTGATGATCTAGCACATGATGTTTTTGAACTTGATGGGAATGATGAATTGGAGGTTGCTATTTGTAAGAGTATAGAGAAAGAGAGTGATGAATTAACTTTGAATCTCAGCTTGCAAGAAGCTGTTGATATGTTGAACACTCCTCCAAAGTCACAACAAGTAAGTAGGGGTTTATATGTTGATTTGTCTGTTTCTAATGAAAAGACTCTACCTTCTGTTGTGCAGGCCCCAGTTCTGGATTTGAAACCTCTTCTTACTCACCTTAAATATGTATTACTTGGAGATGACAAAACATTACCAGTGATTATTTCCGGCGAACTGACTACATTGGAAGAAGAAAAATTGGTGAAGGTCCTCAAGGAGCATCGAATAGCCATTGATTGGACAATTGCAGACATCAAGGAAATCAGTCCATCCACCTGCATGCATCGCATTTTTCTTGAAGAAGGAGAAAAGCCTTCCCGTCAACCTCAAGAAGATTGAATCCACCCATGATGGATGTAGTGAAGAAAGAGGTCCTTAAGCTTTAGGAAGTTGGCATGATTTATCCTATCTCTGATAGCAGTTGGGTCAGTCCAGTTCAAGTGGTTCCTAAGAAGATGGGGATAACTGTGGTAAAGAATCATAATGATGAATTGGTTACCACTCGTGTTCAAAATGGGTGGAGGGTTTGTATAGACTATAGGAAATTAAATGCTGTGACCCGAAAAGATCACTTTTCTTTACCGTTTATTGATCAAATGCTTGAAAGGTTAGCAGGTCATTCTTACTATAGTTTTCTTGATGGCTATTCAGGTTATTTCCATATTGCAATTGCCCAAGAAGATCAAGAAAAGACAACCTTCACATGTTCATTTGCAACATTTGCATACCGTCGCATGCCCTTTAGTCTTTGTAATGCTCCAGTACTTTTCAACGATGTATGGTAAGCATATTTTTAGATTATGTTGAGCATATCATAGAGGTCTTTATGGATGATTTCACAGTGTATGGGGATTCATTTGATACATGTTTGCATAACCATGAGTTAATCCTTAAAAGATGCATGGAAACTAATCTTGTTTTGAATTCTGAAAAGTGTCACTTTATGGTAGAACAAGGTATAGTTCTAGGGCATGTTATCTCATCTAAGGGCATTGAAGTAGATAAAGCTAAAATTGACATTATTCAATCTCTACCTTACCCCGCTAGTGTGTGGGAGGTTCGCTCTTTTCTTGGACATGCAGGTTTTTATCGCAGGTTTATCAAGGACTTCTCCAAAATTGCTTTGCCCTTATGCAAATTGTTACAAAAGGACGTGGCTTTTGAATTTGATGAGGCATGCAAGATGGCATTTGATAAGTTGAAAGAACGATTGACTTCTGCACCAATCATTCAACCCCCTAACTAGAACTTCCCCTTTAAAATCATGTGTGATGCAAGCAACTTTGTAGTAGGAGTAGTGTTCGGTCAAAGAACTAGAAAAGCATCTCATGCCATCTATTATGCATCCAGAACTCTAAATGATGCCCAGGGAAACTACACCACAACTGAAAAAAAACTCTTGGCTATTGTTTTCGCTTTAGAAAAATTTCGTCCTTATTTACTTGGTACTAAAGTGATTATTTATTCTGATCACAGCTCTTTGCTACTTAATAACGAAGAAAGAGGCAAAACCAAGACTAATATGATGAATACTTCTCCTGAGTGAATTCAACCTGGAAATCAAAGACAAAAAAGGAATAGAAAATAGTGTTGCAGATCATTTAAGTCATTTAACTAACATGGATGCTGAACTCCAATTGCAGGAAACCTTTCCTGATGAGTAATTAGTTTCTGCAAGCACAACTTTACCACGGTATGCAGACATTGTAAACCTTTTGGTTGTTAATACTCTACATTTTGATTTGTTTAGGGCTCGAAGAGATAAGCTAAAGAGTGATACAAAATATTATGTATAGGACAATCCATACCTGTGGAAACATTGTGCAAATCAAGTGATTAGAAGGTGTGTTCCTGAAAATGAAATTACCTCCATTCTCACCTTCTATCACTCTTATGCTTGTGGAGGACATTTTGAAGCAAAAAGGACAGCAAGAAAAGTTCTTGAATGTGGTTTCTATTGGCCATCATTATTTCGCTACGCCTGCTCCTTTTGTAAGTCATGCGAGAACTATCAAAAAATAGGTAATATATCTCAAAAGACTGAAATGCCACAAACTACCATACTTGTTTGTGAAATCTTTGATACTTGGGGTATTGATTTCATGGGACCATTTCCTCTCTCTTTCGGTTTTTCTTATGTTTTTCTTGCTGTGGATTATGTTTCAAAATGGGTGGAAGCCAAAGCCACCAGGACTGATGATTTTAAAGTTGTTGCAAATTTTATCAAGTCTAATATATTCTCCATGTTTGGGATCCCGAGAGCTCTCATCAGCGATCGAGGCACTCATTTTTGTAATCGAACTGTGGAAGCTCTGTTGAGAAAATACCATGTCACCCACAAGGTGTCAACTGCATATCATCCACAAACTAATGGTCAGGCGGAGGTGTCAAATCGAGAAATCAAATCCATCATTGAGAAAATGATCTGCCCAAATAGAAAAGATTGGAGCTTGTGCTTGGATGAGGCTTTATGGGCATATAGAACTACATACAAGACAACCCGATCGGTATGTCACCCTACCAGTTAGTGTTTGGGAAACCATGTCACCTTCCAGTAGAGTTAGAACACAAAGCTTATTGGACCGTCAAGAGTTTCAACATGAACATATGTGAGAATGGAAAACGCAGAAAGTTGCAGGAAATTCGCAATGATACCTATGAGAGTGCAAGAATTTACAAGGAGAAGACGAAGGCTTTCCATGACAAAATGATTTCTAGGAAGGAATTTGAAGTACTTCAAAAAGTCCTCCTATACCAATTGCGGCTTCGTCTGTTTCCGGGTAAATTACGGTCCCTTTGGATTGGACCTTTTGTTATTATTAATGTCTTCCTCATGTTGCAGTAGAAGTTCAGAGTCTGGAAACCTCAAAGGTATTTAAGGTGAATGGTCATAGGCTCAAACCTTTCTATGAAGGTCTTCAGGTGGAGGACGTGACACAATTGGATCTCGAAGACCCATTCTATGCCGGGTGAAGGAAAAAGAAATAAGTCGAGTCAAAGACAATAAACAAAGGTGCTGCTTGGGAGGCAACCCAAGGGGAGTTCGTTCCTTTATCTTTTTATTTTTATTTTTTCGCATTCCTTTGTTATTTTTGTCATTTTCTTTGCATTGCACCTTATATTAGGGACAATGTAAGTTTTACGTGTGGGGAATGGGATTTAGATATTTAGATTTATTGCATTTTATTTAGTTTTATTGCATTTAAATTTTGAGTGAGTTTAATTTCACAAATTATTGCATGATTTTCCATGAAAATGAATTGAGAGTTAAATGATTGTTTTGGGTTGTGTATGCTATTTGCCAGAACTAATTAGGCTTTTGAAGAACTCTTAACATGATTGAATGAATAATCCTCCAACTTAGAGTTGATTAGTCGAGTTATTTTCTTTGAGGATGGTAGTAACTAAATTCTGTGGACAAAAGCCGGTGAGATTTTTGAGTCTTTAGACTGATACATCTATAACAGTCTCATTATTTTTTTCATGTGTGATATTCTTCCATGGTTTTGTTTCTCTACAATTTGCCTTGATTCTCTTCAAGATCACATTGACACATGCATGCACGAACATGATTAAGGCTATCTTTGTTACATAAATGAGCTTCATTAGCCAAATAGTCGACCCTGTAATTGAACTTTCCATTGTTGAGCCCCTTTGAGCCTTATTGTCTTTTCTTTGTATAAACTTACATTACAAGCTTTAAACTGAAAAAACAATATCTTTACCCAAGCCTTAGAGCTAGTGGAGTATTGTTGAATGTCATGAGAAGTGTGGGTATGCAAGAAAATAAGTGTGGGGGTATCAAGATTTATGGTAGTGCTATTATTGGTGAATTGGAACAAATTTTCTATGTCAATTCAAGGAGTTCCATTATTGGTGTATAATTTGGAGTTTACATTGTGCAAGAAAAACACAAGAAGAAGAAGGAAAAAAATGAATGATTGAAGAAAAAGAAAATAAGTGATGAAGGAGGGTGATTTTAATGTGAAAAATATCTATATTCATAACTCTTCCTACATCTCAAGAAAGAGTTCGATTTGTGTGGGATAGATGCAAAAATGATGAAGCTATCATATGGAGTGGTTGGTTTACATGTCTTATGTATATGTTTGAGCTAAGTCTATTTATCTTTACTCAACTAGTTTCGATGGCTCTTGAGTCACATACCCAAATATTTTCCACCTTGACCATAAGCCACGTTACAACCATTAAAAAGTCTTTATGATTCTTGTAAAGTATGTGATCTAAGTGGTGGCGAATGAGAAGATATGAAAGCATATGGTAGGTCATCTCCATTGGAATGAATTTGAGCGAAACACTTACCTTTTAAACACATGAGAGTTGAGTGCTTATATCCATGAGGGTCTATATGTTTAGTTTACTCCATCTTCATATGAAAATGCTTGCTAATTGACGATGAGTTGTGCGAGAATTTTTATTCATGATGTATTATGTGTTTTAAGGAAGTTTGATTGTTTTTATGTTCATGGCATTACGATCTGGTTTTTTGGGGAATTAAATTTGAGTTTTGCTCGAGGACGAGCAAAAGCTAAGTGTGGGGAAATTTATAGGAATGTAAAATGCACATTTTAAATCTTTATTTAATGCGCTCATATAACTATTTTATACCTAAATGTACTTAGTATTCTCATATTTTGGTTTAGGTGACAATTCGATGGATATGACGTAATTCGGAAGAAATAGGTGAAAATGGACCAAAGTGAAAGGAAATAAAAGTCCAAGGACTAGCGTGTAAATGCACAAAAGTTGTGTCAAACCAAATAATGAAGATTTGAGAGTCAATTGGTTGAAATAAGATGTCAAATGGATGAAATATCGTCAAAGTATGATCACACATCAATTTCCAATCAAAAAGTTATACACCGATTTTCAGCCTCATATTGAGACCCATTTTGGACATAGAAAACGATCGAATTGGAAGATGATATCTGAAGAAAAGTTGTATCCATTTGAGTTATCTTTCCAACGCATCTTGAATCACCTTAATCGGATATCAGGAAAAGAAGATATGACCAAAATGCAGAATGCTATTCGGAGGAAATTTCATAAAACCATGCGGCCGCAAGCCTTTAATTCCATGCGGCCGCATAGACCATTACCGAGAGTTTGAGGGCTGAGTTCATTTGTTCCATCTGGCTGCAAGCTTCTAAACCATGCGGTCGCATAGTTTATTTTCGACACGAAAATTCTGGTTTCCTAATTTAAGTCAACTACCTATGGAAACAACTATAAATACATATTTTAAAACCCTAGAACGGACCAGAACGCCTCCAACCTTTTTTCTCTCTATTTTTCTTAGATATCATGTGTAACTAACTCTTGGTGCTTGATTGAAGGATACTAAAGCCTTGGAAAATATTATAACAGTGAGATCCACCTATTTTCATTGTTTAATTTATATTTTCACTATTGAATATTCTTCTATGCATAATTTTATGATTGCCATGTTCGATTGCTAAGAGATCTATTAGTTTTTCATATATTGCAATCTATAGCTATGTTAAATCTCAAATCTGTAATTGTTTGAATCATTTAACTTGTGAAGCACTAGGATTTGATAATTTTCTGCGATGGATGTTATTCAATCTTAAGAAGAATGTTTGAATAGATTGAATGCAACCGCTGGTGTTTGTATTATCTAATTCATCGATTTCTCTATTGTTTAAAGCTGTTATTAAATTGAAACTTTAGTGCTGGTCTGAGATTATTTGATAATTAGGGTTAATTAGAACGTTGGTTTCTGATTAACTAAAATTAATGAGAAATAGGAATTTATTCCAACGATGAATATTGTAAATGTGGATTGATTGTTCTTTGTGGATTGAAGAATGGTTATAAATCTCCAATGGTAGAAGTTAACTTTGATCAAGACTCATTTTATTGATTTAATACAACTTGTTAATTTACATTGTTATTTGTTATAAGATTGATTTCGTTATAAACAAAACCTCCCCAATCGTTATACGAAACATAAATTGTTGAATTGCACACCAACACTCGCTTAAAATTTTCAGCAAATACAGCCATGAACAGAGCATGTAATGCTTTACTGTTCCAATTGCATTCATCTAGGTTAATTTTAGTCTATATAGATATGTCAGTAGGTGTGACTACACTAGCAACAGTTGTTAAAGCTAGGGTCCACCCATTTTGAACGTTAATCCAAATACATTCATCTAAAGATTTAAGGAAGGCTTTCATTCGAACATTCTAGTAGGCATAGTTGCTTCCGTCGAAAAATGGAGGCACAGACAATGACTGACTCATCTAGATGTTATAAAGGGTCAGGAATCGAATTAAGGCTCTGATACCAATTGAAAGTTACACAGTTCGACCCTAACAATTCCTATAGGGGGTGAATAGGCATATTATGTGGAATTAAAAATATTTTACGAATTAAATAGAAACAAGTCACTTTTTAATTCTTAATAGGATGATTAAACATGCAAGTTAGTTTAGTCCTAAGTTTGAATACCGCAGTTTATATGATCAATAAATAAACAATAACAAAAACAGTAAATCAGCACTAGGATGATCACAGAGAAACCCAACTGGGAAAATTTTCGAGCACTTTGCTGGGCAATCCACTATAAACAACTTACAGTCTATCAGACTAGACGAACCGTACTATCTGATCACTCGACTGCACTTTTTACCGCTGTCCTTGGATCCCGTGCTCTTCTGCACCAATCCTTAGCTGCTGTTGCCAAAGCTCTCCATGGAATCTGCTACATTGTAGCACTCGTAGCCTTGTAGAATCGTCTATTTCCCGTGGATCAACAAAGAACGGCTTGTTCTTCACAAACTGGAACTCCATTCAAATTCTCTCGATCTTCAGAACTCTGATCAAATGTAGAGGAAAAGCAGTTTAGTATTTAGATTATAGGAACAATGTTTTTCTAACCAAAACAATCAAAGTAGATGAAGGTTGAAAGAGAAAATAGAATGAATTTCTCACAGATGAAGCTGTCTCAATATTTAACCTCATCAATTTTCATACAGATGTGTTTTGGTATATATAGGTAGGTTAGAAAATGAATGGGCCGGGTAAAAAGCTTTTAAATCGCGAAATAAAAAATTCCCAGATAACCACTGGCCGAAAGAAGTGTGGGCCGAGCTCGAGCGAGCGTGATATACTTGCCGAGCTCTAGGGCAAATAGCATGTCGTTCAATGAGCGACGTTGAAGCTTCGTTTTGTAGCTCGAGCCAGCAATACGTAACCG